>JARHVA010004779.1:107500-632500 GCA_037957365.1 Torreya grandis
AGTCCTTCAGGAAAGTTACAAATGATCTGTCAAAAAACTGAAATGGACCTTTCTCGACAGAAGATACCCTTTGGAAAAATGCAACATACCCTTAAAAAAAGATGAAAAGGTCCTTTTCATCTTGAAAGATTCCTTCAAGAAAGTTACTTCAGACAAAAATTTCAAAATAATTTTGTAAAGGCTTCAGACAAAAAACCCACAGATAAAAACCCAAAAGAACGAACACTTGGAAAAAAACCATAAAAAGCTCTCCAAAATAATTAATTTCAAAGGAATTAGACAAAATAATAAATAAAGAATATTTCAAAAGGAAAAAACTTGGGTTTTTTACATGTAAAAGACTTCAACTTTGTATAAGAACACTTCTTGCATATTGGACATGAAACCTACGTACTAGACTTGGATAAAGGTATAAACTCAGATAATTTTTTTAAAAAAGGGGTGACCAATTTTGTCCTAAAAGGCAAAAATTTAGTCAAAAAATTGGTGACTCATAGGGGTAGTATGCCTTCTATACTGACTAGACAAATAGCCTTATCCAACTCAAGACAAATGGATTTAATGGATTCTTGAAGATCACTAACAAGGATTATGCCAAAACAAAATATGAGGAAATACCACACAAAAATAACAAGACCAAGAAAATACAAGGATAAATTAAAATGCATTAATAATCACTTAGAGAACAAAAGGAAAATATGGAACTATGTACATGAGAAATAAGAGAACCGTCAGTAACAATGCTTTAGATATATCCCATTGATTGGGATATGCAACTCCTCTCCATCCAAATTTGAGAGTTGGAAAGCATTATGTTGTTTGTACTATATGATCACATATGGTCCACTCCACAAAGAATCAAAATTTGTGTGTCTTCTAGGCTTGGCCCTATCTTCATCCCATTTCAAGACAATGACTCCTTTCTTGAAGCTTTTGGGCATGGACTTCTTATCAAAATACTTCTTTGTTTATTGTTTGTGAGTAGTCATGATGTACATATATTGATCTTTTGCCTCCTTAAGCTCCATCAAATCACATAATCTGACCTCCATATTGTCATTATCCATCAATTTTAGTTGATAGGTAAGATCTAAGGCTAGTAACTCAAATGAGATAGGAACTCTAGCTTCCATTCCATACACAAGTGTATATGGTGAGTTCCCAGTTGCTCTCTTTGGGGTGATCCTATCAACCCAAAGGGCTATCTTAAACTTGGTTTGGAAAGTCATTTTATTCTCCTTCATATTAATATTTATTATATTGATCAAATTATTATTTTTGGACTTAGGTAGTCCATTCCCTTATGGGTAATATCTGGAGGAGGTCATAAATTAGATGACATACTTCAATTCTCATTCACTTATCCTTATTTCTAGGAGAGCCAAGGTATTATCTAAGATAATTGTTGAAGGATATCCAAACTTGGTTATTATACTTTCATACAAGTCTAGGGCTAAGTTTTCATTTACCTCCTTAAGAGTTATAGCTTCGACCCATCTTGTCAAATAATCAGTGGCCATCAACACCCACTTGTGACCAGCACTAGAAGGAGGATTGATCAGACCTTTAAAATATAACCACCATTGCATGAAGGGTTCAACCTAGATTGGATGAAGAGGAAAGGTAGCTAAGTTTTATTTTCCATCAAAAATATCACACTTTTCTCATTTCCTTACCCAAACATGAGTGTCCCTGAATAGGCTAGGCCAAAAGTATCTAACACTCATAATCTTAGTAGTTGTGGTTCTTGGAGCAAAGTGACCACCAAATGGTCCATTATAAAACTCATGAATCACTTTATAAATCTAATATGAATAAATAAATCTCAACAATACACCTAAAAAATACTTCCTAAATAGTACTCCATCAAAAAGTACACCGGAAATAGATTGTAATCTATAATACCTTCTTTTGGCCTTATCAAGACCTTATGGACACTCACTAGTTTGAAGCAAATGAATCATGTCTTGTGTCAAACTCCTCATGGATTAATGTATAGATACTATAGATTCATCATGAATTGCTAAAAAAACTCTTTTTTATCTTTTAATTCTAAAGCAATATGCTCACACAGTCCTTTTCCTTTCACTAACTTGGTTGTTTTGATCTCCACATCATACTCCATCACTTTGGTGATTCAACTTGCCTTTTTTCATTCAAATCTATACTCATCAAAAATTATTTCACACCAAGATGAGGAAAAAAATGTGAATCTTTTCATTAGATAACATATGTCTAAACTTCTTTAAGGTCCTTATAACTAAAAGCACTTATTTCTCTACATGTGTATATCTTGTCTCATAACCGTCTAGAGCTTGATTGAAGAAGGAAATATGTTATCCTATATTTTCATCATTAGTTTGAGTAAGCATGGTAGAGATTACCTCTTCATTCCAAAAAGTATATAGGTTGAGGTCCTTTGAGAAGTTAGGAATTGCAAGGGTAGGAGCTTGGGCAATGGCTTGCTTGATCCCTTCAAAGCATTATTTCCTCCTTCCTATCCAAGTAAATATATCATTTTTTCTTAACATGGAGGTTTAAAGGCTTGAAAAAATTAGAAAATTTAGGAATAAACCTCCTAATTAAATTTATCTTACCAAATAAGCTTTGTATATCCCTTTTATGTTTAGGTAAAGACAATGCCAAGATCGTACTTACCCTTTTAGGATCGATAGATAGACCTTTCTTAGAAATAATATGGCCTAATAGTTTGCATTCATGTAACCAAAAACCCACTTATTTGGGTTTAGATAGATCCCAAATTCTCTAAACCTTTCAAAAAACTTAGGTGCTTTAAGTGGTCTTTTTCTTCTTTGGATAAGATAATCACATCATCAACATACACTAGTATAATGTCATTGATTAGTCCTTGTGAATCCATATCAATTGCACATTAGAAAGTAGCTCCAGAATTTGACAATCCAAATGGAATATTAATATAGGCATATGTACCCTTTTTGTGGTGAAGTTTGTTTTATATTGGTCACTTTCTTTCACCAAAATCTGATTGTACCCAGAATAACCATCTAGGAGAGAAAACCTCTCACTGCCTACCACCACTTGTAGAATTTGTTCCATAGAAGGGAGGGGGTAATGATTCTCTCAAAGACACTCTGATTAAGTCCTTAGATTCCACACACAACCTTATCTCCCCATTTTTATTTCTAATAGGAACTAAGTTGGCTAGTCAAGAAGAATGCTTAATGTGAAAGATGATTTTAGACTCAATCAATCTAGTGAGCTCTTTCCTCATTAGAGGCTCAATATTAGGATTGAATGGAATTTGTATTTACTTGATGGATTTATAATTTTCATCTAGATCTATGGTATGTTTAGCCAATCTTGGATCAAAACCCTTCAAATCACTATACTCCCATGTAATTATGTCACTAAACTCCTTACATAGTTTAATGAAATCATACTTCTCTTAACTAGTGCATACCTTTCCAAGAGAAAGTAACTTATATTTGAGTATATATACCCTTTCATATTTCTATTTCTTGGTTTAAATTCTCACCTTATCCTTATTTATATGGTCATCCTCATTGAATATGCTTTTAAGAGTCACTAGGCCTTTAAGAAGCTTGGTAGACTTCAACTGGACAATCTACCCTCCATATTGTTATTGAAGCTTAGATTGATTATTTGTAGAGAACTCAACATATTCTTCTAGGAATATGGATACATTTTCATCACTATAAAAAAAATTTCCAATTGGTGACATTATCTCACAATCACCTTTAGATGAGGTTGATTATTGTCTTCTCTTATGCCTTTTATAACATCAAAATGAGCAAAAATAGATGCCAATATATCATATTATTATTATATTCCATTGTAATATAAGTTATATTAAATTACATTAAGTCTTATACAAGGTCCCAAACTCTATGCTTATAAAACTTGAGCAAGGAGTTCTTGGTCAAATTTTGCCCTCTAACTTGATTGACAATGAGCTCAATATCACCAAACACTTGCAATTATTTGAAACCTTTTTTCCTTTCCCACTCAAGGCCATTAATTAGGGCCTCATATTATATTGAATTACAATAAAAATATAACTAAAATCTGAAAGTTGAAAAATACCTTTCCTTTAAAGGTGAATCCAACATTGTTCCACCACTAGCCCCAACCTTACTTCTAGATGCATAAAATAAAAGCTACCATAAGTCATTCACATTATCATTTGAATTCATTAGATTAGGGGTGAAATATTCCTTTTCATGCATATAATATACTCCAAGACCAAAATCCTCAATAAACTTGTAAGGATCATGCACATAGTTATCATCTCCCCGCTCATCTAGGAACAAATCAGAAACTCCTTCAAGGGAAGATGATGGGGATTAATCAATGTTAAACTAATCTTCATCAATGGTAGTGTAGTTAACATTTTATACCTTAGGTGAATATGGTTTCAAGTGATCTCTATGAATAGGTTCTAACTCAATATTCACTTTAGTTCCATATTTTATTCTAAACACTATGTAGGACCAATTAGTTGCCAAGTATCCACCTATCTTGGATGTAAAGTCTCTTGACAAGAAAATAGAAAAATAGGTAGGTAAAAATACTACCACCACATCATGAGGAATTGAAAATGTAGGACAAGCATGAAGGATCAGTTTCAAACCTTTCACAACCCCCAAACTCTTGACTAGTGATCCATCCAATTGTAAAACTACTTTAGTCATTGGCTCGTATTTGATGCCTAGCTTATTTTGTATGTATTTGGACATAACTTATGTTATTTCTCCACTATATATGATGAAATTATGAACCAATAAATCACAAATAATTAAATATAGTTAGAAAGGAGGAGTCTTCTCATCTTTCTTAACCTGACTATCTATAGATTGAGTTCCATTGTCACTTCTAGATTAGCCAACTTATGTACTCAGTCCATGAAATTACTTTTGGAGTATATATTTATACCCTAGTAAAACTAGAGAATCCCAAAATGAGATTTTCATATGAAGCTTCTTCATCTGGTCTACAATATAAATGGAAGGATTACTTACATTGGGGTTCTCTTCATCTGGTCTAATTTTCTTATGCTTTAAAAGATGAATTAGGCCCTCCTCCAATCTGAGCTGATGTAGGAGTCAAAACAAGTCTTTTATTGGTTCTTAAAACTTCTTCAAGGACCGTTTTCTTTGATCTAGTGTTGACAGCCACACTAACATTATGATTTCTTGTATTCACCACATAATTAATGGAACAAAACTCACCCTCCAAATGATTCATAAGAGTAGAATTATACTAAACCTCTCTACTCTCCATCCTGAATTATGTTAGCATCTCAAAATTTGAAGAATGAGATGTTTGATCACCTTGTGTATTTGTGCCTTGATTTTTCATCTCATTGGCATAAGCAACATGTTCTTATCTTTTCTCAAAAGAAGGGTAGTTGGGTTGTTCCTGGACCAAATTGTTTTGAGTGGGAACAAGGGCTTTGGAGGATAAGGGAGCATTAGTATTATAACTTGATAAGGCTTGGCATGGGTGATTTGGCCTTGCCCCTAATTACTTCCCTAAAAAAGAGGCCTATTGGTCTATCAAAACTAGTTATAAGGCTGATATGGTACATAAATTTAGGCTTGTTACCTTTTGAGAGTAACTAGTTCATTACTAACACTTTAAAGTAGGATTTTGAATTCATGAACTTCATTTGTAGGGGCAATGATATATTTTTCCTAACCAAGGAAAGGAGTTAAAATGGGAAATGTACTTTGAATAGGAGAATGCAAATCAAGGAATAGTGGCATTGGAGGTCTAAGAGCTATCTTTCCCACTTGTAAAAGGCAATTCTCAACATTTATGGCTATTTCATAGGTATCAAGAAGTGTATTTCCACCCATAGTTTGAATCATCATGGTAATTTCACTATTCAATGATTTTAAGTTGTACAAAAATGCATAATTTACAGTTGGCCTCACAATAATTAGGATTCTATCCCAAGTTTTTTGAACTTAGTATTGAAATACTACATGAATTCATGTGGTGCCCTCTTGATTATGGTCAATTACTCAGCAAGAGATAGGTGATCACTTTTTTCCCCAAACTTATCAGTCAATAATGTCACCAACTCATCTCATGAACCAATAGAATTTATAGGTAGGGTACCATACCAGTCTAAAACTTTTCCTTTGAAAGACAAGGCTAACAACCTAATGGATACATTCTCTTTAGTGATGTTATGGATCTTACAAAAGTTTTTTATATTATTGAGATGTTCAATGGTAGTAATATGACCATCCCCACAAAAATATGGGACATGTTTGAAAGTATCTCTTGGGATTTGATCTTATTAGTCAAGTTACAAGGGAGATGTCCTTTAGAAAGGCACAAAAGGTTTTCTTGTATCCATATTAGGCATATTAGTATAGACCTTAGAAATAGTATGCAACACAAATTTGTAAGGTTTAAACTCAAACTCTCTTTTGTAAGGATGAGCATTGACAAACCTGGACCTTTTAGTGGAATATGGAGCTAATTCCACAAACTAAAAGGGTTCACCTTTAGTAGTAATCCTGGTGGTCACCTTTCACATGGAAATAAGGATTGATCATCAACCAAATACTTTTAATTATTCAATGGAATTGTCAAGTACTGAATGTAGATGCTCCTTTTCTTTAACTATGTCAATACCAATACCAATCTTGAACAATATTCTAGGACATAATGTCTAGGTCTCATCATGTGTGTCAAAAATTATTGACACTTAGATTTACACCCTTGAGGAGATGCTCAAATCTCCTCATCCAAGTGGAAAAATTCAATCATCTCTCTTGTTGTTAGTGACAATTCTATTGAGATGAATCTCTAGGTTAGGGGAAAGCTCCCCTTAATGCACCTTTAATCTCTTTCTAAACAAACAATTGTGTATGAAAAAGGAGAGAGAAAACAACTAAGAATATAAGTGGTGATGCACCAATATTCGATATCCTCTCACTTGACTAAAATCACTACTTAAATACAAACAAAATTTCTTCACACAAACTCATAACTCTCTATGCATTATCACATCAGTGTTTCACATGTTAGATTTGAGAAGGTATTTGACATTCAAGTGAGTAATAGACAATTATATAAATAATATATTCTTATACCACTTCTAAAATGTATTTACACTTATGAAAGAATACTAATAAGGACCTATAACAATACTCTTTATATAAATTGGTAGGCAATTGAGGATAACAAGTTAAGAAAGATAACTTTCACTAGACAAGAACAACATAATTTGGACCAATACAAAATAATAAAGCATGTGAGTGGTAAATGACTTTTATTATTTCTTCAAGAGTTACTAGTACAAATTTGGCTCGAGTTTCACTATCGCCAGTGGAGGTTGTAAAAAGAGTAGAAAGAATAGATATATATATATATATATATATATATATATATATATATAAGGGAGGTCAAGCGAATGAAATATAAAGATCAATCATACATGTGTTAACTACAAATATAAATAATTATTATCCATTATATAATATGTTCTCTTTATAGTTACACCAGTGAAATAAAGATTTTCAAAACTATGTTTTTCCATAAATGGATCCAGCTATTGGAAATTTGTTTTTACGTTAGTTACTCTTTACTAGGTCATTGAGCTATGAACTAGTGTAACAACCTAAACCATTAACCCTATATTTATAATTGTTGTGCACTATATGTTTAGAATTCTACCATGTGTCACTTCCATATTTATATTTAGGTTCCTACACTTTATTTTAAACTCCAACGGCTATTCCTTATAGCTTGAAATTGACATTCTATAGGCCATCACCTTGGGTATTTTCTTCATACTTATTCCTTTAGATAATTTTTCTAAATGAAATCATTTTTTTTTGGCCTTATTTTGTTGGCATTTTTTATAAAAATTTGTCTGAAAGAATTCTTTCAAGCTCTTCTTCCTTTCCTCTCAACTTTTCCTTGGACAAAAAGTCTAAAGGAATTCTTTCTTTTGAACTTGAGAATCTTCCTTTATGCATTTATTCCTTCAAATTTTTGAAAATGCACTTCATATTTTCAAAAATAACCTCTCATATTTTTAGAATGGTCTCTTTTTCTTCAGCCTTCTTATGGATACCCTTCATAAATATTGTCACATACCCTTCAAAAGATTGAAAATCATCCTTTTGGCTATTCCGTTTGGTCCACCTCTTCCCCAAAACAATCCTTTAAACTTTTTGAAAAGGTACCTTTGAGATGTTGAAAGTGGCCTTCAAAAAAAATTAAATGATCCTTTTAAGAAATCAAGTAACCATTTGGAAAAATTGTAAGTGTCCACTTAGCTTGAAAAGGTCCTTCAAAAAAGTTGTCACATACCCTTCGAGATTTTTGGAATGGTCCACTTGTCCCTCAGCTTTAATTCTTTCAAGTTTTATATAAGGGATAATTTTTTTAGACTTTTTGTAAAGTTCCCTTCACAAAAACAAAAATTCCCTTTGGCTTGTTGAAAAACATCCCTTTAGACTTTCTAAAATGCCATGGGTGAAGGAGTTACTAGTGGATAAGGGGCCATCAGTGAAAGAGGATCCCTGGGTGAGGGAATCATAGGTGGAGAAATGGTAGGTGGATAAGGGACCATAGGTGGTGGAGACATAGGGGAAGAAGGGGAAGCATTTTTTCTAGGGAAATATATGGTAAGAAGGTTATTAAGTGCATAAATAGTTATGAGGTGATCCTTGAGATGTTGTTGAAAGATATGGCAATAATTAGTATGATGATTACTACATTGGTGCTGGAGAAAATATACCTCTTCATATTTGGGAGAAGATATTTAGGTAATACTTTCAAGGAAGGTATAGACTTATCTATGGGATAAGATTGGTGGGATACAAGGTGTCAATATATTATCATAGTTTATGATAATGCATGGATGAATGATTATCTGTCCTAGAAGCAACATATACACTTGTTAGTAGACTTTGTGGGTGTACTAATAGGAGTGGAAACATAAGTCAATGAAGGATAGTGTAATGAATAGTCTCAAGTCTAATGATTGGTAACTTTAGGAATATCACAATATAGCTAATCAGCCCATTTCACATGCAAAGGAGAAAGTTGCAATAAATGGAGAATACCATCACCAAGGGAAGGTGGGGCTAGTGGAGAGACTAGGTGAGGTTTGAGTGAAGGAGAAAGAGGATTAAAAATAAGAAGAGACTCAACTAGAGATGGAGTGGGAATAGGATCCAAATTGGGATTAATTGAGGGAGGGGTGGGATGCATAGAAGGTTGAAGGATAGTTACAATCATATTAGGGATAAGTCACCTAGAGGTGTCTTGGTATCAAGCAAAGTGATAGGGGAAAATCATAGCATGATCTATAAGTATACTCATATGAATCTCTTTATAAATTATAGGTGTGCACACCATCTATATCTTATGAATAAGAGGAACAATGCTAAAATTATGAATTATATAGGATGGAATACTATGAGATATATAGAAAGACTGAAGTAAAGAGGAATGATAATGAATAATTTTGGCATCTTGGGCCTGAGCAAGACCTCATAAGAATAGATTATCTAAGGTAATTCCATCATCATTATTAGGTGTATGAAGATCAATAACATAGGTAGGGATGACCTTATCCTCTGATGTGGTGTTATGAATGGAGTGTTAAGTATTAGCTAAGATAATGGGTATATCATCATTAGGTGGTTGATGGGAATGCAATTTTAGAGAAGGTGGAAGTTAGAAAATGAGATGAGGTGAGAGATTTGAGGTATTGATCTCATTATTCTCATATTCATTTTAATTTAGGAGGTTAGGTGGTATATTCCCAAGGAGTTTGGGGTGACCATTATAACC
This sequence comes from Torreya grandis, assembly GCA_037957365.1. NCBI lineage: Eukaryota > Viridiplantae > Streptophyta > Pinopsida > Cupressales > Taxaceae > Torreya > Torreya grandis. The sequence continues at coordinate 117,329 of JARHVA010004779.1, forward strand.
TTAGGTGGAGTTGAGAAGAAAGTTAAACTACTAAGATTCATGAAATGGAATGTTTGGCAAGGGTTCAAGGGTTGAAATCTTGAATACACCATGATCTTGTAGTTGTCTAAGATTTCAAGGGTTAGTTTCATATTGAATCCTATAGATTGCTCCATTGTGAGTAAATTTGACATACTGGAAAGAAAAAGAGGAAATTACTCTCATGTGATGAGTCCATGGCCTACTAAGAAAAATGTTATAGGATAGAGAAAAGTTTTAGATAATCACCTTCACTCTAATAGTTATAGGTGTGATGGTAATAGGGAGCCACACATAGCCTAAGGGAGGTATTTGCCTTTGGTCATAGCCTTGGCTCTTGTTTCATGTGGAATTAAGATTACATTCATAATATCCAAGGGTTTTAATAAAATATAAAGAGGTTAAACAAGTGCTTAAACCCTAATATATTAAGGCATGCTTGACTTAGATATCACCACTTTGGACACTGATAAAAAGGGGAGGATTAGCCATATGAAGAAAAATCTCACCAGAGATCATATAAGTAATGGGGAAGTTGAGGGAAAGAAGAGTTTCCATTATTTCATCAATGTGTATGGACATCTCTTTGCACTATTGTAAAATGCTATCTTTTGATCTAGATAAGGTGGCTTATCATATTACTAGGGGAGGACAAGGGATGTTAATTTAAAACAAGAGATGCATAATATTCTTATGATGATGTGGAGAAGTCTGCATAAGTTTGAGAAAAAAAATTGAGATGGGAGAGTAGTAATTTTTGTGATAAGATCCCACTCACCATAACCCATAAGGGGAATATTATAAAGATGTGTATAGTGTTAAAGGATATCCTTAGAAGGTAATGCCAAATTTCATGTGAATATATGTTGATAAGATATAGGAGGTTGAATTAGAGGATAAATTTTTTAATTATCCTGAGAAGATGAGGTAGTTGATGCATGTTTAGTTTGAGTTAATTATGAAGTGTTAATAAAAGTTTGAGTATCACTAGTGATTGGTAAAGAGGTTGGAGGAGTGTTTTACATGGTATGAGTGCTGTCTAATGGAGGTGTTGGAATTGTTTCATCAAAATATATAAGGTATTCTTTCACCCAGTCTATTAAGTGAGTTGGGGAAGAGTCTTGGATAACACGAGAAGTGTGAGATGATTGAAAATTGTGGATGGGATGAGGATAAATGAAAGAAACCACCCTTCATATATTAGTAAAATTGACCAAATTCTACTCAAGAGTTGGGTCTATAATACTATCAGCATTATTGGTATAAGGAGTAACATTATCTTTGTTATCTTGGTGATTCGAAAGAAGATCTTTGTAGATGGCCAAATGACTATTATCCTAGTTTAAATCTTGAGATATAGTTTGTGTTTCATGGAATTTAAAGCTAATGTCATAGGATTATTGATGTTTATGAATGATAGAATAATGTTCAAAATTAGGACTGAGAAAGAAATCCATAGCCAAATTACATAGTTGATTATAAGTCTCATGATAATGATCCCAAATAGCATGAAACCAATAAAATTTATTGGGATCATAGTAGGATTTCATGGGATGAGTGGGATAAAGCTCTCATGGAAGAGGCATTGGTAGAATATTTTTTAATTCCATTAATGATAAACTTTTATGAATTTTAATGTCATTTGATGAAGATAAATGAGGATTATTGATGTGGTTGGGAGGTGAAGCTTATCCATAACCTAGCTAGGAATAATATGTTAAATAGTATGAATAGTATCATAAGAATTTATGACACCATTGTGAGTATAATGATGATTGTATTTTTGATTAAGATGTGAGTACCAAAAAAAGGTTGGGATGGCTCAAATTTATGCATGAGGAAATCTTGGCATTTGGCTTGGTCAATGGCATTTTTCAAAGTGCATGAAGAGAGAGTTTGGACTCAATATTTCAACTTGGGAGAAAGAGGATTATTATATAGATGAAAGAAGTTATCATCTTCCATATTATATTCATATTTTTTAGACAAGGTATTCCATATTTTGATGAAATCTTATGTAGTTTCTATCTCAATTTATTTATAATTCATAAAATGGGCCAATGTATTTTCAAGGAGGTCACTAGTTTGAAACTCTTGGACTATAGCATTGACTAAATCTTCCATACTAGTGATGGAATGATATTTGAGTTCATTATACCAATATAAATCATCTCCATAGAGAGTTTTTGCTAATATCTTGGTAGCGGTAAAATTATTTATCTTGACCCAATATTTGTATAGATTTCCAAATATTTTTAAGTGGAGAGTAGGATCAATTGACCCATTATAACTAATGGTAGAGGTGATACCTCATATATCAATTTTATTAATTTGAGGTGTAAGAGGGTCATTTTTTAGGTGATTGATTATTTTTTTAATAAGAAGAGGTTGAGGGATAAGATTACCATTGGAATCCCTAAGCAGAGATGCGAAAAATTTTGGTTATGCATTCCCCATATAGCTTGTTGAGGGTGATTTTGAAGATGGATGAGATGATTTTGAATTTGAATCATTTGGTTAGCATTATTATCTTGTCAATAATTCATTTGATTAAGAGTTTGTAAGAGAAGTTGATGTGTTTGAATTATGTTACTTGAACTGTGTGAAACATAAGCAATGGTATTAGTGGCTTGGGTACCACTATGAGTCATAACATGCATGCTATTAATGGCTTGAGAGAAATTGTTGGTGTTTATAATTTTAACCTCATAGGTTATATTTTCATACCTACCATTCAAAAAAATTTACATCTTGCCAAGTTTATCTTTTAAGTCAATAAGTTGATATTGGAAATTCCTCAATGTGATTATTGGAAACCAAACCATCATAGCACATCATGTAGGAATGAAAAAATTAGTTTGTTTATTAATTTAATAGGTACACTTAATATGTCAACCAAGTTTGAATAATTAAATGAAAATGGTGTATTTTTTTACAGGATCATCCCTAAAAGGTTTGGTGTCTTGATGAGTTTTCTATCTCAAGATATAAGACTTTAAAAATGATCTAGTAGTATTATATATGCCCATAAACATCAACTTAAAACCCAAACAAATACCCATTTAGATTAAAAAATACTTAACAAGTTTTAAGTTGAAGTGAGGACTACCAAGTGGTAAGATATTAGAAGCTCAAAGTAGATCAACAACATTTAGGTGATCAATGAGTCAATAATTCAAATGTATATCTAAAACATGTGTTTAATTATGAAATTAAAGATCAATGGTGATCTCATGGTCAAAAATTTAGTGGATCTTAAGATTGAACATGTTGATGACAAGTGTCATAATCATGATGACATATTGGATCAACTATATGGGTTTGATCAAGAAAAAAGAGGATGATGGCATGGATTAAACCATGTAGAGAAAATTGATAGTGTATGTAAGGTCAAAATTTAATGATCCCAAATTATATTTGAGGTTACCACATGGTGAAAGTGAATTAACTATATGAAGACTAATAATAGTGTCCATAAGAATCATGTGAGACTACCAATTGTCACATTTTCAAAATTCTAGACAAAGATCAACATGAGGCTACAAAGTAACATGATCTAGAAAGGATAATTTAGATCAATGTAAATAATGAAGGTCAAGGCAAAAAAACACCTAAGGAGATCAAAAGATAAAATTTTATCATTTTCATGGGCCATGAGATGAGGACATGTGTTTGAATTTTTATGGTCATATTTTAAAAATATGATAAGTAGCTCAAGGGAGGTGCCACATAGGTGAACACATTGGATCAAAGTATTTCAAAATTTAGGTAGGAAAATGTATAAATACAAGATCAAATATAACTTGGGTTACTATGATAAAAACCTTCAAAATCATAGGATGCCATTAAAGCTTAGCAAGACCTCTCAAAAGCTTTTAGACGTAAGTCTCACATCTTGTTCAGGATCAAGAAACCATAGCCTATATATCCTCATTATAATTATGACTATATGAAAACAATAAAGGAATTGGTTTTCATCTATAGTAGACCTATATTCATGGCTTAGAGTAAAGTAAAAATGTTGACTATGAAAGGAAAGAAAGATTTGATACTAGTGAATGAGTTTAGGTGAATGTTTAATAATGTAAAGGACATATCAAGATGAAGCATGGTGATAAAACCTTATTAAGTAGATGGAGAGTTTAGGGGTTGAAAAAGGTAGGTGGATTATTTAATGAAGTTATGAAGTTTTTGGAGACTATTCCTCCCTAATGGATCATGACTCAACATCCTCGACAATTTATTGTCTTATAGTATGTTCTTGAAGCAATGGGAGGACTTGAAAGGTATCTAGAACTAATGAAAGTTAATTTTTAGAGGCAAGATTAATGATAATCAATAAAAATGTGGTTTGGCTTCATTTATTGATTTATGTTTTCTAAGTTCCCTCTCTCTCTTTTCCTTTTCTTATATATCTCCCATTTCTCCCTAAAAAGATATTCTTATGCTTTTGACATCCCCAGGATATGTCAAGATTTATACTATAACACCTATTTGATGCAAATAAAGATTGAATTCCTAAATTCACAATAAAAATTGAAGTGTGTCTCATGAATTCATTAATGTGGTTAAGTGAATGCATACTTTCACTTACCTCTATTTGATTTTTCTCACCTTTATGAAGTGTTTTGTAGATCTCATAGGTCATTCTAAGTGTCATAAATAGTTTTGTTGATTGGTTTGGAAGTGGACAACCACCCTCCCATGCTATATTGATAGCTATTTAGTGCCATGTAGTGAAACACTTATGTCAAAGCTGATCAAAGAGTGAGTGAAGTGATACTTATAGTCTTGAGAGTGTTAAATAGTGTGTCTCGAGAAATTATAAGTGTTCAAAATATTGGTGCATAACCTCATTTTATATGTTTTCATGCATTATTTTCTATTTCTCTCCCTTTTATAAGCAAAAGATTATTTTAAGCAATATATCCAAGGGAATCATCCATATATCTAGGCTTAACCTCACTATAGGATACCTGTAGCTTGAGGTTTTTCCCATTTTGTGGCTTAGTTAGAGAGAGCCTAAATAACTCTCCCCATGGGTTTAAATTAAGACCATAATAATTTATGGCATGCCCAATATGACCTTTTATACTTGGCCTAGCTTAATTTTGGAGTTGAAGAGAAATATATGTAGTAGAGGAAGACATCCATCATCATCAGAAGCTAAATATTCTTCATGTTTTAGAATTCATAGCATCATCTAGGTAATACTCTCATGCCAAAGGTTACTACAAGGGTAGCTAGTAAAGGTATTCCTCTTTAATTCATTGAATTTCCTTCTATTTCATATAAAATAACAAGGTTTAGTAGTAAAAGACAATTTTTTAAAAATAAATATTCATCTCCTAATCATCTTATTGTCCTAAGCAATGTAATCCCCACTATCCAAATGGCCATCAGAAATCAAGTGTTTATTTCATTCAATAGAGGCATCCCACTAAATTTAGTCAATTTTGATGGAATTCATATATCTTCACTTAATATTATATAATTATTCTATGAATAAGATCAAATGACTCCCATTGAGCACATCTAGGATGTTGCCAGCCTTTATTTAATACATAATGTTGTCTAAGACAATGTAGCTATTAGACTACTTATTTCTTCCTTCAAAGGAAAAGAACTACAGTGGTATAAAAATATGCCACTAAATTTCATTACTACCTATGATGAATTAGGTGCATCCTTAGTCAAATAATCTGAGGAAAAATATGATCACCTATCCTTAGTTGAATAGTTGACTACCATATATATATCTCCTCATGAGTTCATGTTTGATTTTAACCTCATATTCCAAAAGACATAGATTAGGATACCTAAATTAAATATACCATCCCTAGAATATTCCTTATTATACTATCTAAAATCCCTCAACTCTAACATTAGTGTGATGATACATTCAATGGGTTGTATTACCTTTCTAGATGCTTATGAGGTTGTAATAAGAGAAGAAAACAACTATATACAAGATGGTAAACTCCATCCAAGGCCTCCAATGCCTATATTCCTAGAATTTAAGTCTATAATAGTCCCTCAAGTTCCTTGAATCACATATTTATCTCCTATTTGATCCCCTAAATATCAACTTGTAGCCTCTTCTATTCAAGCTAGTAAGATTTGAGAATTGAAAAGTTTGTTTCAATATTTTAAGAATGAAATATTAAAACTAAAAAGGTAGAAAAACTAAGTAAATATGCCATATCAACAAAAAAATTGGACCACCTATCAACCCTGTAGAGATCAAAATCCTCCTTATCAAGGTTTCAAAAAAATAGACCACCCTACCAGCCACAAAGAGTCATAACTCAAGCTAATCCATATGTAGCTCTTGACCATAATGTAATTTCCACTTAAATAGATATTGTTCTTACACCACCTAAAAACAACCTAATGTAGGATTTCGGCTAGCATCCATTTAATCTCAGTGATTCTGTAAACCAAGCATTAGTGCCATAACATATTACTATGCCATAAATGACACAAGAAGAGTTTTGTCTTCAAGAAGGTTAATATCAAAAAATAGGTTTGGTACCAAAAAGAGAGACTAAACAAGTTCAAGGATAACCTAATTCCATTAATGTGAATTGGAAAATGGATGATCATATTTCATTAAATTAGGGTGGTGAGATTAGCAATACACGTGGTCAAGTTACATCTCTAACTAGAGATAAAATAAGAGCCATTGATGAGGCTAAAAATGTGATTAATGATTCAATAACTCCTAATTTTATTTATAATAATACAAAATATCAACTTTTTTCCCTTACAACACAAAAAATTAGAATACAAAGGTTAGAAAAGTTCATCAAGTACCTCTTGGTTGTGAGTAACTAGTAGTTCAAAAAGTATAGCCAAAGGTTAGTGGGGCTTAATTAAGTATGGTGGATCAAATGAGGAAGTATAATATCATAATTAGCATTTGGTATTCCCTCTTTATTATATGAAAAAAATATATTCTCATTCAAGATATTTCATCTCTCAAATTGTATCCAAAATTGATGAGAAAGAAGGTGTTCTCCTAACTAATTCAGACCAACCAACTAAGAGAAAAATGTAGTAGGTAAATAATATGGTAAAGGTGGAAAAAATTGAGGTAAAATCAAATAAATATCCTCCTTTCTATATATATTTAATAGTTGGTAACACTTTGGTTCATAACTCTATGGTGGATAGTGGAGTTAATAACACTATTATGCCTAAAAAAATTACAAATAAGCTTGGTCTTGTTTATGAACCAAATATTTAAGGGGTATTTCAATTATACATATCAACAAAAAATATGGTAGGAATCATCAAGGATCTAAATTTGAAACTACATGCTTTTCCTAGTTTTACCATTCAATAGGATGTAGTTGGAGTGGACTTGTCTCCTTACTTTATCATGTGTCTATGAAGATACTTCAAATCAAAAATTATGGGATACTTGTCTTCTGATTGGATATATTTGATGTTAATAATTATGTATCTTACTAGGGTAACAATACATTTTAAACCTCACAAGGATCAACTCTCACAAGGATTTTACGCCTCCTGGGATCCAAAGATCCATGTCCTCTGAGGTATGGGATGCTGAGGCAGCTAAGGTGGAGGACGGTTGGACAGCTGTAAGAAGAAAGAAGTCTAAGATTTTGGTTCCTCCCCTTGATATGAATCTTCGATCAAGTAAAAATAATAATAACCCAAACTTAAAAGATTCATCTAAAGCCCCCTTTCCCTGACTGGTTTTCTCTGGGGGCTGTATTCAGGTTGGGTTTTCTGGTTTTCGGTTTCAGCTTGCTGTTTCTACTGGTCATCTTTCAGATCAGTGTTTTGACTGCCAGGTTTTATGGATTTATTTTTTTAAGTTGGTTCTTTTGTAAACCTGGTAGTGTTTTGTTTTTCCAGAACTTTGTTTTCTGGGTTTTGACTGGATGTTTATCTGGTGGTTCCAGGTCCATTTAAAACCTATTTTTGCTACCTCTTTGTAGTGTTTTTTAGGCTTAGCCTGTGGTCTTTGACGCTCTCTCTTACGCTCTTTGTAACAGGGTTTCGGGGCCCCTTCAAAACCTGATTTTACCCTCAATCTAAAACAATACATTTTAAACCTATTTCATTTTTCCATTTAGATCCATATATGCCAAGTGTTGTGAAAACTAAATTTGTCATCTCAGATAAAGTTCTAGAAAATAGTGGAATGAAAACTGAACCACCATTAGATGGAGTTCTAGATTAGTTCCTTTATGAATGGACCTCTAATTTTCATGATCATTGTTCTTATAAGATAATTTAATAAGAGGGACTTAGTGTTTATTGCCTCTATGAGAGTGATGCACCAATTCTATCTATGATGAAGGATGATGAGTCTAATGATGGCCTATGGAAATTATACTTTGATGGATCAAGGAATAAGCATGATATATGGGTTATAATGATGTTGATTTATACATAAAATAAAATTTATTTATCTTCTATTAAATTTTAGTTTGGTTCTTCAAATAATGTTATAGAATATACAACACTAGTTCATGGTTTACAATGGGCTAGGAAGATGAAAGTCAACACTTTGAAAGTTTTTGGTGATAGTGAAATTGTATTTCACCAAGTAATATGTCTTAATATATTCAAAAACTTATTTTTTATATCTTATAAACATAGGGTGTTGGACTTACTTCAAGATTTTCAAGATTTTAACATTCAGGCAATTCCAAGAGATGAGAAAAACATGCAAATAGATTGGATGCTATTGAGGCACAATTTAATATCCCAACAGATATAAAAAGTTAAAAAAATTAATCATACATTAAGGTGGTTGTATTCCCTATTATGGATATCCATGATAATTGGCAAGTGTTTGAAGATGACAATCAGATTGTCAGGTTCTTACAAGAAGATGTTGAGTTTTCCTCAAGAAGTCAACCAAAGTTCTTACTAAAATATGGTGATCAAATTGTGTAAAAAAATAAATTTCTTGAGGGAATGGTCACACTTGATAACAAATTCAATGGTCATGATGAGTTTAGGAAGGAAAAATTATCTTTATCAACAAAATAGGAACACTATGCCAATGTGGAGATTACAACTAGTAAGAACATGAAGTTGGGTAAGATATACACTCCTTCACAAAAGGAAGCTTTATATGAATTATACACAATTTTTTTTAATTTGTTTTCATGTAAATATAATGATATCAAGGGATTTAATCCATGTCTAGCTCAACACACCATTGAGTTAGAGGTTAAAACTAAATATGTAAGACAAAGACAAAGACCTATCAATCCAAAGCTTCAGCCTTTGATGAGGGATGAGCTTCGTAAGCTCATAGATTCATCTATTATATTTCAATCAAGAAATCAACTTGGGTGGAAAATATTTTTCTAGTATATAATTAGAATGGTGATATTACACTATGTGTTGAATTCCAAGATTTAAACAAGGCTTACTTTAAATATCACTATCCATTGCCACCTATAGAATAAATTTTACATTTGGTTATAGGTCTAGAAAGGTTTTATTTTTTTGATGGATATAGTGGTTAAAATTATATTTTGGTCAAAAAACATGACCAATTCAAGACAGCCTTCACTACAAAGTGGGGGACATTTTTATATATATATATTTTCCCTTCGGTTTATCCAATGCTTGAGAAACATTTTAAAGAGACATGGATATGGCATTCGAAGTACTCATTAATAGTTTTATACTTGTTTATTTGGATGATATAATAGTGTTCTCAAAGAGTGCAAGTGAGCACATGGCTCACCTCAAGTAAGTGTTTGAAAGGTGTATACAATTTTGGTTGTATCTAAATCCCTAAAAATGTGTCTTCTCAGTTCATGAAGGTAACCTCCTTAGGCATGTGATTTCAAAATATGGTTTGAGTATAAATCCTAAAAGGATAGATTCAATTCTTGAATTTTTCATTCCCAGTCATAAGAATGATTTTAAAATATTCTTAGGTAGAATCAATGTTATAATAAGATATATTTCATATTTTTCCACTTTAGCTAAGCCACTTACAACCATGCTAAAGAAGAATCAAAGTTTTAGATGGTCCAAGGAAGGATTAAAATGTTTTGAAGAGATCAAGAAGGCCATATCTAGTACTCCTACATTCATAAACCTAGATTTCAATAAATATTTCATTTTGTATACTTATGCTAACCTAGACACCATTTCAAGCATTCTTATGTAACATAATCATGAGACTTTAGAGAAGCCCATAGCCTTATTTAGTCAAGGCTTGGAAGAGTATGAAACAAGGTACTCTTTTTTTTAAAAACATGTACTTTAAGTTATAAGGTCTCTCAAGAAATTTATATGCTTGTTATCTAACGATAAGATAACCTAATGGTGGCCCATCTAAGTATCAAGGAGTTTCTCTTGAACAAAGATGTAAATGAAAAAATATCTGGTTGGATAATGAAGGTAATGGAGTATGATGTGTAAATCATGGTCATAAAGCTAATTAGAGGCAAAATACTTCTTGAGCATCTAGCCCAAGACTTTAAATAGGCTAATGAGGTCATTATGGTGTTAAATAATGAAGAGGTTATAGCAATCATACCTTACCTTCCATCTAGTTTCATGACTTGGTAATATATCTCTAAGATGGTACTTATCCCTCTCATCTATGTGATAAAAAATTAAGATATTTTAGATTACAATCAATTACATTTCTTCTTGTTGATGATGTTATGTTCAAGAAAGATATCAATGGAGTGTTTTTAAGATGTATAGAGCCAATCCAAACACATAGATTCTTTGAACAGATCCATGATGGACATGGTGGATGTCACTATTATGTAAGGACCATATCCCTTAATATCATGAGTGGTGGGTATTATTAGCCTAGAATATTTGGCGATTATCATGTATGGGTTAGGAAGTGCAAATAACATGCTATGTTTGTAGGAGAAGTGAAACATGTAGCCTTACCTCTCCAACCAATTAAGGTGGACCAATAATTTGTCTAATGGGGATTGGACTTTATTGGTCTCATTAACCCCCTTTAAATCTAGGACATAAATAGATACTAATTGATATAGATTACTTCATTATATGGACAAAAGTAGTAGCATTTATAGAAGTAAATAAATCTAATGTTCTAGATTTCTATGAAGGTTTGCCTACTAGATTTGGATTTCCTTCAACCATTATTTTTGATAATGTTATGGCCTTTGTGGGTACTAATATTAGCTAATGGTATATTCAACATGATGTCTATCTTGTCACTTCATCAAATTAATATCCACAAGGCAATGCTCTTATTGAGTCCACAAATAAGAACCTATTAAAGATCATAAAAGGACTATTGAATATAATTAGATGTCATGGTATCTTAAGTTGAAATCAGCTCTGTGGGTTGATAGGATCACCTACCAAATATCAATATCCAACTCTCTATACAATCTAGTATATGGTAAGGAAGTAAGATTAACTATTTACCTCGAGTTTCTTGCTTTAGAAATCATGAATAATTTAGAGTTATTAGAGAATGAACCAGTGGAGATTAGATATGTTGAGCTTATGGAGCTATAATAAGTTCAAAATTAGTCCATGTTAGCCATGGAAACCCACAAAACATAGGTAAATAGAGCCTTTGAAAAGAGGGCTTCTTCATGAATTTTTAAAGAAGGATATTTGGTCCTAAAGTGGGATAAGGATAGAGATAATCCAAGAAGGAATATAAATTTTATCTCTCTTTGGAGTGGTATATACACAATCTATAGCTATAAATCCCATAATGCCTTCCAACTTATAAAAAAGGATGACAAAGATCTTCATATCCTAGTTAATGGGGTACATTTGAAATATTGCTATTTAAGATCTAATTGCTTTATATATAATTATTTTGTTTGCTTTCCTCCAAGTGTTTTTATAGCACATTAATTTTTTTTGTGTTTTATCCCAAATTAGTTCTTTATTTGCACATTTTTTTTTGTTAGTTAGATTCCCTATTTTGTGTGTTTACCTTCTCATTTTTGAGGAAGGAGATGTCTCATTTCAGGTTGAAATTTTTACTGCAGTCATGGATCAGATTCATCATTATCTATAAGTCCAAAAGTCATGTAAATGGTCTAGTTCTCAATCATAGTAGGCATGATTCCCAAATGAGTCATAAAAATGTTGATAATTTTGACCTCACAGGTCAATTTTCATCCATATAATTCAAAACTTTGTGCATCATACCAAGTTTATCTTGTAAGTTAATAAGTTGATCTTGTAAATTACTCAATCTGATTATTGGAAGCTAGACTATCATAGAAAATCATACATGAATGAACAAATTAGTTTGTTTGTGAATTTCATAAGTTCACTTAAGAGGTCAACCAAGGTTGAAGTATTGCATGAAAATGGTGTATTTTTTGAGAAGATCATCCCTAGCAAGTTTGGTGTCTTGATGAGTTTTCTATCTCAAGATATAAGCATTTAAAAATGATCTGGTAGTGTGAGACATGCTTGGAGATGTTAACTTAAGGCCATAATAAATATCCATTTAGATTAAAAAATCCTTAACAAGTTTCAAGTTTAACATAGAACTACCAAGTGACATGATCCTAAAACCTCATATTAGATCAATAGCATGTGGGTTATCAACTGAGTTAATATGTTAAATGCAAATCTACAGTGCACATTCAATCGTGAAATCATAGATAATTGATGATCTCATCATTAACAAGTTAGTGTATCATAATATTAAATGCATTAATTATAAGTTTCATGATCATAGTGACATAGTGGATTAATGGCCATGCATTTTATTAAGAAAAAAAGAGGATCAATGGAATGCATTCAATCATGTAGAGAAAATCAATGGTGCACATAAGGTCAAAAATTCAATGAGCCTAGATTTTACATGAGGCTACCACATAGTGTAAGTGTGTTAACCAAATGAAGACTAGTAGTAGGTTCCATAATAAGCATACAAGAATACCAAGTGTCACATTTTCAAAAGTCAATACAGAGATCAATGTGGGGCTAGCAAGTGGCATGATCTAGAAAGTAGAATTTAAATCAACAAAAAAAATGAAAGTCAGGGCTAGGATACTCTTGAGGAGTTCAATAGAGAAAATTTGATCATATTCAGGGTCCATAAGATGAGGTCACATATCTGAGTGATGATGGTCATATTTTAAAAATATGATAAGCAACCCAAGGGAGGTGACACATAGGCAGACACATTAGATCAAATGATTTCACCATTCAAGTAAGCAAATGTATAAATTCAAGATCAAATATGATTTGGGTTACTAAGAACAAACCCTGTAGAATCATAGGATGCCATTAAAGCTTAGCTAAACCTCTCAAAATATTTTATATGTAAGTGTCAAATCTTTTAAATTATCAAGAAACCCTATAATGTATATATTCAATACAATTATGGCTATATGAAAATCAATAGGGGAATTGGTTTTCATCTATAGTGGACCTATGTTCAGGGCTTGGCATAATGGTGACTATGAAAGGAATGTTAGAAGAGACACCAGTGAGTGACTTTAGGAGGTTATCTAATAACATAAATGACATATCAGGATGAAGCATGGTGCTATAAGATCATTAAGTAGATGGAGAGTTTAAGGCTAGGGAAAGGTAGGTGGAGTATTCAATGAAGTTTCAAATCTTTGGAGACTATTCCTCCCTAATAAATCATGACTCAACATCCTCAGTAAGTTCTTATATTATAGTATGTAGCTAAGCTAATGGGAGGACTTGAAATTTATCTAGAGATAATGAAAATTAGTATGTAGAGGTAGGATTAATGGTAATCAATCAAAAAGTGGTTGGGCCTCATTTATTGATTTTTGTTTGCTTGGTTCCCTCTTTCTTCCTCTTTTCTTATATATCTCCCATTTCTTCATAATAAAGAGACTCTTATGATTTTATCATGCCCAAGATATTCCAAGATTTGTAATACAACACTTATTTGATACAAATAAAGATTGATTTCATCCATTCACAAGTATAATTGAAGTGTGTCTCATGAATTCAATGATGTGGTTGAGTGAATGCATACTTTTCTTTACCTTTGTCTAATTTTTATCACCTTTATGAAGTGTTTTTTATCTCTCAAAATTCATTATAAGCATCATAAATAGTTTTTTTGATTGGTTTGAAAGTGGACAACTATCCTCCCATGCTAGATTGATATCTAGTTAGTGCCTTTTAGTGAAATACTTATGTGAAAACTGATTGAAGAGTGAGTGAAGTGATACCTGTAGTCCTTAAATTGTCTAATAGTGTGTCTTGTGTAATTATAAGTGTTCAAAACATTAGTGCATCACCTCATTTTATATTTTTCATGCATTATTTTCTATTTCTCTCCCTTTTCCAAGCAAGAGATTAGTTTAGGTGATATATCCAAGGGAACCAGCCCTATCTAGAGGCTCAACCTCACTATAGGATACCCACAACCTAATATTATTTGTTAGGTTATGGAGCTAAAAGCTTCAACTACTGCAAACATGGAGGAGGTTGTTGAGTTCCAAGGAGACCGGCGTCGGCAGGGTATAGTGCAGAAGGCAACCGACATCGGCAGGTGTGAACTGAAGACAACTAGCATCGGCAGGAGTTTGGTTGATGTCGGTCACCTCCAGGTAGATAGGGACTGATGTCAGTTACCTATGGTGGTTCCAGAACTATTCGTTGCACAAACAGTTAGTTCGTTGACTCGAGAGTTTGCATGTTAAAGGCTAATTATAGTCTTGAGTTGCGTGTCTAATTATTGTAATTAAGAAAGTCTAATTATTGGATGCATGAGATATATATAATAGACTCATAGGATATATTGTAAAAGTGTGCTAGAAATCCATTGAGCTTGAAGAGAGAGCTAGAGTTGCTCCTCCTAGTTCCAAAGGGGTGCTGAGTGTGTATGATTAGGGAGAGTTGCAGGTTATGCAAGTTCTACTAGGAGATCCACCGGGGTACTAGTTGAAGAATCATAAGGACTTGGTGAGGCAAGGACAAGGGTTATTCAAGGGTGTAGAGACATCTACATGGTAAGTAAGGTCTATTTATTTGCAGGTGGCAGCAAGGAGAGGGAGATCTACTTGGAGTACGGTTGTGTACTTGGTATACTAGCAGCGTTGTTACTGACTGGTGGAGGTGAACAACAACTCTATATTTGAGTTGATTTTTGGGACTATGAGAGAGAGGGAAGAAGTCCTTGAGGTGTGGCAAGCCTTAGAGGTGGAAAAAGAAGTGGCATGTTCTCTATTGTATTTTCTTTTGAGTGATTATTAATACAATTGTGTATTGTCTCTCATATCTTATGTTGTTTCATATTTCTAGTTACTTATTCATTCTGGTTAAATTCTATGCTTAATTGCTAATACAAAGGTAATCATATATACTTTTATTAGGGAGAGTAGGATCCTAACAGTTGGTATCAGAGCCTGGTTATAGGTTGTAGAGCTTGATACCACTTGACAGTTGGTATCAAAGCAGGTTGAGCAGGTGGACCAGGTTGATACCAATCTTGACAGTTGGTATCAGAGCTTTTGGTTGGGTTGACTAATAGGTGGTTCAGATCTAGTTAGTGTGTGTTGATTACACGTTACTCATAGGGGTTTCTGATTGAGTGGGAGTATAGCAATGGCAAAAGAAAGTAAGCTATGAATGGAGAAACTGAATAGCATGAATGGTCTGATTGATGGAAAAAAAGAGTAGGTAAAGAAAGACTATTGGTTGGTATGAGATCAGCATGAAGAAGTAGATGTTGTAGGTGATGTAGCATAGGATGCTCTGGATAAAGTAGAATCTTGGTTTACAGATTCTTTTGCCTTTTTCCATGCAACCCAAAATAGAGCATCTTTTCATGGGTATGTCCAGGGAGACTTTGGAAAGATTTATTTAGGGGTTGGTGAGCCTTGTCAGATTATTGGCAAAGGGGAAGTGAAGCTAAAATTTTAGATGGATAACACATGGGTGTTGAAGGAGGTCATGCAGGTCCTAGTCTTGGAGATGAGTCTAATTTCTTTAGGAAAGTTAGGTGATGGGAGATGCACAGTAACTCTCACAGCCGATGCACTTGAATTAGATGGTGGTAAGAAAGTAGGTATCTTTTATCTATCTACATATAATAATGATTCACCTTCTATTGTAGAGATGTGGATTTGTAGGCTTGGTCACATATGTAGGAGGGGAATGCATGTTCTTAAGCAGAAGACAGATATCTTTGACAAACTTAAGAATTGGAAAGCCTTGGTGTTCATGGAGGAGATGATGGACAGAGATCAGCTGAGGGGACTATATTATTCTGAGCAGGGCTATGTTAATTTGTATAGGGTTTTGACCCAAAAGGAGCTCATGGGTAAAAATTCATCACTCACAAGTGAACACAGGTACCGGCATTAGTCAGGAGGAACTGACGTCGAATAGATAGGCAACGACGTCAGTCATGTGCAGATCAGCAGAGTCAGTGGTGTCAGGTAGTAGGAACCAATGTCAGTCATACAAGAATTGACATCGGAGGAGGTACACTAGAGTTAGTCAGGGAACTGACATCAATAGACAGGGTCAATTGTAGGAAATTGACGTTAGTTGGGTGCAGATTGGGAGATGGCCGAGATTGGTCACTGGAATAGATGTTGGGCAGATAGCAAGCTGTTAAGGAGTCTCAAATGCCCATATGGAGGTCAGAAAGGGTAAGTGAACCTCATATTCATTGTTTAGCTTCTTTATATTACTTGTTTCTTACTGATGGTCAAGAACTAGGAAGATGTGAAGAGGCAATGCAAGTAGAATCCAGAAATAGTGGGAGCTTGGCATGGATGAGGAATGTGATTCCTTGGAGAAGAACCAAATAGGTGTTTGTTGGTGGAGTTGTCAGTTGGAAGAAAGCACTGGATGAGGAATGGATTCCTAGGTTAAAGAAGAGAGTGGATGGATACATGAGACAGAAGGCTAGGGTATATGGTCTTGAGGAAGCTGCAGGATAGTGGTATAGGTTTTGACAGGTGGATGACAAAGTAGGGCTTTAGTCAATGTCAATGTAATCATTTTGTTTGTCTTACCAGGTGGATGATGAGTCACAACATTATTCTATTACTATATGTGGATGGTATACTAGTTACAGGTTCAGACATACAGGGTTTTGTTGAGCTAAGGTTAAGGTTAGTTTAGTGGCATGTCATGAGGAATTTGGAGCAAAAAAATTATTTGGCATAAGAGACATGGAGATTTTGTCTCCAGTGGGAGATGATGTGAAGAAGGTGTTGGCGAGGGTCAAGATGCAGGATGCAGAATCGGTAAGCACACCAAGGGATGGATAGTTCAAGCTAAGCTTAGAACATTCTTCAAAATCACATGAGGTCTAGTGTAGGCTTGAGTTTTCCCAAGTAGTGGGAGTTGTCAGAAAGTTTTGAGCCAATTCATGGAAGAAGTACTGGAGGGTAGTTCAGTGGATTCTCAAGTATCTAAGAGGGACTAGCAGTAGGTTAACATGTTATGCAGGGTCAAGGTCTTCACTACATGGGTTTGTAGGTTTGGATGTGGCAGGTTACTTGGATGACAAGAAAGGCATCATAGGGTGTGTGGTGGGTGGTCTTCAAGATGGAGCTTGAAGAGGGATACAAGCCGGGAATCAAATTAGATGGTGTATAGGTATAGGTATAGTTTCAATTGTTTATCTCCAAGTGGGAGATTTTTAGGTTATGAAGCTAAAATCTTCAACTATTGCAAACATGGAGGAGGTTGCTGAGTTCCAGGGAGACCAGTGTCGGCAGGGTATAGTGCAAAAGGCAACCGACATCGTCAGGTGTGAACTGAAGACAACCGGCATCGGTAGGAGGTTGGCCAATGTCGGTCACCTCCAGGTAGATAGGGACCAATGTCAGTTACCTATGGTGGTTCCATAACTATTCGTTGCACAAATAGTTAGTTCGTTGAATCGAGAGTTTGCATGTTAAAGGCTAATTATAGTCTTGAGTTGCGTGTCTAATTATTGTAATTAAGAAAGTCTAATTATTGTATTCATGAGATCTATATAATAGACTCATAGGTTGTATTGTAAAAGTGTGCTAGAAAGCCATTGAGCTTGAAGAGAGAGCTAGAGTAGCTCTTCCTAGTTCCAAAGGGCTGCTGAGTGTGTATGATCAGGGAGAGTTACAGGTTGTGCAAGTTCTACTAGGAGATCCACCAGGGTATAGGTTGAAGAATCATAAGGACTTGGTGAGGTAAGGACAAGGGTTCTTCAAGGGTGTAGAGACATATACATGGTAAGTAAGGTCTATTGATTTGTAGGTGGCAGTAAGGAGAGGGAGATCTACTTGGAGTATAATTGTGTACTTGGTGTACTGGCAGCATTGTTATTGACTTGTGGAGGTGAATAACAACTCTATATTTGAGTTGATTGTTGGGACCGTGAGAGAGAGGGAAGAAGTCCTTGAGGTGTGGCAAGCCTAGAGGTGGAAGAAGAAGTGGCATCTTCTTTATTGTATTTTCTTTTGAGTGATTATTAATACAATTGTGTATTGTCTCTCATATCCTATGTCATTTCATATTTCTAGTTACTTATTCATTTTGGTTAAATTCTATGTTTAATTGCTAATACAAAGGTAATCATATATACTCTTATTAGGGAGAGTAGGATCTTGACATTATTCCCATTTTATGTTATAGTTAGAGATATCCTAAATAACTCTCCCCATGAGTGAAAATTAAGACCACAACAGTTGATATGTGAGTCACTAGTATAATGGTTTGCTTCTGTGGTAAAAGATGCACTAGTAGAGTTATGAGAAGAACAAGCACTAGAGGCATGATTAACATGGGTATAAAATGATGCACTAGTAGAGAAATTGAGAAGAGTGGGTCTTAGAAGGGGCCCACTAGATATATAACATGCCATATTAGTAGAGATACTAGGCATGGAGGTGGAGGAAATCATAGAGGAAGATGTCATAGTATGAGAAGGGGTCAAAATATAATGAAGAGATTGAGAAGAAAATAAACTAGTTTTCCCAAATTCATGAGAGAATGTGAGAGAATGTGAATGGGGATCCTTGGTTTGACCAATTATCATGAGATGGTTCATAGTATAATGATCTTTTCCTTAATGTTGGTGAAACTCATTAATGAAGAAGACAATTCTAGATTATAATAAAATTAAATTTCATCTTTTAAGGAGAAGAGAGGGTCGAGAATTAAAGAGGAATGAGGAGGGGTCCTATAGTTTTTAGTGTAAGTGGATACATGCACACTACTTTCATCTAGGTTAGGAGCTATAAGATGCTTATGGGACAACCTATTGAGGTTGGTAAAGATCATCATATCTTTTAAATTTAACTTAGTTTTGTCTTCAAATATGAATTTCATGATGAGGGAGAAGGATTAAGGAAGATTAAGATAATGCAAAGTCAAAGAGGAAGAAAGGGTATAAAGTCAAATAGGTGTACTATGTTATATAATCCAAGAGGCAGATAAGGGTACATATTTGTATAGGTTGAATTTTTACTATAGACAGGGTATGAAATTAAGCTGATAAGGATACATGGTTGAATTAGTCAACTTATTATTTTAACCTAATTGGTAGAAAAGGATACAAATTCATACATGTTGACTGTGTATTATAGACTGGGAGACAAAGTATGCATAAAGGGATATATAGTAAGATAAGTTGACTATGTAATATTGATATGGGAAAACATATTCTATAAGATATTCTACTAAATAGAATAACACTATGCTAAAATAGGGAAAATTTTTACATTATAATTGAATCAAGAAATGGAAGCAAACACATAAATAATTGGATCAATGCGAGTGATCCAATTTGGTCACATAATACAAAACCTTACACCAATTCTAGCTAATGAAAGTTTTTTAAATACAACACACAATGATCAAAGAGAAAGCAATCAACTAAAAAGTAAATGATAACTAAGTGGTCATATTGAGTGTTATTAGATTATTGGAAAGTGTTGTTTTAAGTGTGATAGGAAAGTTGGCCAAAATTAGGGAACTAGAAAGTAATATATGGATGGTTTTATGACATTTAGGATGAAATTTATATATGTTGGCAATGGTACTAGTTTAGTATTAGGTCATACCCCCTCACTTCACAATCCCATAGTGATAAGGGTGTTAGGTTCTTTGACAATAAATACCATTAACCACATATTTATACTTGGCTAGAAAACCAAGTAGGTAGCCTTGGGAAGACAAGTGTTGAATGCATTTTGAATATTATGTGATTTGTTAGTGTATGAAAAAGATTAAAATAGTATAACTAAATGGTAATTTGAAAAATGAAACACTTATTTAGACTATGTGAGTTACTTTAAGCATGCAAATAGTTGAAATTGAATGTGTGAATTAATTACTAGGAAAATAGTTGTTAATTCCCAATTTTAGAATATTAGAGAGTTAGTTCAAATAACATTGTACGTAAATAATACAAAATAGAGTTAATTGGGTCATTACTATTATACATAAGTAAAGATTTTTAAGAACATAGTCGAATAGGTCAACTCAATTTTATAGATAGAAGATAAGCTACATAACTAAATTGAATAGGTTAACTTAGTTTGTTGTAGGGTTTCAGTTTCAAACACTACTAACTTGCATAAAATAGAACTAAAATGAAGTACTAAAGTGATAGAGAGAGAAAGAGAGGAATGTTGTTGGGTTTGAAGATGACTAGGATTTTAAATTTTATGTTGAAGAGCCTTGAATGTTTTCAAATTATAAATACTAAGTTAATTTTTTTGACCTAATTTTTCAAAACCTTGTGTGTTGAAGAAGGTAAGATGACTAGGTCAACTTATTTGACCTAGTTTATTGATCTAAATTCTGAAAGAGAGAATAAGATGACTAAGTCGACTTGTTTGACCTAGTTTTTTAATTCAAATGGTGGAAGATAGAATAAGATGATAGAGTTGACCTATTCAACCTTTTATTATTATCTAAGACTAAAGAATATTACTGTGTCAACCTATTTGATCTAATAACTTGTATCTGATGAAGACCTACATAGACAAAATAGAGTCATTTTGATGAGACTGTGTGTTAAACCTATACACAAAAAATTAGAACTATATTAACTAGTTTGATACAATATCATAAATATATAAAAATAATAAGATGATAGAAGTGAAAGCATGAAAGAAAAACTACAATGCTAGATTCACATCGGTTCAACAAATTGTATGCAATGAGAAATGTAGTAGATCTATAAATTAATCTTATCTCAAAGAAAATAAATCTTACTTACACTTTTGATTGGGAATACATTATATAATTATGGTCATGAGCAATATGGATCTATTAGAAATAGAAAAAGGATCTCTTATCATAATAAATTCACTAGGGAGGGTTCTAAAACCTCTAGTCAAGTAAAACTATGCAATAACCCTAACTAGGCCCTATGTTTTAATATTCACTAAACTAATAAAAAGTAAATAAAAGTCTAATCTAGTGATCACCAAAGCTTTTTTCACAAAGTGGTGGTAATAACCATTAAAATTAAACATGCATATAATATATATACTCACATTAGTCTATATGAAATCCTAATACATATAAGATAAGTACAAGTGCATAACTATCTACTCTTATAAAGGAGGAATAAAGTTATGAATAATTACATTTGAAGATGAACCCACCAAGCCTCAATATATCCCTTGGCCAAGGTGATTTACAAGTGGTCTTTTTGGTATGTAAGGATGATAAGGATATATTAGCTTTAGGCTACACAACCTATCAATGCATCCAAAATACTTTTCTGTAAGATAAGATTCATATCTTGAAAGAAAGTATGAAACCCTAAGATCACTCCTCAAGTAGAATGGTGGATATGTAGATTGTAATATATCTTATATCTTATTCTCTCCTCCTATAAATGGCAAAATGAATGTGTTTATATAATAAGGTCTAACCCTAAACCCTTCTAAAAGTTTAGGCTAATAAGGTCGACCCAGTCAACCTAGTATCATAATTAAGAAAAACAAACTAGGTCATGGACTACGTCAGATAGGGGATGACCTAGACCCTAATTAGTTTTGTCAATAATAATAAAAGTTTTATGGGGCTGAATATGGAACATAAACTATCAAAAATGGTTTTTGGTTAGGGAAGGGATCATGAAGGAGGTAAAAGACTAGAGTAGGGCGCAAAGACAAAGATTAGGGGAATGGTTTTAGGAGAAAGTGTGCAGATAACAATTGGAAAAAAGGGATAACAATTTAGAGAAGCACCAATGGTCTTCCCACCACTTTCCTAGACCACCCTTAGGCCATGCACTCAAAGAGATTGAGACTTGATAGGTTCCTACAAGATAGAAAGCATTAGTAATTGATAAGTTTAAAAATATTGTGTATATAATATGTATTTCCAACATGTCCATTAGTACATGATATATCTTTATTAAATTGAATATATTTATATGTCAATATTTTATAATTTGTTTAGTGAATGGTTATGATTTATTATATTGCTCATTTATTTCACTTTTATACCAAGTAGTTATTTTGGTCCTATATATCTAAATGATATAGTGGATTTTTTGAAGAAAATTATGTTGAGGATAATTAGATAACATTGGTTAAGTAATATCTAAAGAATTGTTTTCCATGGGATTTTATTATTTATTTTGAGTTATTTCATCTAATGAAATTAAAATAAGGTTTTTTTGGAAAACAATTGTAATGTGACCATGATACTTATCAAGTGTTACATCCATAGATTATAACCAAATGATCCATGACATATCATTATATCTAATTGAAATGGGTACAATATGAGATGTAACAAAATAAATTTTGGGATGAAGATATATAATTAGTTAAATGGATCCTAATGTAACATTCTTAGGTAAAATACTTTTGGTTATATTTTTATATCATATTCAAGGAAATTGAGAAAGGATATAATGCATATACCAATTTGAGGAGTGTTATCAACCATGATATTCTTTCGTTGATAATCATCTATGCAAGCAATAATGATGAAAATTTCCATTATTAAAGTGTAATTTGTGATTAACACACTAGAAAATTAGTATCCTTTTAAAGTACATGTTTCTTATGGACTTCCTTCTTAGGTACCTATTTCTTTGGAAAATCTACTTTGGTTAGTTCTTGTTTTAGACACCATTGTTTAGGTAAATTCACTTTGTTAGATAAAACCCTGATTGTGGTGGTTTCTCAATATCAGAAGGTGTGCTTGAGTCTTGTGGTTTATTATTAGAATAATTTGATGGTAACTCACACACTATCAATAATATATTATATTTTATGTTTTTGAGCATGACATCTATTGATTACGTGACCATTGGTTCTATGATATTCAAAAAATAATTTGGAAAAAATATTTGTTCTAATAACTCAAATATTGATAGTAGGTAATTTAATGATGTTATTTTTTATTAACTTCATCAATTTGGTACTTTAGATTTCCTTAAAGATTTGAAATTTCCATTATGTACTAAGGGAGGATATATTCCTCATTATAGGTATCACATATTTTTTAACCCATGATCTAGATGTATTATTTTGAGACACATGGTTTTTCATTAGAGATCTATGAATGATGTTTCTAGTATTATGATCGATACATTTATAATATACAAGATTAATTTCTAGTGGCCTATCCTTAAAGCAATGAGATTAGAAAGAGTCATAAGTATGATAAATAAGTTTATCTTTGAGAGGAAATATAATGCCCTACAATTTTTTTTCAAGTTTGTTGGTTGATATATAAAATTATGAATACAATACTTAGATCACATTATGCAATTATTAACAGGTTTGGATTATCCTTGTTGAAGATATGGAAAATTCTCATATGTAACCCTTGTCCCCTTATTATGAAATTATTATGTTAAAAAAATATCTACTAACTTAATATATGTGTGTAAATATACATTAAGAAGGTGATTAAACTAATATAAAACATGACCCATAATGCATTTATGGAAAATTTTAAGTAATGTTATATCATTTGCATCATATTTACCCATAGAAGCAATAAAATGATTAAGATGTAAGCAGATATGACCACTTCCATCAAATAATGAAAATGTAGTTATGGTGAAGTTGTAGGATAGTGGTAAGCTAAGGATCTTACACACTATGGAATTTTCATGTGTAAGATTATAATCAATCCAAGAGTGATATACAATAATTTTGAGAGATTGTTCATCTAATTTTTGTTGTAAAACATATGTTCCATGAATTAGGGATAAATTTTTTTAGAAGTCACATTAATATCCTTAAGCATTTCATTTAAAGTTTGAATATTACCATTGATGGTGGCCATAGGAATAATATTCCCCATGGGTTGAGAACATGAAGATAAATTATCACAAAACCTATGGGAATCTACAGTTAAATTTTTTAAATATATAGATATGTGTAAAATTTCATTCATGAGGTTAGATTTTTAAGATAATGTTATTTCAGAGATTCAAAAATATATTGGTTAAGATTTTTCTTACTTGATACATTAAATAAGGAAAATGGTGTATTTAAAAAATGAAGACCCAAATATGAAAAAGTGCCAAAAATAAAATATGTTTTTGTAACTAATAAAATAATCAAGAATAAGGTGTGTTTTAAAGGACACAATAAATTTGGGAATGAAATTGAGTCTCCTCCCAAGAGAATTATTGACAAGAAAAAGGATGTGAAAGATGCTACTAAAGGATCTAGAAAGAGGAGTAGGGACCACCTAAGAAAATATGAAATCATACGGCTCAAGGAAGTTATGAGAAGTGATGTAATTATGGATTATTATAACTTTGAGGAGTCATCTACCTAATTTATAGTTATTTTTGTCTTTTTTTTTTTGTCTAAATCTTGGTGTAGGTTTTGCAAACTTTTGGTGGAAGACTAAAAGTTTCTCTCATTGTTGGTTTGGCCCTCATGGATTTTGTATCTTATTTTAATTTTTTTTATTCTTATATTTTGATTTTGTATTAGTTATAGGATCTGTTAAGACCTTATTATTCATTAAATTAAATAAATGATCATGACTTAACCAGATTAAAAAAACTCCACCATCCTCTTAGCGATGTCAATTGGAATATCATCCCTCAACCTCATATGCATAAAAAAAAAATTACAAAAAATCAAAACGAAACTTTATCCCCTTTTATTGTGTCACTTTCCTTTGGAAACATATCTCCAACTATCACATATGACAGTGCTAAATATCTTTATATATTTCTTAAAATACTTGGCAATACACACACACACACACACACACACACACACACACACACACACACACACACACACACACATATATATAATGAATTGGTTAAAAATAATACATTTTATATTTCCAAACTTACTAAACATTCCATTATTCAATTAGATGATTCATTATATTATATAGTTAGTAAATTAAACCATAATGATCTTTCTAAAAATATCCTTAGCCACTTCATGAATGCTAAGGAAATTTCTAACAAATCTTCTCGCACTTTTATCAAATGATGGAATTTTCTATCTCACAAAATGAACCATAACATGAATTATGATAATATTTTCAAACTCTTTGTTATAACTCTCAAATCCCTTCTTTGATAAAAATTTGTGATATTTTCCAATAATAATTTAGAAGAGGCCTTAGATCAATAGAAAATACAATATTCCCTCATGAGATAATTTTAATATTCTCTTAGAGAAACAACTAATATATTCATACCACTTCATCTGAAAAATACTTCCCCAAAAACCTAATTAAGGTGTTACAAAATCAAGAAATACATCCCAGTCCCACCCTCCCTTGAGTCCCTATGACATCAAGTGAAATATGCCTCCTTCTAAATCCATGAGCTTTGAATCTTCCAAACCCCCTCCAAAATGGTAAAATCATTGTAATTTTTTGGTGGCATGCTACAATAAGTCATTCTCAATAGAATTGTTATTATATTTAATGATTCCTTATTACCACCTTTCTTGGTCCATATTTTAGTCTTGAAACTCTTACACAACAATTTTATCAAGACTGTATTAAATTTTCTCAAGCCCAATCTAATCAAGATCACCTATCAAATGATCAACATCAATTACCTCCTAATATAAACTCATCCACTAATGTTTTACAAACCATTGTTAATCCTCATTATTTTAGTATTAAATAAAATATATCTCACATGAATAACTTAAAGTAGGTGGTTTCATAGGTCAATCCTCAACCTCTTAGGTAATATGAACTGAAATAACACCTAATACAAATGCCTATAACTTGGAACATTATAGGTTATTACGATCATTAATGTTATAAAAAATCTTATAACTATATTATTTACTCTTATATACCAAAATCACTTCATTTAAACTATATTAGTCATCTTTATACCATTTAATTTCAACCACCTTCATAAAATTGCATAGGCTATAACATATAATTTATTGATATAATTAAGTCACATACAACCAATTGCATAAACCATGATCAAAAGTATAAATATATTTATTTCATCTATAGTCAAATACATCATCTGAGATAGATAATATGTTGATAAAGTTGAATATATTTAATCAGACTAGATTGATAAAGTCAATATAGTCCATTTTAGTCATATCTCACTAGTTAAATTTTATTCATTAAACTATAATGATCTATTTGATATAGTCAATTATGATTCACTAAACTAGATTGACCTAGCTCATACAATCCATTCTATTCTTATTTAAACATACTATATCTAATTTCCTTTTATATCATCTAACTAGATCAACTTAGTCAATACATTTTATTAAGTCATCCCTCATCAAATTGTATTGACCTAACTGATATAGGTAAATTTAGTTATATTTCTCTAGACTATATTGGCATGGTCAATAAATTTCAACACAATTTTATATCACTTGCCAAAGATCCTAACATAGCATTATATGTGATAGGTTTTCTATAACACAAACTTTGATCGATTTTAGCATCACTCTTAGGTCTCCCATTATTGAGGTTAGATCCTATTAATATATATTACATAGTTTGGTGAATATTTTAATGCAAATACTCCTACTATCACATAATTAGGGAATATTGTGATTCCCATCCTTTTTATACAACAAATTTTGGACCACCTCATGTTTCCAATAATTAAACCTTTGGGGCACTTGTGATGCCCATCCTTAATCTTAAAAATGTTTTGTTGGCATATGTTGATGCCCACCCTATATATGTTGGCCTCTTGATACTTCATAACTTTCATGAATTACTAGTGAAGAACATTTCACCTCTTTACTATCATCAACACATTTAAATTCAATAAACTTTTTGAGATACATACACTCGGATTTCACATGTTTTCCTTTGATATAGTCATTAGCATATATTTTTCTTGTTATTTTGTCTTATTTTTGTTAGATTTATTACATTTCACTTAATTTTATCCCATTTTAGGATGATATCACTTGTGCCATTGTTTCAATTTTGGTTATTTTGTTTTAGTTCATTTCACCTTCTATATTTTCACATTTATCACATTTTCATCATGTTTGCCTTAGCCTCTTTGTGATTCCTTGGATCCTATTTAATTTCCCCCTCTTTTGGGATGACTACTACTCTCATTAGTGTTTGTACTAGATCCATTATAGATTAGTACAACTTTCATAGTGACATGACTATCATAACATAGGCACATCTATTTTGAAGAATTATTTCCCCTCTTTATGATCATATATAAACACATTCCTCATTATATCATTTTCATTACATGGTTGGATATTACATGATCCCATTATTTCCATTATTTTATTTCACTTGAGATAATCATAGGTTAGTTTTGATATTTCACACTTGTGGGTAATTCTATGAGTCTTTAGACATCATGGTCTTTAGGTTCATATCTCTAGTGATTGAGAATAAGCTCTCTTGTGATATTCATATTTATCACCCATGTATGGTATTTATAAATACATATGGAGGAAGAAACATATAAAAAATATATATATCATAATGAAAGGTAAATATTAGAAGGTAATTACATCATAAAATTCAGATCACACAAAAATACGTGATTTTTTTTCACATCTCCTATCTTATTCAAATATCAAAATAAATATTTGGCCTCATGATAAAACCAATGTATATTAGAGTGAGGTAGGATATAATATTAGAGTGATAGGTCTCATTATATCATTACATGATTATATATTCACACATTTTAATTCCACTTATCTTCTCACGTAAATACCCAATGTTTAAAATAGACTAGAAACTCTATAAGGGGTCTTGAGGAGTAGGAAAAATGGTTTGGATAAGATATTTTTAATTTTCATGCAAAATATGCTATTCCCTTAACCTATTATACATCTAGGTATATGTGTGGCTGACTTGTGGCTTACACACCATAATAATTTTTTGCATTTCTTGATGTTCTTAGTATGGTTAACATATGGAATAATCATGGCTAAATAGAGTATATATAGGAGTTAATGGTTAGTATTTTATCATAATATTGTGAATTATGTTCTTATTTCATTATTATGGATGTTTTCCCCTTAAATTTGCTCATTAAAAATATTCAAGTATTCTTCTCTTTCACCAATTGTTGTTGTGGATATGCTTATTTTTCTCTTAATTATGCCATATAATATTTTACTATTGTGAATCGTCTAAGTAATTTCATTACAATTGGTATTAGGGATTCGACTTGGGTAAGTTTCTATAGTATAGTTTTTTAAATCAAATCTAGCATCTTGAGAACTAGAAGGCTGAAAAAACATAACTTGTGATCTTGGAGGAATTGATTTTTTTCATCGTAGTTTTGTTCATGAGGCTTTTTTTAAAAAAAACATTTTTCTTAGTAAAAAAAGTAATAATAAAAAATTAAGAAAACTTTTATCTTATGAAAATCAACAATAGTTGGATTCATCTCTATGAGATGATTACAATGTTATATTCTAATGGAGCACATTTTTAGGTTAAAATTTTCATCCTTATGCACAATACCATTAGTGGGATTAATCTTAATGATATGATCACAATGATATATTCCACTATTACACTTTTTTTAAGGATAAATCCCTCCTAATTTTTATGCATGGATGGTCTAAAAACTTATGATTTATCTATTGCAAAGGTAGTTAAACAACTTAAGTCAAATTTACAGGGCATGGTGAAATTTTTTGATTTTCATATAATACAAGGGGACATTATAAGGTTGAGAGGGGAATTAGATACTATAATGGATAAATTACAACAAATATCTAGGCAATTATCTAGCTTATCATCTTAACCAATACAAAATAATCCTCTACCACTTTAGTTTGGTCCTCCTCCAAACAATACCAAAACAAATTTTGGTCCTAAGCTGATGTTGCCAAAATCAGACTTATGCAAGTTTTATGGTAATTATACACTACTTGGATCACTAAAATTGAAAATTTATTTGATCTACATAAAAATCCATGTTAAAATTTGGTTATGGCCTCTCTATATCTAGAACTTGAGTCATTTCTTTGGTATCATCGGTTGTGTGCTTAAAAGAAAAACAAGGGTGTCCAAGTTTCATGGTCATTATTTTCTAAGGATTTATAGCTCCATTATTGCAATAATGTATCTAAAAAATACTTCAATCAAGTAGCTAAGTTATGTTCGACTAAGACTGTTAACAACTATATACATTAATTTTAGAAACTCTGCTTATATGTTGTAGACATCATTAAGGAAAATTTGACTAACCTATTTTTTGGTGGCATCAAAGATAACATCTGATTTGAGGTTTTCATGTTTCATCCTAGTATTATATCTGAGGCTATACTAAGGGCATGTATAAATGATGAAAAAGAGCTAATTAGACAAAGACCTTTTACCAATGTTCATGAACACACCTTATTAGAACCATCATTTCATCATCCTACCAAATTGACACCCCAATAAATGGAATAAAAGTGTGTAAAAGGTTTATGTTTTGGCTAAAATATCAAATGGAGAAAAGGTCATTGATGATTTATCTATTTTAGAGGTAGTTAAACAACTTAAGTCAAATTTACAGGGCATGGTGAAAAAATTTGATTTTCATATAATACAAGGGGACATTATAAGGTTGAGAGGGGACTTAGATACTATAATGGATAAATTACAACAAATGTCTAGATAATTATCTAGCTTATCATCTTAACCACTATAAAATAATCCTCTACCACTTTAGTTTGGTCCTCCTCCAAACAATACCAAAACTAATTTGGGTCCTAAGCTGATGTTGCCAAAATCAGACTTATGCAAGTTTGATGGTAATGATACACTACTTGGATCACTCAAATTGAAAATTTATTTGATCTACATAAAAATACATGTTAAAATTTGGTTATGGCCTCTCTATATCTAGAACTTGAGCCATTTCTTTGGTATCATCAGTTGTGTGCTTAAAATAAAAATAAGGGTGTCCAAGTTTCATGGTAATTATTTTCTAAGGAGTTATAGATCCATTATTGCAATAATGTCTCTAAAAAATACTTCAATCAAGTAGCTAATTTATGTTAAACTAGGACTGTTAACAACTATATACATCAATTTTAGAATCTCTCCTTATATGTTGTATACATCATTAAAGAAAATTTGACTAACCTATTTTTTGGTGGCATCAAAGATAACATCCAATTTGAGGTTTTCATGTTTCATCCCAATACTATATCTGAGGTGTACTAAGGGCATGCATAAATGATGAAAAAGAGCTAATTAGACAAAGACCTTTTACCAATGTTCATGAACACACCTTACTAGAACCACCATTTCATCATCCTACCAAATTGACACCCCAATAAATGGAATAAAAGTGTGTAAAAGGTTTATGTTTTGGCTACAATATCAAATGGAGAAAAGGTCATTGATGTGTTAAAAATAAGTTGTTTTACATTGACAGTGCCATTGAGGAGGAAGATGAGAAGGAGGCTTCACGGGAAGTGTTAGAAGAACCTAAGAATGAATATGAAGATTCTCAAGATACTATTTCCCATCATGCAATTTTAGGAAGTAGTACTCCTCAAACTCTTAAGGTGGTGGGTTTCCTAAAGAAATAAAATGTGATTGTGTTAAATGACACTAGGAATACACATAACTTCATTAATATTAAGTTGGATGCTGATTTGAATTATTTAATTTACCCAGATCTAAACATTTAGGTCATGATTATAGATGGTGGTATGGTCAACTATTCTATAAAATGTTATAGGATACTATTTTTTAGATTCTCCTATGTTTATTATTCCCATGGGAGGATGTAAAACTATTTTTGGAGTGTAGTGGCTTACCACTTTGGGAACTCTTGAGATGAATTGTTAAGAATTATTCATGAGGTTCCATTCATAAGGAATGAATTTTTAAATACATAAATTATGATCTAAATTTCCATAATTAGTTAGTTCCCACTAGATGATGAAGATTCTAAGAAAAGGTGCACTAGTATTTTTGGCATGCTTATTTTCCATGGATGTTTAACCAACCAAGGACCCTACACAACCTAATTTTCAAATAGTGTTATATGAGCATTACATTGTTTTTGGTGACATGCCAAAAGGACTTCCTCTAAGTTGTGCACATGATCATGTAATCAGACTGATTATAGGAAGTACACCACCTAATATCAGACCCTTCATGTATCCCTATGCCTAAAAGAGTGAAATTGAAAATATGGTATAAGAGATGTTGGAGGCAGTAATCATGTGATACAGTCAAAGTGAATATTCCTCCTAATTGGTCATAGTGAAGAAGAAGGATGATAGTTGGAGGATGTACCTAGACTCTAGAGAAATAAACAAATACACCATCAAAGATAAGTTTGTTATTCTAGTAATTGATGATTTGATAGATGAATTTCATGGTGTTATTTATTTTACCAAGTTAGATATTCACTCTAGATATCATCATATTCACATACATGATGAAAACTTACCTAAAATATCTTTCAAAACTCATGAAGGCCATTATGAATTTATTGTCATGCCTTTTGGCCTCTCAAATACACCATATATATTTTAGAGTTTGAAGATTACCATTTTAGGCCACTTTCTTGAAAGTTTATATTAGTGTTTTTTGATGATATCCCCATCTACAACAAAAAATAGGAATACCATTTAAAGCATGTAAAATAGGTGCTTGAAATTAGGGAACAACATCAAATTTAAGCTAAACCTTCCAAATGTGCTTTTCGTGTCCAAGAGGTGGAGTACTTGGGTCATATTGTTTTAGATGGAGTAAAAGTTGATCCTAATAAAATATAAGCAATGATGAACTGGCATGTTCCTATTGACTAAATCTTATCATTGGTCAAATTAGGTCAACCCACCTACATTTTGAAATTTTTCATAAGATCCCCTAGGTTTGAAAATGGTCATTAATGAGGTCAAATTATATATGTAGGGTCACTTAATAAATTTTCACTTTGGTCACATTTGTCTAGTTGGTCTTATGTTATTTTATGTCACCTTTTGGGTCATTTTAATGAATTTTTATGGTTTATCACCAAAAATATAATTTTTAAGGCTTAGGCTAACCTAACTTATGTGAAGGAATGTTAGGAAATAGTTTTGAAACTAAAATATGGCAAGTTTAATGTTGAAATAAGAAGATCAATTGTTAAAAAGGTAGTTTTAGGTAGTTTTATAGATTGTATGACTCATCTATCACGTGTGAAAGATTCAATAAATTATCTTGATATCACCACAAGTGTTTTTTAGTTTTAAATAGATTTAATATATCCAAAAGTGGTAAAATTCATTTCTCTCTCCTATTGCTCAATTGGATAAGTCAATAAGGATCAAAAAAATTCTATTGGTATGGACAAGAGAAGAAGATTTGAAGTGAATGCACTTGGTGAATGTTAGGAGACCCTGTGTAATTACATTTCATGGTAATAGTTACAAGTTTGATGGTTTGTACTATATGAGCAATAAATAATATTTTTAACACATCTAAACTCCCTATGTAACCCCAACATCTTAGTTTTTCTCATCTAATTGAATTGGTCTATGGAAATCAAGAAGTATATGTGGTATTTTAGAGCATGTTATTCCTTTTCATATTGGATTCAAATCATTTTCCATGTGTGGTCATAAGAGGATAGGAACGATCACTCTCTTATGTTTAAAGTGAAAACCATCATGGTATATCTAATGATGTTTGGTATTTTTAGAGTTTCATCTTACTTTGAGTGGATTCAAGACAAGAATAACACATATTTATTCAATCCCTTAGAAAATGGAAGTCAATTTCTCCATTTAGGGTTGCATTAAAGAAGTATTAAAGGTGATAATCTAATATGGGATACATAGTTATAAGTAGATAGATAATCTCCATACCACTATGCTTATATAGAGAAAGAGATTCAATAATTAAGTATTCTAGGTCTAATCACAAGATAAATCTCATGTGTACTTGTTAAGATAGTGAAACATATTCAAACTTTAGCTTAGGTTCAAATACATTGAGATTAACGATCATAAAATAGAATAGATGTGAAAAGTTGAAAAAGTTTATTAATGGTAAGTTTTACCTTAAATTTTCAAAAAATAGGTTTTAATCATACACAGTGTCATTTGTTATTGGATTTATATGAGGTCTAATCAAATCTAATGGCTTCTCTCTTATAGCCTAGACCTAAAGGTAAAATATTGATAGAAAAAGGAGATTATTTGGTCAAGAGAAAAGGATGGTAAATTGGTTTAATTTGAGTTAATTATTGATGGAAACACATGATAAACTATAGTATTAAGAATCCAAATGAATGGTTCAACTTACAATCAACTGCTAGTGCATTGGTGTTAAGGACAAGGGCATGGTTTCAAGGTAGAAGTAAGACAATTCAAGTGTGAGATGCCCATATTAACCTAAGTAGGAATTAAAAAAGGTAAATATAGTACTCAATTATGTATCAAAACCCATAATAATCTCACAACTTTCCTAATATGTACACCTATAGTTTGACATAGTTATAGACCAATCGAAGCTAATGAAGGATGCACGTTTATTTGATAGGAAAAGGTGTAGGTTTAGGATGACTAGGTAGATATAAATTTCAAAGTGATAATACCAAATTTACATGATATTATCAAAACAAAATAATTATAGTGAATATTAACTAATCTAGGTTCTCAAACCTCAAACTTAGTTTACAAAAATCTTGCACTTAGTCCTAACAAAACTAGAAGCTAGTATTAAAGAGTTTGAAGTGTTGAGGCCACTAAAGTGTGATATAGACATTAAAATTGAAAAAAAAAAAGGTCCCAATGAATTTATAAAGACATTAATGGTATCATTTTAGTGAAACTAACATGAGAAGTGCCCTTTACTTTATCTCAAACCATATGCACTTCACAGTCAATGCAATCTATAGACCTAACACATGGATGGTGAAAAAGGATGAATGAAGAGTCCTATAAGAATTTTGGGATGATGTGTAGAGATTTTTTGAAGGTAAATATTCTAATATAAGGTCTTACATTCACTATGACCACTCATAGGTGGGCATATATTCAAATACAAGGTCTATGTCTATTATGCCTAAAACTAAGAATGAACCCTCATGGATTATAATGACACTCATATGAATAATTTATCCTAAAAATAAATTTTATATCCTTAATGGGAGATTATATAGTTGATGATACCCATAATTTTGAAGATAATATCTTAGATTGGTAATTTTTGGCCTAAACTTGTTGTAGGTGTGTCTAGATTGCAAGCAACTAATTGAGAAGCCAATTTATTTCACTCATATCTATAAAAAAAATGTGCATGGATTCTTAATAATTTATAGATAGTTTAGGGAGGTAATGAAATAAAATTTAGTGGCATTATTTTGAGGGTTAAGGGCTTACCCTTTATGAATCATTCTTAATAATGTAAATGACCCAAAACCCTCCTAAAACCCTCACAAGATCTTGATGAATAAAATATGAATGGAAATGCATATATAAGTGGTCAATTGACATGGAATATTATTTTTACATGATTATAACTCTATCAGGCTCCTTGAAATTTAGTTTTTCTGTATTGTCACTTGTATGGATGAGTCAAACTCTCCATTCTATATAATATTTGAGTTGAATTAAAGTTAGAGATGGGAATAGATAGGTGAAAATAAATTTAGAATGTGTATTAAGATGTATTTCAACTCCTAAACCCATATCCTCACCTTGGTGATGTATGAAAATACTTATGCTACATTGGTTATTATAGGTAATCTTGAATAGGATAATGAGAAAGAAGGTGACTGCCAAATGGAAGTGAGAGGTGTGATATTGAGTTTCATTGAAGCCTATTTTATATAATAGAATAAAAATAAGGTATAAATAGGTTTCCCACACCTCTAAAAAAAATATCCTTGAATATGTGTAGGTCACTCTAGTGACAAGTGTGAGAACTGAGGCCTAGAAGGCTAATGAGTGACTGGAAGAAGGTAAATGACAAGTGACAAAGAGAAGAATATTGGTTGAGGGGTGTATATGAATTTAAAAAATCATTTATCCACATTATAAACTTAGTGTATATGTGTCAATAACTTAAAAGGTAGTTTAATACATATGGGTGGGCTCCTCATTGAGAAGGACAATTTTAACAATGATATGAAGGGTCTATATGTCAACTTTAAGAAGATGTCATCTCTCAAATGGACACTTATCTAAGATTACTTCATGAAATGATTTCAAACTCATTTTATTGAATTTTAATTGGTATTAAATCCTTGAAACTTGGAATAATTAATCTTCAACATCACTTCTTCTTTCTCCTCTCTTATGTTTTATATATTAAAGCCATTTTGGCATTGTAAATAATCCACAATTGGTCTGGTAAAGCCTTGCTAGTTTTAACATCTTGTTTTAACTTTAAATAAAGTTATAAATCTATTTTAATGTATGTAATTTTTTCCTAAGTATGCCAAATATTCTATTTGGATGACAAGTGATGAATGCCCTCTCTTTGCTTCCATTATGATTCTTGTATGCATTGTGTGCGTAGTAGAATTTCTTATAATAAGTCTCATGAAGTGTATATGTTTGTTAGATATAATTTAAATTGTGAATCAGATTAGCAGTGTCTACCATAAAACCTCTTAGTTACCCAAATTTGGATATGCATATAAATATACCTCCATGTAGAAACACTTATGCTATACGAACCTTGAGTTGAGATTAGTTTTAACAATCTTCTTTCTTAGTGAAAATAAAATTATGTTTGTGGAGTTATATTTGGTGTATTAAATTCATTAATATAGGTTTATTTTATGTTTCCTTATTCCATTTTCACCCCAAATAATGATTATTCTAGTGTAGTGTGTGAGCCTAAAAGATAGATCAAGGGAGCTAGCCCATAATCTAGAGATCTATCTCTTGTAGCAGCTTGTCTTTACGTAGAGATAGTTCCATGTTATAAAAAATTTGTTAAGGTATCCTTAAATTATATATAGTGAAAATTTTGGATATAAATGTTTTTTCATGCCTTATGGGACTTGAATTCTAGTAACGTTGTTTAAGGTAGATATTGGTCTTTACAATAAGGAGGATGTAATAGTCTACTTCATGCAGTATGTGGTAACTCTAAAATTTAAATATTGGTATTATAATAGTACACTCTTTCATTACTAAGGTAATCACATGTTATATTACTAAAGGAATTCACTTTTAATTACAATATCTTCCTCATTATTAATACAAATCACACATATTTGCTAACACCCATCCTTACCCAAATAGATCATATCTTGCTCATAAACCTATAAGAAAGTTTTTGATTAGCCCATTATTGAAAATTCCTAAAGATAACATGGAAAATAAGCTACCTTATATTTATTTAAATATATATATCCCTCTAATACTTTCCCAATATGATGACATTCCTATATCTACCCTCAAAAGTATTCCCTCATACACTAGTGAGATTGCCATTATCCATATTGAACATATTAGAAATATTACTAATTTATGCACTATACATCACATCATTGAGTAGAACATAACCATTAGATTTTTAAATATTTATTTAGAGGTTAAATATATTTATTTTTATGGTACATACCCCCTAAATCTATCACCACATGGGATGAGTTAGGAGATTCTTTGAGGAGAAGATTTGAAGAAAAGAGTGATAACTTATCATTGACTGAGTAGTTGACCAACATAAGGAGATCACTTCAAGAAGTTATCCAATAATTCAAAAAAATATTTTAAAATACATGGGATATTATCCCAATCTTGGTAATACCTACTACACACCATGTTTTCCTTTACTATCTTAAAGTTTTTGAAAGTGATATTACTATGATGGTACAATCTATGTGAGGTAACACATTACCTAATGCCTATAAATTATCCATTAGGGAAGATAATTATTTGATTAAATCTATGACTATTATTCCAATACCTCCCATTCCTCTATTAACTAATTAAATAACCCTTACACCTATTGTTTCCCCCATTCTTACACCAAAACATAAATATGTTATCCCTAGTTAACCAAGCAAATCCATTAAGGTAGAAAGAATGAGGGATATTGAGCAAGAGATTATAGGTATAAAGAGGATCATAAAATAGTATAAAGTAAAGCCTTTCCAAATCCATTATTAGCATATAAATTCCTACTTTAACTATCAAATAAATAGACCACCCTTTCAAGGCCATCCTCAAGGTCAAGGACAACTAGTTCAAGTAAAGTCATATAATGGATATAATCCTAATAATACCTTCACCTTAAGGGAATTAGTTTCTAATAAAAAAAAATTCCCAAGATCATGATAATCAACCTTCATGGTATCAATCTCATGATCCATATACCTATGTGAATGAGCCCTTCAATCAAGATTCCATGGTGAATTTGGGAACAATGCCAGCCATGACCCAAGATGAGGTACCCAATGGAGGAAATAACAATGGAAATAACAATAAAATGTGGTCTACTTTTGTCATTTTCCATTAGTATGATTCATGTGTTGTGAATTACTAAGGGTATTTAATTAAAGACTCAAATCCTATAGTTTCAAACACAAGGGTAAAGAAAAAGGCAATTTAAGAGGTTTAAGGGGATGGTAATGATTCATCAATAAATGTTTAAACATCCCAAATGGTTGGTATGTATAATGTAGTTCTTAATGTAAAATATAATCATAAAATTAATAATTTTAATAACTCTCTCACACCTCAAAATTCTCAAGGTATAGGCAACATCTTTCCTACTAGTGGACAAGCTAAGGGTAGAGTGGCTCTTTCACTTATAGAGTAGATGAAAAAAGATAATGTGAATATATCAATGTGGGATACACTTGCATTACCTAGAAAAGCAAACCTGATCCAAGAAAATTTTTCCAAACTCAATTTAGCAACTAATTAGCCTAGTGGGAAAGAGGAATTATTAACAAACACATTGAATCCTAGTGAAGGGAAGTCAAGTAAAGTTGAGAAAATAGATAAAATTCCTACATTATATCTCTCTATCATCATTCAATATGCTTTGGTTCATAATTATTTGATTGATAGTGGAGAAAGTAATTGTGTCATACCCAATCAAGTAGATGATAAATTGAATTTGAAATATGAAACTCATTTCAAGGGATTTCTAAAATGGGATAGGTCAGCTATCAAGACCATTACCACAATCAAAAGTTTGCAACTTATTATTCATGTTTGTTATACTTTCACTATTACTTAAGATGTAGTTATGGATGTACCACCTCATTTTCCCCTTTGTTCGTCAAGAGAGTTAGCTTATAATATTGGAGGATATTTTACTTTATATTGCTCTTATATGAAATTTAGGAATAGGTATGGTGATAAGGTGTCAATGAAATATGAACCTCTATCTAGTTTTCATGTAGAGCCATTTGTGACTTATACATATAATATGAACTTCAATATCAGTGATGAAGAAGATCACCCTAGTGATCAAGAACCTCTAATACTTATTGATGGCATATATGAGTTTTACCTTGATGAATGGGGAGCTAAAAAATATGGATTTGAAAAACCTAGTCTTGGTACATACATCCTTCATGAGGAATGTGATAGAGCTCTTGACATAGATTCTAATTGTACTCTAGAACAAGTTGCATGGGATAACTATCTTTTGCACATGGATGATGATGTTCATATTTTAGTTGTGACAAAGCATGAAAATCATAGTGAAAAGTTAGATTTGACTGCCAAAGAGGAGGATTTTCATAATCATGAGCCTAAATAAGTAGATGATATGTGGCAAAAATTCAATTCCATAGTGTAGGAGTTTGAGGAGGTAAGTATGTCTAAAACTCTTAAAAAGGAATATAGACTTAATGATGAGGTCAAACACACCCTAATGAGCACAAGGAAGATCTTGGGCTATCTACCAATCAAGAACAACCTTGGTAGACCATGAAGTGTTTGATGAGCACAAACAAGATTGACTTAATTAATCCTAACAATAGACATCATGATTCAAACATGCTTGGATTTGGGAAATGTTTCATGACCCATAATGATTGGATTTAAGAGTACTAAATGGACATGATAGAATTGAAACAAGATGAAATCTCAAAAAATCCTCTTAGAGAACTAGATGGAGTATTTATAAGAGATCCAAGTGACACACTTGTAGTTAATAGAAGCCCCAAAAGTGGTATGTCATTTTACTATATCCATAAACAAGTTTTCATAGATGAACATGCCTCATATGATGGATTATTTTCATGGAGCCACAATTATTCTAGAAACATTGTCTTTGACCATAGTTGAAGTAACGAAGAGTTATCTTTCACCTCAAGTGTTTTGAGATCTTGTAAATATTAGGATAGGTGTGTGTTTTCCTTTGATTTATTGTTTATTTTCCATAAGTGCTTAGAGAGAAAAAGTGTTTGTATTATTATCTTTATTTGTGTGCTCGTTTCATTGTTGTGTTTGGTGTGAGTTTATTGTCCTTTTAGAGGCATTTAAGTGTCAATTGTAGTATACGGGTGACTCCATTTCGTAAGGATAGGAGAAGGCAACCGGTCCTTAGCATAGTAGGCATGTTATCCCTTAGAAATTGATAAAATGTTGACTAAATTTTACCATAGGTCAAATTATTTTAACCTCCATATATTTTGAAACTTTTCATAAGGTCCCCTAGGTTTTCAAATGGTCATTAGTGAGGTAAACTTATATGTTGAGGGTCACTTAATATTTTCACCTTCCTCACATTTGTCTAGTTGGTCTTATGTCATTTTATGTCACCTTATGGGTCATTTTAGTGAATTTTTATAGTTTATCACCAAAAATACAAATTTAAAGGCTCAAAATAGCATTATATATGTTAGGGAATGTCTGGGAATAATTTTGAAACTGAAATATGGTAGGTTCAATGTTAAAATTAGAAGATCAATTGTAAAAAAATGTAGTTTTCGGTTCTTATACAGACTGTATGACTCATCTGACATGTGTGAAAGATTAAATAAATTATATTAAGATAACCATAGTTATTTTATTTTATAAAAAATCTTAAATATATATAAAAGTGGAAAAAAACAATTTCTCTTTCCTATCATTCCATTAGATAGGTCAAGAAGGGTCAATGATTTTGTGTTGGTATAGACATGAGAAGAAGATTTGAATCGAATACACTTGGTATATATTAGGATTCCTTGTGTAATTATATTTAATGGTCATAGTTTCAAGTTTTATGGTATATAATATATAAATAATCACTAATATTGTTAACACTTCCAAATTACTTATGCAACCCCAAGATCTCAATTTTTCTCATATGATTGCACTAGTCTATGTGAACCAAGTGGTGTATGTGGTATTGTAGAGCATTTTATTAATTTTCATGTTATATTAAACTCATTTGGAATATATGGTCTTATTAGGATATGTAGGATCACTCTCTTATGCTTGTAGTGAACACCATCATGGTTTGTAGAATAGTGTTTAGAAATTATAGAGTTTCATATTTCTATGAGTGGATTTAGGATAAGAATAACACACCTATGTTAAACCCCTCATATCTTGGAAGTTAGTTTCTCCATTTATATTTTCATTAAATAAGTCCTAAAGGTTATAATATAACATGTGGTATGAATTTATAAGTAGACACATAGTCTCCATACCACTTTGCCTATATGTAGTAAGAGATTCAACAAGCAAGAATTTTGGGTCTAACCACAAGACAAATATCATATCTACTTACTGAGATAGTGAAACATATTGAAACTTTAGTGTATTATCAAATACCTTGAGATTAGTGACCATATACTAGAAGAGAGGTGTAAAGTTGATAAAGTTAATTAATAGAGAGTTTTACATTTACTTCTCCAAAAATAAGTTTTGCTCATACATAGTGTCATTTGTTGGTGGAAGTATATGAGGTCTAAGAAAGTATAGTGGATTCTCTCTTATAGCCTAGAACTAAAGGTAACATCTTGAAAAAAGAATTAGATTTTTTGGTAAAGATAAAAGGATGGTAAAGTGGGGTTTTAGCTCAGTAAATTATAGTATTAAGAAACTAAATGAATAGTGAAACTTATAAGCAACTCTTAGTGCATTAATGGTAAGGACAAGCACATGGTTTAAAGGTAGAAGTAAGCCCATTTAGGTGAGATATGCCTTATTGACCCAAGGAGGAAAGAAAATAGGGAAGTACATGACTCAATAACATATCAATACCTATATAAATCTCATAAACTCCCTAATATGCACACCTATAGTTTGACATAGTCACATACCAGTCTAAGTTAATGAAGGATGTAAGTTTATTTGATAAATAGAGGTATATGTTGAATATGACCACATAGATATTAATTTATTAGTGATAATATAACATATACATTAGATTATTAGAATCAGATTGAATATGAGCTAATTTGTGTTCTCAAAACTCAAACTCAGTCTACCAAAATCCTACACTCAGTCCTGATAGACCTAAAAACTAGTATTAGAGAGTTTGAAGTGTTAAGGCCTATATAAGTGTGATATGTCCTTCAAAATTGATAAGTAAGGTCACAATGAAATTATAAATACCTCCATGGTCTCATTTGAGTTAAAATAATAGGATAAGATCCCTCTACTTTGTCTCAGACTAGAGGCACTTCATAGTCAATGCAATTTGTAGAATTAATACATAGATGGTGAAAAAAGATGAATTAAGAGTCTTTAAATAATTTTGGGATGATTTTTAGAGTTTTTTTTTAGCTAAAAAAGGTTCATATAAGTTATTACATTCAATTTTATCATTCATAACTAGCCATATATTCAAATAAAAAGTCTATGTATGTTAGGCCTATAATTAGGAATGAACCCTCATGGATTCCAATGGAAATCATATGACCACCTATTATTCCCAACCAAGTTGTGATACTTCATATGATATTGGAGAGTTTATGATAACCTTTAATTTTTAGTCAATATCCTTGATTGGTCTTTTTGGCCTAAACTTGTCTCAGGAGTGTTTGGAATGCAAGCAACTAATCAAGAAGCCAATTTCTTTCACTCATATCTATACGGACAAAATTCATGGTGTCTCAATCACTTAGGTATAGTTGAGGGAGGTATTTAAATAAAAATTAGTTGTAATTTTTAGGGTTATGAGTTTAACCTTTATGAATCATTGTTAACAACATAAATGACTTAAAACCCTCTTAAAACCCTCATAAGAGCCCAAAAAAGAAAATATGAATGGAAATGCATCCAAAAGTGGTAAATTTACCTAGAATATTATTTTTACATGATTTTCACTCTCTTAAGCTCCTTGACATTCAGTTGTTTCATACTATTACTTATATGGATGAGTCAAACTCTCTATTTTCTATAAGATTTGGGTTGAATTAAAGGTACATAAGGGAATAAATAGGTAAAAATA
This sequence comes from Torreya grandis, assembly GCA_037957365.1. NCBI lineage: Eukaryota > Viridiplantae > Streptophyta > Pinopsida > Cupressales > Taxaceae > Torreya > Torreya grandis. The sequence goes on from JARHVA010004779.1 coordinate 160,079, forward strand.
ATTGTGGAAGGTGTATGGATATTTATTTCAAATCCTAAAAATCCATTCCCTCCTCAGTGATGAATGAAAATACCTCTTTTACATTGGTTGTTGCATGCAGTTTTGAATAGGATAATGATAAAGAAAGTGACTACCAAAAGGAATTGAGAGGTGTGATATTGAGTTTCATTTAAGTCAATTTGATATAACATATTAAAAATAAGGTATAAATAGGTTTACAAAACCTTGGAAATGAATCTCCTTGAACATGTATAGCTCACTCTAGTGACAATTGTGTGAACTTAGGCCCAAAAGGGTAATGAGTGACTGTAAGAAGGTAAATGACAAGTGATAAAGTGAATGATATTAGTTGAGGGCTGTATATGACTATAAAAAATCATGTATACACATTCTTGATTTAGTGTATATGTGTCAAGGAATTATAAGGTAGTTCAAGATAGATAGGTGGACTCTTCCTTGAGAAGGGAAATTTCAAGAAAGATATGAAGGGTCTCTAGGCCAACTTCAAGAAGATGCCATGTATAAGATGGACACTTGTCTAAGAGGACTTCACGAAATGTTTTTAAACTCAATTTATTGAATTTTAACTATCCTTCAGGCCTTGACACTTGGCATGATGAATCTTCAATGTCACTTCTTTCTCCTCTCCTAAGTTTTATATATTGATGCCATTTTGGAATTATAAACAATCCATAATTGGTATGGTAAATCCCTACTAGTTTTAACATCTTGTTTTTCCTTTAAATAAATTTATAAATATATTTTAGTCTCTAAAATTCTTTATTAATTATGTCAAGTAGTCTATTTAGATTACAAGTGATGAATATCTTCTCTTTGATTCCATTCTACTTATTGTATTCATTACGTGAGTATTATCATTTCTTCTAATAGGTCTCATGAAGTGTATATGTTTTTTAGGTTTAATTTAAAGAATGAAGTAAATTATAAGTGTCTAATATTTGACCTCCTGGTTACCTATGTTTGGATATGCATGGCAATCTACCTCCATGTAGAAACACTTATGCTAGAAGAACTTTGACTTGAGATCAATTTTAGCAGTATTCTTTTTTAGTGAAAATGCAAGTATGTTTGTGGAGTTATCTTTGGTTTATCAAATTCATTATTATAGGTTAATTTTATATTTATTTCTTCCTTTTTCACCCCAAATATTGATTAGTCTAGTGTAGTGTTTGATCCTATAATATATATCAATGGAGCTATCCCATAGTTTAGAGATCTATCTCTTATAACATCTTATCTCTATGTAGAGATAGTTCCATGTTATCCAAAATTTGAGGTCTGCTTGACTTATCTAGGGTTGAAATTTGGGATATAATAGTTCCCAAGGCCCTCAAGAACCTATATAGGTGTTTAGGGCTGATTGGATACTATCGCATGTTTGTCAAAAATTATGGTATCATTGTAGCCTCACTCACCTCCTTTTTGAAGAAACACTCCCTCCAATAGACTGATTCATATACTAAGGAATTTTAATGATTGAAAATGTTTATTGGCATAAGTTCATTTTTGGCTACTCTTGATTTATCAAAAAATTTGTTGTGGGGTGCAACACATTAAGATATGTCATGGGGGTTGTTCTCATGCAATAAGGTAGACCACTAGCATTTGAAAGTCACCAAATAAAGGGAAAAAGATGATTAAACCAATATATGAGAAATATATGTTGGTTATTATACATGTAGTGTTGAAATGGAGACCTTATCTAATGAGTTTTCAATTTGAGGTAAAGACTGATCATGATAGCCTCAAGTATTTATTGGAACAACACTTATCATCTGAAGAACACAAAAAATGGATGACTAAAATGTTAGATTATGATTTCTAAATAGTGTATAAGAAAGTAAAAAATAATGTGGTCAAATATTCACTCTCTTAGTGGGATGAACTAGTTGAGGCATTGTTATACACCATGACCATGTGGTAGATAGATTGGTTATAGGAAGCAAGATCAGAATGGGAGAATGATAGTGCTACCATGTATTTGATTCATAATATTTAGAAAGGTTCTAACAAATCTAAAAAAATTACATGGAAGGGGAACACATGATGGTATAAATATATATATTATAACTTTATAATCATTATGCCCTCAAACATAAAATTATTCAAGAACTTCATGCCTCTCCACTTGGAGGTCACTTGAAATTTTTGAAAACATATCATAGAATCGAGAAATATTTATTTTAGGAAGGAATCAAGGGAGATGTTTAGAAATATGTGGTTAAATTCATAGTATGTCAAAAAAATAAAGGTGAAACCTTTAAGATCCTAGGTCTTTTATAGCCTTTATGCATCCCTAGCCAATGTTGGGTAGAGATTTCCATGGATTTCATTAGGGGTTTACTATGGTTTGAGAGTATAAATGTTATCATGGTAGCTGTGGATCATCTCACCAAGTATGATTATTTTTTCTCCTTATCACATCCATTGATTTTTAGTACAATAGCTTCTACTTTTCTCAATATAGTTGAAACATTACATGGTACTACAAAGATCATTATAAGTCACTAAGATCCCATATTTGATAGTAATTTTTAGACTAAATTATCGGCATGTGTAGGTACCTATCTGGATCATATTTCATCTTATCATCCTCAATCCAATGGAAAAATAGAGGTAGTTAAAAAATGTCTCAAAGGGTATCTTTTTTTTTTTTTTTTAAATTTGTAACAAATAGGAAAAATGGGCTTATTGGCTGTCAGTTGTTGAATGGTGGTATAACACTTATTTTTACACTTCTTCTAAGATGTATCCATGTATGACATTGTTTAGGTATCACTCCCATATATCACTTTAGTTTTTATAGTGCATCCTAAGTTTTTAGATATTGATGAACACATTCACCATAAATAGGAGGTGTTAGTCAGTTCATGAGAGAATTTAGCAATGGCACAAAATAAATGAAGCAATAAGTATATCAAAACTGTAGTGAGCAACATTTTGACATAGGTGATTGGGTATTTATGTGATTACATCCATATAAGAAAATGTATATTAAGCTTTAAAAAATGATAAGAAGTTATCACATAAGTATTATGAACCTTACCAGATCTTACAAAAAATTGGTAGTGTGGCTTACAAGCTAGAGTTACCCCCAACTACTTGCATACATCTAGTATTCCATGTATATTTCCTAAATAAAGTAATTAGACATAGAGTTTACACTTAGAATTAATTAATTGAATTAGATGAATAATTTCAAATCATTATAGATCCTAAACAAATCCTTCACACATGCACTAAGTAACTATAGACCAAATCCATTAAGGAGTATTTGATCAAATGGAAAAACTTTAATTTTTAAGATTCAAAATAGGAGGATGAATCATTCCTATAAAAACATCTTAGTTTTATTTAAAATTTAAGAAACCATTATTTTGAAAGGGAGGGGCATGTTATGTCCTTAACCTATAGTGTGTATAGGCATATGTGTGACTAAATTATGGCTTACACAACTTTGTATTAGCTTATTGAATTTATTAATGTTCTTAGTATGGTCAACCTATAGACTAAACATGGATAATTAGAGTATATAATGTAGGTAATGGTTAGTGTTTTATCATCATATTATGAATTCTGTTCTTATTGCATTATTTTGGAGGTTACCCCCTTAAATTAGCTTAATTATAATATTTAAGTATTCTACTATTTTTCCAATTATAGTTTTGGATTTAAATATTTTGATACTAATTATGCCATATATAATTATATTTTTTCATATCATCTAATTAGTTTCCTTACAAGCATTCATGGGATGATCTATATATTTCAATTGTTAACCTAAGCTTTATGTCTATTAGTCAAGAGTGTCCTAGGTCATTTATTTAAGAGTTTCTTAGAATTTCCCACTTGTTTAATGTGTCCCATTCATGTTATGGATGTTTAAATTACCCATGTGTAACCTCACATTACATACATCATTTTATAATTTATATCCCCTTGATGGGTATTGATTTTATCTAATCATAAACTTGATCACGCTTACCTACTTACACCACTTGGATTATTTTTTGAGTTTTATTGTAATACATTGGATAAGACCATACCTTCCTCACAAAAAACCTTTCACCATTCCATTATTTTCCATGCCATTTCATTATCATCCTTGTCATGTATTTAGGTGATTGTGATTTACTACATCATATTTAGAGAAATTACTAAGTTTGATTTGTCATTATTTATATATTTTTATTTTTATTTATCCATCATATTATTTTTTAATTTTTTTGGACTTTACTTATCTTCTATACCAAATTTTCATAGTTAAATATTTTTATTTTTATTTGACTTGACATGATTGTATTAGATTTTATATCATGTTTTCATTTTTAATCATTTATAATTTCTTTGTACTTGATTTTACATGCCCATCTTACATGATATTAAATTTTATCTACTTTCATATCTTTTTTTATTTATTTTTAATTCCATTAATATTTAATTTAATTATAATGTTTTACATGTTTTATTGTGTTCTATATACACATAATGTTTTCAAATTTTATCAATTATTGGTGCTTTCTTTCTTGCAAGAACCCATTGAGTCTCAATCTCTCTAAGTGCACACCTCAGGGTGTGCATTCGAAAAAGGGTGGGGATAAAATTGGTACTTCATAGGATTTTTTTCCCTATACTACCACTTATTATCAATCCAAACTTCTCTAAAAACACTCCCCTAAGCTTTGCCTCCTCTATTTCATCCTCCTCTAGTCATTTTATACCTTATTTAGCCCTTACCTAACCTAAAAACCCTTCCCTATAGTTTCAAATATAATGTCAACCCCATCAACCTTGTACTATAATTGATAAAACTCATTTAGGGTCTAGCTCATCCCCTTGCTAACCTAGACTAAGACCTAGTTTATTTTTGTCAATAACGATAGAGAGTTGATTGGGCTCACCCTGTAAATTTAAAAAAGGTTTAAGGTCAGATTCAGATATATAAACACATTCATTTTGTCATTTTAGAGGTATGATAGGAGTTAATTATTCATTTGTGCTTATTTACAATCTAATTTTCTACCATTCTACTTGAGGAGTATTAGCTTTGGATTTCAACTTGGATAATAATCTTATCTTGTGGAAAGTTCTAGGATACTTTGTCCTTTATTAGTGATCCTTATGAACCACAAAAAACTCTTGTGAAGTACCTTTTTATAAGGTAGAGGTTAAGTCTTGATGGGTTTGTATTCAAGGTAGGTATCTCTAACTTTCTTCCCCTCTTTTAGTAGATATAAGTAACATAAGTAATGGCTTTTGAATATAGTACTATATCCATGCATTAGGGTTTTATCTATAAATCACTTAATTAAGATTCTCTTATGCATGTTTACTTTTCTATTTACTCACATATAATTTATTCCAAAAAGCTTTGGTGATCAATATATTAGACATTGCTCTTGTCATTTACTTTTTTTTGTGAAGATGAAAACATAGGACATAGTTAGGTTTATTACATAGTTTTACTTGATTGAAGGGTTTGGAACCCTCCTTAGTGATATTATTGTGGTAAAATATCCCTTGTCTAGGTCTATAAGATCCATCTTGGCCATGACCTTGAATATATAATGTATCAACAATCATAAGTGTAAGTAGGATTTATCTTTTTCAAGCTAGGATTGATTTATAGATTAGTTGCATTTCCTTTTGAATACATTATGGTAAACCTGACATGAATCTAACCCTTATAGTTTTTATTTCACACCATAACTTTTTCATCATTTATATTTTTATATATTTGTATCACTATATTTTACTATTATATATAGCTCTAGATTTTTATGCATATGTTTAACAAATAGTCACTTCAAAATGAATATACTCTATATGTATAAGTCTTCATTAATTATAGGTTACTAGATCAAATATTTAAACAAAATAATTTTCTATAGTTATATATTATCATACATAGTTTAACCATTCAAATATTTGTTTCATTTCTTTCTATCAACATATAGGTAAAAAACCATAGTTTAATAGGTTTACTCTATTCATTATCTCTTAGTCAGCATAGAGGGTTATGTAAACTTAGTCAAACTAGTTAACCCAATTGAAAAAAATTTAAAGCAAAATTTTGAGCATCATGTAATAAAAATTTTCAAGCTAAAACATCCTTAATCCCACCAAGGTTCCTTTATTTTCTCTCTCTATCATTTTAGTTCTTACTTCAATACTATCTTTAATAAGTTTGTAGTCTACAAATTTACAAGCCTATAGCTAACTAGGTTGACTTAGTCAACTTAGATCTATAGTTTATATTATTTCTAAGAGATATAGTCAACCTATTTGACTTTGTTCTTAAATACCTTGATTATGTAGAATAACACTGACCTAGTTGACTCTATTCTATTTGATTTATATAAAGTGTCACCTAAACTGACTCTATATTATTATCAATCAAGGAATTAACATCTATTTGATAGTAATTAATTCACCTTTCATTTTTTATTTGTTTACATACTCAGAGTAAATCATATAGCTTAAGTATGTGGTTTTTCATATTATCATTCTAGTTGCACTATTATATTCTTTTTCACACACTACCAAAGCACTTTACATTAAAGAAACATTAAACATGTATCTTCCCAAGGCCTACCTACTTATATTTCATCACTAAAGGGGAAACTAACTTGATTTTCTAGCCAAGTATAAATATGTGGTTGATGGTATATATTGGAATAGCACATGACACCCTTATCACTATGGGATTGTGAAATGAGGGAGTAGGCCCTAATACAAGATACTACCATCACTAATATAGATCCATTTCTACCCAAGTGTCTTAAAACCAACCTTAGATTGCTTTCTAGTTCTGCATTTTAGCCAACTTTCCTATCACATTAAAATTACACTTTATTATAAACTAATAACACTTGGAATGACCAATTATTTATTATTTACTTTTTAGTTTCTACTTTCTCTTTGCTCATTATGTGTTGTATTAAAAAAAATGCATTATCCACCATTAGTGCAAGGTTTGTGTTATGTGTTCCAATTAGATTAGTCACATTGATCCAATTTATTATGTGTTTTCTTTCATTATTGATTCAAATTATCTTGAAAAGTTTTCCCCTATTTTAGCACACTATCATTCTGATTGATATATTTTCTTATAATATATTTTCACCTTTTTTCTTATAGTACATAGTCAACTTGCATGACTATATATTCTTATTTTTCTATTATGTTCCCTATTCAATAGTACACTATCAACCCATAAAACTATAAACTATTTTTATCCTATGTCTAATTAGTACTCGATCGACCTAATTGATTATGTACCTATTATCCAAATATTTTCCTTTTCTAGTTGACTCTATTCTTTGTTTAACTGACTCTTTTCCTTGTCTGGCTGACTCTATACTTTATTTTCTTTTTCATTTCTTAATCTTTATTTCTTTCATCAAGCATCATTAAACAATATGTCAAAATCTTCTTGGTTAACCTAAATCCATCTATACACTATATGGGGAGATATTTTCTTCCTTTCTTTTCATCCTAAGAGAATCATCACTCTTAGATTACTTCTCCTCCCTTAAATTTTTACTACAACATGGTTCAAATCATGAAACAATATGAGATTGGTGTATCAAATCCTTTCTATACCTATCTAAACAATTCCCATATTCAATCATCTCATCATAATGTGGGTAATTCACATAAATCTATCTAATAACCTGGTAGGTAATCCACCACATAACAACCCTCCCCCTAATACCAATTTAGGGAGTCCTCCTACAAAAACCAATCCAAAAATTTATATAACCTAAATTATTACATAGATAGTGAAAAAATTAACATAATTCAAACATATAACACCTCCCAAATGATGCAACTACAACATCATCTAATCAATATGGTTAAGCAACCTCCCATTTTTCTCCCTCAAAATAATAAAAAATTTATTCCTCCACATATTATATATGTCATAGGGAATTTCATTCCCTAACCCATTATGAATAATAATATGCTTCAAAATATTCAAAATGATCCTTTAGACCCTTTCATTATTTCTATTGATATTGGTAACATATCTCTAACTATTAAATATGATGGAAATTAAGACCTTCATATTTTTTTAGGCATTAATAAATATTTGGAAGGAGTGGATCCAAACTAATACTTTAACCAAAACTAAAATTTTAGTTAAAACATTCACTAGTGATGTATTGGAATGGTATAATCAACTTACTCAACATTCCATATGTCAACTAGAAGATCTAATCAATCCTCTAGTTAAAGAGTTTCAACACAATGATCTCCCAAAAATTGCCTTAGCCATTTTATCAATGATAATAAATATCCTACTAAAATAACTCATGATTTTATCAAGAAATGTAAATATTTGGCTCACAAAGCCGATCACCTGACTGATGATAATATATTTAAACTCTTTTATAACTGTATTAACTCTTTCATTTTAGTATAAGGTTTTAACTTTTGCTACTCAAATTCTCAATGAAGCTCTTGACCAATCCAAGTGTAAATAATTCTTAATTAAATAGTTTTAACCTAATACCAAACTCATTAGGGGGTATTTTCTAAATTCCACTAATTAAATAACTAGAAATCCTCCTCTTACCAAGCTAGAAGTTACCAAATCTGACAATCCCCTATCTTATTAGCTACCATTAACTATGCATCAAATTAAACATTTTTTAGTGCCATATAAACCATTTAATTACCAAAATAATCCTCCTAAATGGTATAACTCTAATCAATTTTGTTGGTTCCACATTGACATCGATCACTCCCATGAAACTTATAGAGGATGTATCTAATTTATTGTCTCCTATATGATTGGTGATCCATTCAATCACGAAGCCATGATTCAATTACATCATCAAGATTAAAATAAATATTCTCTAAAATGTCAATATCTTAAAGCTTCTTCTTCTAATAACCAAAAATATTTTTCCACACATAACACTCAGCTAGTCAACAAGGATGTTTATGCCATTGATGATGACTATGACCAATATTAGAATAATTAACAATATGTCAATGCATTTAAGATAAATTATCGAGGTAATATAACTCACAAATATCCTATCAATAAACCTAAGAAACATTATTTGTAAGGTAAAATCCTCAAAGATGATTTAACCCCTCATCTAGCCTCAACAACTAATGAGGAAACATCTCCTTCTTTTGAACCCCCAACCACTTCTCTTCCTCTAAAATTTAAATTAACTTTTATGACTTATGTCGGTTCTTCTTCCAAAACCCATTAGAACTACTTAAAATAACTCAAATCCATGCCTTTAAAAATTCCTCTTATGAAGTTAGTTCGTACCTCTCTTTATTAACATAAGTTCCTCATGCAAGAACTTCAAGAAATTGAAGATCCATCTTGTCTAGAAGAGGAAGCATCTTATTGTGAACCTAAACCAACTAAAGTGCATACCATTGAATCTATTTGTACTTGGAAATCCTCTATAAAGTTCCTTCAAGAAGACATGATTAATGGTGAGATCCTATTTCAAGTTGATGATCCACCCTTATTCAATAAAATAGCCATTAATATCACACTCATTCATAAAGTAATAGTAGATTAAGGGTATGGTATTAATGTGAAATATTTTTGGCTTATCCAATAACGTTTCTATAATAAAGATAATCTCAAACAAACTTGCTTGACATGTTCTAGATTTGATAAAACTAATCAAAATCCACTTGGTTGTATTTGGATCCCTATTATTATTAGACCTAATACCATATGAACTAAGCTCATGTTCCTTAATTTACCATTATCTTAAAACATACTCCTAAGATACCCACAAACTCATATAATGAGGGCTATCACCTCTTCTGGTAGATAATGTATCAAGTTCCTTAAAAATGGGAAAATGTATAAAAATGAATCACATACCAACCCTTAGAGTATTTAACTCCAAAATACACAATATAAATATCAAATTCCCACCATTCCAATGATTAATATTGATCCCTTACCTAAATTTGTCAACATGAATCTAGATATACATGTCACTATTGACAATTCAGATGATGATGAGCCTAATTATTTCCAAAATACCTAAAACACTACCAAGCTACCTCCTTACATCTTAGATTCACTTCCTTCTTATTTTCTACCTCATGATCACATTATCCCTCTCATAGATGAGATCATTGATTCCCCTTCAATGCAATGGTAAATAAACCTCTTACATAGAATATTCATCATGTGTAATGATTATGGAGTGGTTAAAGTATTATAATATTTCTATGTAAATTTAATAATATAAGCATCTCATCTTTTGAATCTCCTATTGAATCTCAAGCATATATAATTTATTCAACTTATGAAAATAATTAGATCATGGCCTAAGATCAATCAAAAGACTTGTATGTTTAACATTATCATAAAACTCTAGATCAAATACATGATTTTAGTCATGATGTTCATACCATTTCCATTGATTTATAATTAGCACTTGAAGGTAATGTACTTCCTACTAATTCTCCACTTATTTATATTCCTTGGGTGGTAAAAAAAATATTAACTTCTAAACCTCCAAAACTTCTTGCATATTCTACAACTCATACTGACCTAATCATTACATTTTATTTTATCCCCATCAATGATGCTAACCATAAACCAATCAAATCTGATCAACTATCTTCCCCTACTCCACATAATTCTAAGATTAAATTATATGAAAAATCCACCTATGTCTATCAAATAAATTTTATATATGATCACTGAGGTAAAAAATTATTGCTCTCAAAGTAGATGTTGATTAGTATGGTCCTCTTCCCACTTTGTCTAGTAATGAAGCTATTCTTGAATTTTTTCATTCTTGAGAACCTCAACTCCCTCAGAAACATCATAAACTTGGGAATTTTGAGAAAAATACCTTAATTTTAATAACTTCATTTCTATAATTGATCCTAAATCAAACCCCATTTCCTCTTTTCCTAGTGAACCATATCATTTACAATATTTAAATGTTATTCTTATCAAGGAAACTATAAGAATCAAATATATACCCCATCATGCCCTCGACCAATCACCATCTCTCATTAGATCACATAAATTGAGAATGATAACTTTAGATTATTATTTGATAAATATCATGAGGCTTTCACTTTGTCCTATGGGGACATGCCTAACATTGATCATGGCATTATGGTGCACAATATGAATACTTATCCTAATGTCAAACCTATTTAATAAAAGTAGTGGAAATTTCCACTCGACATTTCTACTTTATGCCATAAATAAATCACTAAAATTATTGATGATGAATTTATCAATCCTATTGACATTAAGAATGGGTGTCAAACACTATCCCTATTCAGCAGAAAGTCACCATGGTCATTCACATTTGTATCAAATTTTGAAACCTTAATCTTACTTGTCCCAAGGGAAAATTCCTTTTACCTTTCATTTATTTCATTGTAAATTCCACTATTTGATATGAAATGTTATACCTTATGGACGGTTTCTTGGGATATAATAAAATTCACATTGCCCCTAAAGATCAACATAAGACAACTTTCAACACGTAATGGGGTACCTATTGTTACATTAAAAAACCCCTTTAGCCTAAAAAATGCTAGATCTACCTATCAAAAATCCATGACCCACATTTTCCATGACCCTATCCATAATATTAAGGAAACTTATGTGGATGACCTCACTACCAAGTCTAAAATTCAAAAAACTCATGTTTATGATATTTTTATTATCTTTGATTGCCTTAATTAATATAAAATTAGACTAAACCCCTAAAAATGTGTCTATGACATCACATCTAAAAATTTTATATGGTTATTAATCTCTATTCATAGTATTGATGTCAATCCAACTAAGATAAATGTTATTTTCAACATGCCTATCCTTCACTCCATCTTATATATTCACACTTCCCTTGGCAAACTTGGGGAAATAAGATGATTTTCCCCTTATATGGATTAAGAAAACTAATTTTTTAATTATATTTTAAATAAATATGATTCCCTCAAATGGATGGATCCTATTAAACAATCATTTAAGAATATGAAAGAATATTTGCTTCATGCACCCACCCTTCATCCACATTATAATGATTAGCCTTTAATCTTAAATACTTCTTCCACAATCATATTAGTTGGGGTAATGCTTATCTAGCAAGATGATACCAAAAGAGAGTATTCCATATATTATATTTGGCAAGGCCTCATTAATTATGAAAAATGTTATACAAATGTATAATGTGACTTCTTGGCCATATATTTTATAGTTAAAAATATTATGTATTATATGCTTTATCAAACAACTTATGTTATCATTCATTCTAATCTACCCCATCACTTCCTATCCAAATCCTTTCTTAATAGAGATAAAATTATCAAGAGGATCATCCTTCTCATAGAATTTTATCTCTACATTATTACACAATAATCTATCAAAGGATAAATCATTGTTGATCAACTCGTAATCATTCCTATACTAGCTACCAACCACCTTCAAGGTAGTATTCCTGATGAAAATATCCTCTATATTGAAGGTCTTAATCAAGCCATGTCTCTTAAATATTACTTTGATAATTTCACTATTAATTTTGAAGAAATTAATCTAGAAGAATCCTCTATCCTTTTCTATACTACTAACTCTAAAGTAGTCATCAAAGAGCTTCCTAACATTACTGTAGATTTATATGAAGATAATTAGACCCTTCATTTTTATGAAACCAAATGTCTTTAAATATTCAAGGTAGGTTGTATCCTCACTATTAATTTTGGTAAAATTATCCCTTTGGAATTTTACCTTACATTTGATGTCATTAACAACATGGTGGAATATGAATCTTCAATCTTAGGAATGAGAGGGACCCTTGATGTATAAATCACATCTACACACTTTAGGTGATTACCAACTAATATAATACCAATTTAATGGTAATTACAAATACATAAGTTAAAATCTCATTGATTATCATAAAATAGCCACTACCCTCACCAAATAATTCTCTTCTTTTACCATCAAGCCCTTCCCTTCAAATCAAAATTCTATCATTGATTCACTTGATTCTTCCACATCCTTGTTTCATCTATACTATGTTCTTTCCAATCATACCTTTCTTATCCAAATAATAATGTCCCCATATTCCATTCAATCATGAGATTCACTTATCTTCCACATTGTATATTTTACCATTTGGAAAAGCCTTTGGTACAAAGACATTATTCAATTCACTGAACACTAAATCTATTTTCCTAACACTAATTCTCAAAAAAAGACTCACATTTTAAAATAGGCTTTAAAATATGTCTTTATATATAAAATACTTTATTATCACAATGTTTAAGTTACCCTGATCCATTGTGTTATGAAAGAGGAGGTCCCTTCTCTCCTTGACCAATCACATGGGAACATTTATGATGGCCACTATAGCAAACATGCTATAGCCCACAAATGTTTATGTATGGGTTAATTTTTTCCCAACCTTGAAAATTATTCCATAAATTTAATTAAAAATTGAAATCCTTGTCAAATTCATGATGATCTAATCCATTCACCTCTAGATAAACTTAAAAATAGGGAGTCTACTTGGCCATTCTAAATGTGGGAATTAGATATCATATGAAAAATACCTAGATCATAGTATGGGCATGTATTTATCATCATGGCCACTAAGTAGTTTACAAAATAGGTTGAATCTATGAATATTATCAACGTCACATGAAAAAACATTGATAAATTCATCCTAAATCAAATCATTTTCCATTTTCACATTCCTCATACAATCAGTTCAAATAATGGTGGTAATTTTAAAAATAAAAATGTCAAATAGATCCAAGATAAATTCAAAATTAATCAAAAAAATTTCACACTCTATCATGATTAAAAGTGTTATCATTGATTTAAAGGTCAAGGTTGATATCACTAATGTCACGGTCAAGGTTGATGTCATTGATGTCAAGGTGCATCTAGTAAAGATGCATGGTGAGTGGTTTATGAGATATGAACCATGTAACAAAAGTGAATTTAAATTCAACCTAATGAATATTTATTGAGATATAATTTAAATTAAACCTAATTATTAATCTAAGGTTTATGTCAAGATCTAAGTAAAGGTAACCATGTTTTGATTACTAGTCCTTGAGTACAAAGTGCCTTGAGAAGTCTAGTCATAACAAGCATAGTCATATCATAAGCATATGAATGATGAGTATAAAGAAGTATGTACAGAGGAATTATATTGTCTAAGAAATGTGAAATTCATTTTATTATGGTGTATAATCATCAAGGATTGTTTTCAAGTTTAGTTATCAAGCTTCAAGATCTTGAGAAGCCTAGTCATGACATTGGTCATTGCATCAAGAGACCTTGTGAGATGGTATGAGGTTAGTGGCCTAGTGAGATGGATTCATAGAGGAATAAGAATCTATATAATTTTGTTTTATCATGAATATGAGGAATTATATCACTCATGATATTATCATAGTAATCTTATAGGGGTAGGACCTATAAATATGGTATGCAATTAGACCACCTCTAGATCGTGCCTAACCTAATGAGGTATCATAAGGAGTTGTCATGGTTTATGAAGGATGTAAAATAGTGTTTATCATGATAAATTTTTATTTATAGTTTATATAAAGTGGAGAGAACATGAAAATAGGCTTGAAATTAAATTTGAAGACCCATTATGGTTTGCAAGTTAAGGTCCAAGCAATCAAAGAGCGAGATGATGGAAAAATGAGGTATGAGCTTCAGATTTCAAGATAAGCATGGGAAAATGAGAATTTTTAGAGGTATATAATTTTTTTTTCAAATTTTATTACCAATTTTTAGGTCAAAGTTTCAAGTTTAAGGAAAGAAAAAGTGCTTTAAGGTCTCTCGAGTACACAAAATGGAGGGTTCTCAACCCAATAAGAACTTTCAAGTGTTCATTGGCATGTGTAATTTATGCATGATAACTTGATATAGTATGGTAGATTCATAAATTTCCTATCTCAAATTTAAAATCATTGGTTTCTATAAAAGGGGGCTAAGCTTTATGAATGATCATTAAGATTGCAAGATGGTTTAAACCCTCAAAGAACCCTAACAATGACCCGATGTGAAATATATTGTTCTAAAGTTCTTAGAATGGATTGAAACATATATTTAAGTAATTTTATGTTATATTAAACTCTAAAAATCACCTATAGGTTTGATTTTTTATCAGGTGAGTGAGTAGACCCTACAAGAAAAGCCTTATTTCTAAGAGATTTGTTATAGTAGTAAGAGTTGACCAAGTCAATGTTTCAAAATAGATTAAGATTAAATATTGAGACTTGTATTTTATATAAATGGTAGTTTATTATTATATTATATACCTCAAGGGTGTTTACCTGGTCTTACAAATTGATTAGTCACTAACAGGCCTAATGGTGCAAATAGTGAGAAAACTAGACAGAAGTGAGAAGTTGACTAGGGATGTACTATCATGTATTAGGGATGAATAAAAGTTCATGGAGAGGTATTTGAATAATTATAACACATTCTCATGTTGGATATATGTTTTTAAGATTAGTGGATATGATGAAAATGTTGCTCATAGGTTGACTTGTCTAGTGAAAATGGAACAATGAAAGTACAAGTTCATGAGATTGGTCTGAAACACCAATATTATCATTTGATCATGGTATCATTCTATTCAATAATGTTATAATGATATAATAAGATCATCCAAATTAATTTTAAGTCTTTGAAATGTGTCTACATGGGTGTTAAAAGTCATTATCATCATGAAAGTATTATTTTGAATATTTAGGACTTATACTCACTAAAGTGGAGTGGCAAAAATTAACTCTAAAAATCATTTTCTCATGTTCCAAATAAAATGGACTAATTCAAACCATTTGGTTAGATAAAATTTTTAATTAATTGGATTATTTTGAATAATTTGGACATATACCCACTAAGGTAGCATGGAGAAAATTTTCTCCAAAAAATAAATTTCCTATATTCCAAATAAATTGGAGTGTTTCAAACCATTTGAGCATAGACCATTTTGAATAAATTGGGGAATTTTAAATAATATGGACTTATACCCAATAAATTGGAGTGAAGATAATTTTATTCAAAAATAACTTTGTTGTATTTGAAATAAATTGGACTATTTCAAAGCATTTGGGTATAGATCATTTTGAATAAATAGAGATATTTTGAATAATTTAGACTTATACCTATAAAATGGACTGAAGAATTCTCCAAAAATAAATTTTTTATTCCAAATAATTTAGACTATTTCAAACCATTTGTTTAAATTTATTATAATTTGGAACATATAATTTTAAATAGATTGTACTATTTTGAACTCATGTCACCCTTTTGGGCCTTCATACCGATCATTGATCTTTTGAAGTACTTTTTGTTGCTTAGACATGTGGCACCCTTTGACTAGCCAAATTATGGATGAAAACATATTAAACAATCTAGTTCATCTACATAATAAAATATATTGACAATTATTTTTTGTTAATTAGGAATAGATTCATGAGTAAGTGTCAATTTACTAATGGATCAAGTTGGGTAATTTCAAGATAAATCGATGGAGTATCCATTTACACTTAACCAGATCAAAGTAATTCTAAATTAAAATCAAGTAATTGAACTATATTTGAAATAATTTAAAATTTATTAATATAAAATTGATGATAATGTTTTTTAATATAATTATAGTTTATAATCAATAAATAGACTTGAAATAATCATAATATGGTGAAGTTACATCTTTCCAAACATTGGTTCACAACTATTGGCATGGATTTTTTGATTTCTCTAAAAATGTGATGATAGACATAATTTTGATTCTCTAATCCTTTTTATCTTTTCTAATTCCATTTATAGTATATATACTTGATGTAACATAAATCATTTTCAATTTTTGATTTGTAACATAATTATGAGAAATACAATCAATGAACAATGTGTTGGCAATTGAAAAATCATCTCCTAAGGTCCCTTTAAAAATAAATTCATCCAATTTTTTTATGATTATATTGAATGGAATAGAATATATTTTCCCCTAAACAAACATGACATTTGAACTTGTGTAACCCATGCCTTGAATGAGTATCCTCAATTGATTATCCTCTATCACTGACCAAATGCCAATGTAAGAAAAAGACTATAGTTCCACCTTCAAAATTTATTTGAAATGATCTCAAATGTAGTATGACATATTTTCTATTTTATAATATTATTTTTTTCCCATATCATGTATTTTCATATCTTTTTTTTTCACAACAAATAATAAGTCATCCAACCTCAAAATCAATAGTTTTTTAGAAGTCAGTTTCAACTCCTCCTTTGAAATGTCTAAAATTTGTTAAAAAGGAAATGAATCATTTATTAAAAATATTATATTAGAAGAAATATATCATGGATTTTTTCTTGGAAAATGTTTTACATGTTATTAGATTGGTTTTTGATGCAATTTTTATTTTCATTTCTTATTATAACATAAAAACATAATGCATTTCATTTGATTCATTTTTTTTGTATTTCATTAAATCTTATAAAGATTTATATAAAAAAATATAAAAATAAATACATGTTTTGGCACCTTATAACTATACTCATTATACATGGATGTAACATACATATGCATGTAATGTAGGAACTGGCAAACCACTTAGAGTGGTAACCACTTACAATGACAAATGATAGAACCGCTTGTAATATTGAAATAGTTAGGCAAATAACTAGTGATAATAGAATGAAAACAAATAGATAGAACTATCAAAGCAATCAGCATTGAAACATGAAAAATATCCATTAAGACACATAAGAAAAAAGATAAGAACTTGTAACTTATATTATCATTCATATTAATTCATTTAAGAATTATAGCCAATATTCATTAACCACATTTTAGATTAACAGTGATGAGCTATCATGCTCAATTAGACAACATAAATTCCATGTCCATTCTAAGTCCCATTTCAAATATCCTTCTTCAATACTTACTCATTCAATCCTACTAGCACTGCATTGCTACTAGTTTCCATTAATGGCATATTTCTCTCATAGTCTACCAACTTCAATTGGGATTATCTTAGGCATGCATATAACATTTTAGATACATGTATTTATAACATTCATTTGAAGAGTATATATGTAGGTAAAATTTGATGAAGGATATGAGAAGAGATTTTAAATATATAAATGCATTAAATCAAAGTATTCCAAAGATATATCTTTCATAGATAGCAAGATCTCAAAAATTAAAATAAAATAAAGTGAAGTAAATGATGACAGACAACTAGGACATAGCTTACATATGTAGGTAGTTTAGATTATGTCACCAACATATAAATGTTCATATTGAATCCTTATAACTTGACCATGAATTTACCATATTCTGAAATAATCCCATTTTTTCATAACTCATTTCTCATAGATGTTGATAGGAATTTAGCATTGATCAACCAACATATATATTCTTACAGTAATGAAAATTTCAACTATTCTTATGCATACCAATACATATTTATATGTTTATACAGCCCATCACAGTAAATAATATAGGATTTACTCTCCTAAGATGTAGTTCACTATCACTAAATTCAAATTAATATACACCTTATTAGTTTAAACCCCTTCATATACTTCCAATAAGACACATCAAATTAAAAACTATTTAAATCAATAGAAATATAAATGTTTTTATCACAATATACTTTATTATTATTTTATTGATAAGGTACACATGGATACTCTACATAAAAATTTATTGTATTGAAGATAGAATAACACATAATGTGTTATTTTGATATGGTTAAATTAAAAATGTAAATACCACTGTAATGGGTAAATTAAACATGTAAACAACATTTTAATTGGTAAATACAACCACATTAAAGTATGCATAATTAGAAGATGAACCCACACTTCCAAATCCCATGTTGATACAAGTCTATTTTTTATTATCTTCTACAATCTCTTCTTTATGAAGAAAAACTCAATTTTAATGTGTTTAAATAAAAAAAAGATAATGTATTCTATACTTATATGAGATTGTATAATTACACATTTATTGAAAGGGGTTTTCAGCTTCTTTTTCCTTTTTGTAATTTGTATGGGTGCACTCTTTCATTGAAACTTTGGTTCTTTATTCCCTACAAGGTATTATATAATGTACTAACTAAAAATTATCATCATCAATTGAATTGATATTTGAATTTTGAAAATGTATCTTATTATAGAGTTTTACCTTGTGTTATTTTCATGCAGGCACCAACCTAGAGATTTGTGTCATGGATTATTATGTTGGAGATAAAATTTTAGAGCTATGTTATCAACTATTTTAATTGAGACATAAACAAATAAAGAAATATTATATTAGTATTATGAATTGTTGATAAATAAAAAATATATATAATTAAAAAAATATGTATGATCTTATCTTACCTTATTTAACTTGCAATGTGTCATGTTCATTGATATGATCTTCCATTATTATTATTTCTTCATTTGCATGCAATGCCATTAGTGTTACACACTGAAAGATTTCTAAGCTATTAGGTTTGAGAAATAAAGCATACAAACTAAAATATTATTAAGATGTTATATTTAGAAAATGAAGCATGATTTTAAAAAAAATAAAAATGTTATGCACCTAGTAATATGAAAGCAGTTGTTCTTGTATTGGTTTCCTTGAATTTATCAAAAAATCTTGAAATTAAACATTAAAAATTGTTTGTTCTTCAATCTATGTAATGCAAGATAAATTTCTTTGTAATTTTTTATAAGAACACACCAATCTAGTTCCTGTATATACCCCTAGAACATCACATGCATCTAAATCATTGAAAGTAGAGATAAGTTTATCTAAAAATATGTTATCTAGTTCATTTTTAAATGGCCTTCATATTTTGTGTGAACTGATAATTTGAAATGTTGGTACATTTTTGTAGATGTCAAAACCTTATTCTAATCTACTTTGTTGTGAATGGAGGCTAAAACCTTGAAGCTAAAAAGGAGTAAGATCCCAAAAAAATTGATACATATAATATGTGTCCAATTAAATCCATCAGTATCTAGACCCCATAGTATGACACATGTATCTTGCATGGAATGGAAATCACCAACATGTAGATTCTTGAAAGAGGTCTGAATGCTTGAAAAATGTTTTAGTTTGTGGATGATGAATATATTGAAGGCCCCAACAATAAATTTATCAATCAATGCCTAAATAAATAGGTGAAGGTGTTCTTCCTTAAAAATTTCATTGAGATTCAAAACATCAATAATTATAAATTAAACGTTCAGACCAAGAATGAACATTTCATTAAAATATTCTAAAATGGATGGCCAAAGACATGGTGGTCCATAATGGTAGCTGGATATTTTTGTAGCTATCTTGGGAAGCTAAACTTCATCATTATGTAGATAATTTTTTATTATTCTTAATGAATCTTGAGATAATGCTTCCAAGCCTTTTTTTATTTTTTCAAATACCTTCATTCAAGACACACAAATTGTCAAACCATTTTAGAAAAATTGTATAATGCTCCATTACCTCTTTAGGTGTGATTGTTTTACCTAGTGTTAGTGTTGTCTCATGGTTTATGAAATAATCTTCAATTTTTTATAGTATGTTACATTAAAGCTTCTCATTTTTTCACCAAGTATCCATGTTGTTATACCTAGGGGTTTTCAAAAAGGAAATAGACCCTTTTTCTAATAAAACTACTACTTCTATTTTTTTGTTTGAAATCCCTTGAATATTTATAAGTACTATTGTACCAATCAGATTTAAATATTTTTTATCTAAACTAGGTAAATTACCACTTTAAAAAAAAATCAAATTCCTTATCAAAAGAATCCTAAATGGGTTGTTCCATGAAAAGAAGGCATTTTCTCTCCTACAGTTGTTGTGTTGAATAGTTTATTTGTGTGAACAAGTGTCTATCTTGTTCATGTATTTCTTCCATATTTTTTTCCCTGTTTCAATATTATTCCAACCTCTTAGTTTGATAAGGTCACATGTAGATCTAAATCTTTCTACAAATAAAGCCTTATAAACTATTTCATGGGCTTCATTATATTGGTTACATATTTTGTGCATATTATGGAATGAGGTAAAAGTTTTTCAGAAATCTTTTTCTTCTAATAGAACATTTATTTCTCAATGATAGTGAATTGTATTCCTCCTCCAAAATAATTCTCTATTGTGATTTAATTATGTGTTGGACATCTATAATTTTGAACCTTATTGTTTTTTCTACTTCATATCTTCTAGGACTTCCTTTGATTCATTAATACATTTAGGATTGCTTGGATGAAAATCAATTAAAAAAGAATCCTTCATTATAACCTCATTATATTTTACAAATTAATGAATTATATCATTCACCCTTCTTTCATTCAAATTTCATATTTTTATATTAGCATCCCCCAATTCATAGATCTCTACAAAAATGTTCAATGCATAGTTATTGGAGGAAATATACCATCTAGAAAATTCATTGTGTCTGATTAGAAGTTTGTGTCAACAAAAGTGTTCCAACCTTTTTCTGATGTTATTTTTCTCCACTTATGTGAGTACTTATATGGCCTCTTTCAAATCTACATACAAATATATTGCCCTTGCTTTTCTTAATTTCTATAATGTTTTTTCTATCATGACTATAGAGTATCTTAAATACATGTTTTCATAGTGGCAAGTAGAATAAGTTGTTTCCCCTTGTTCATGTTTTTCTTTCAACATATTTTAAAAACCAATGTTTATTGTGAGTAGGTAAATCTTGGCACCATATGGAAATTATTTTCTGCTCTACCCTTTCCACTATTTTGGAATCTTCCCAAGGTGAAATTTTTTGAAGGAGATTATTTCAAGTCACCCATTAAGGTATTATAAGGAAATTGAATGAGTCTCATATTAGATACCTTGAGGTGGAACTTACCCATCATTATTATGGTGTAGAAATATTTAAATGATTAAATAGGTGTTTCAAGTAAAGAAGGTAGTTAACAATACATTGATTGTTGTGTATTAGGTCTTATCTAGATCTTATCAAGGCATAAAGGTGATTTAATTCCATGATTTAGTGTGAAAACCATCAAAATTTTAGACCTCATAAGATCATCAAGAGAGATTTAAACACAGAAAATCCATCATTATATCATTTTGTATTGAACAAGAATTAAACTCAAGACCTTTGCCTTACCTTAAAGGAAATATAAGGCCATTGAAAGGAATATCCTAAGAGATAATTCAAAGGGAATTTTCATACACTGAAGGTAATGTTGAAAGTATCTCCTAGGAGACACCTTCAATATACACACAAGTGGAATTTTACTTGACCTCAAAGGCACTACTGGGTGATAACATAAAGCACCTTCCAAGACTTAGTTTTATTTAGAGGAAATGTATTCAACATTCATTTTCAAACATTTTTATCAGGCCCTATTATTAGATTTTGGTTTTTAGGTTTTTTGTTCAAAAATTTTGTCTGATAGATTTTGGTCTTCAAAATTTTTATTTGGGATTTTTGTTCTTCATTATTTTTTGTTCATATTTTTCACATCAGACATTTTTTTCAAACAAAATTTTCAAATGACTTGTATTTTATCAAAAAAAATTCTCTTTAGGTTTTTTGTATTAGCCATTTTTTAAAACTTTTTATTTAGATATTTTATGGGCTTGATCATAACATAAAACTTGACTCCTACTTCCCAACTATCAAAATCCTACTATACTTGGCCAATAAATCAAAATAATTCTTTATACTTGCTAAGGATACATACCAACTAAACTAAGTAGATATGAACTATGCATAAAGTATGAAACATGTGAATGTTGGGAATTTATAATGAATTAGAATTGAATACTAAAGGGTATATAAATGATGTGTAGCCATTGATTTATTCATTACTCTCAAATTATTTTAAACTTGACTGCTATCATGCACAACAAAAGCCCTAGATACGTGTGAGACTATTACAAGTAAATAAGTGAATAGAAAAAAGAGATCTTTTTAATATAGTACATAAACAAGCTATAAGAATTGCACATAATTATAATGTCATCTTCATCTAAGGCATTCAAGGGAGAAATTTCACCATCACTATTTTCTATCAATGACTTGACCAAATTCTAGGATATGATGTTATTTTTGACAATAAGTATGGGAGATACTTTGATTATGGGATGTTTTTAATTTTTTTGACATGTTTTCACTAGATGTAAATCTATCTCCCTTAGAGTGAATATTCATCAAAGAATTGATATCATTTAAGAGATAGGGATTACATTCTACTATGGCCAATATTAACGTGATGCCATGCATCGACCTCCTTCGAGACTTATTCTTCATAGGCAAGGTTACACATGATGCTTTTATGTACCATATGCATAACCAAATGGTTATGGCATGCATATCTGAAGCACTACTAAGTGATATTTTTAAGGCCCTTATAATACCTTCAAGGTATCTCTTAGGAGATACCTTTAAAAAATGCACAAGATTGTATTTCCCCTTAAAGATATCTCCCAAGATATATCCTTCAAATAGGCACAAGAGTGGATTTATTCTTCAAGGAAGATGTGTAATTTTCTTTTACATAGAAGGCACTACAAGTAGTTGTATAAAAAAGTGGTCAATAATTGGAATCTCCTATTTTGGCACTAAGAGGTGAAAATTTGAAGGCCCTTGTAATACCTTCAAGATATCTCCAAGGAGACACATTTAAAACATGCAAAAGAGTGGATTTATCCTTCAAAGAACAAGTGGAATTTTCCTTTACATGGAAGTCACTTTTGGGTGATATTTTGAAGGACCCTATAATAACTTCAATGTATCTCCCAGGAGATACCTTTCAAATGTGTATAAGAGTCAATTTCCACTTCAAGATATCTCCTAGGAGGTACATTTCAAATAGGGTCAAGAGTGGATTTATCCTTCAAGGAACAAGTGGAATTTTCCTTCACATGGAAGGTAGAAGCTTTATAGGTGTGGGACCGAATTGCAATATGTAAAGAAACCTTCAAGATTTTTGAAGTTGAATCTTCATTTAAGTTTGGGGGATGAAAAGGGAAAATAAATAAATGCAAATAATACTAAATAAAACAAATTAAGATAATGCACCAAGAGAATTAAATAACTAACCTATAATTTCATAAAATAGATTGAATCCTTAAACACCATAGGCCATAAATGAGCATAAAGCATTAATTAAGATCTATAATACAAGAAAAGATCAATATTATAGAAGTAGAAGAAAATAAATAACAAGTAGAGATAAATTTCTATTCAAAATAACATATAACATCACATCCTCTTCATTATAGGTGGAGAAAAGAAGACAGAAGGCCACAAGGACACATACAAAACATCCAATCACATTCATGAGGGGTATCTATTAAGGTCACATAATGGGGAATGTTAATTTATACTATTCCTATTTTATTAGTAATAGTTATTTTAAAAAATAATAAATATAGGTAAATGATAACTAGCCCCTTCCAAAAGGGATGAGCTCAAAACATATAGGTGAAGCAATATCTCAAGGGGGTGATGCTTAGAATTCCTGACACTCACACTTATGATGATGCCATTAAAACTAAGAGAAGGACTTAGGCTCATGATTGTAGCTAGCCTCCATATCCTAGATATGGAATAAATGTTATGTTATTATCATCATCATGACACTTAGGAAGAATTTAGTGGTTCCATGTGTCAATATTTAGAGATGCTTCCATGATGTCATTATAAATGAGAATCCTCTTTGCCTTTAACCAATGGTGTTACTTATAATATTGAATGAAAAAGGACTGGCTCTAAGTAGCACTAGGTCACCATGTGTCGATCTATCACTACCCCAGGGTGAAATGAGAGCATCCTTAAGCTAGATGAGTACTTGGATACCATATGGAAGAAGTGGAAGGAGTTTGATACCTAGGAAAAATTTTCAAAATACACTTCAAAATGGTAGAGGCTAAAATCAAAATTATTGGATGCATTGAGTAGGTCTAAAGTTGAACACAAATTGATTTAAGATAACAAAAGGTGTATTTCAATCCATAGTTCTTAGTAAATCATAGGGGTGTCTAGCTATGGACAAGATAACCCAAATACTCTGGCACATAGACTAGTTGAGGAAAAATTTATCAAAATAGGGGGAAGGCCTACAAACTTACAACTTTCAAAGGACAACCTACAAAGGTGCCCACTCTTCTTCCTTGGGTTGGGACTTTTTGAGAGCCTCAAATGATCTACCTAGATTAATAATCTACTTTGGGGATAATCTCCCTAGGCCTTAAACTCCTATGAGTATTTATAACTCTAGTTGGATGAGTGAGTGTAATATTTTTTTCACTTCAGAGGTGCCAAATGATTGATTAAGAGCCATGCACATGGTCTAGTCATTCTATTTTTGTTCTATCATCACTTTAATTTGGTCCCTAGGGAGGACAATGTTATATACCAAGAATGGGGAGGGGAGTCCCAATTGGACTATTTGTTCAATATACCCTACCTATCTTGGAATACATTTTACAATGCATTAAGGAATGCCTTATACTTGGTGGCTACCTTGTTGTAGCTTAGGAATTTATTGACTTTTGTTATCACTTACCTTTGATAATATACCCTACTACTTGTAGCATCTTGTCTAAAGTGTTGTAGAGATTTTGGATAAGGAGATGTGAATCCAAGACCTTGGGAAACACAAATATGATGACTTGCTAGATGGCTATGATTACCTAAGAGCTCAAATTTTATAAATCCATAATGAAAGTGAGAGGTAGATTTAGGTTTATGATCATACCCCTAATCTTCTCCTATTATACACATAAAACTATTAAACCATAGGGAGAATTTATGTGGTCTATGGGTGGGTAGAAAGGTCATTCTTTAGCTTCTTGATTCCCTGATCCTTGATCAAGGATTCCTATTGGGACTACTATTACAACTCAAGATATGCTTGATTAGAATCCATGAGATTTTGATTATTCCACAAAACTTCATATTCCTTGATTCATAGTTGGGATTCTATAACCATTCATAGATTGGATTCCACCTAGAAGCTTTCATTACAGATGTGGCTCTAAAGCTCAGACCTTGCTTTATTGAGATTTTAATCTTTAGCTTTAGCCTCAAAATTTAAATGATCAACCTTAACCTTCACCTTAGTGAATTATAGCTAGGTCTTCTCTAATTATCAAGTCAATTTGATGTATCTTATAGTTACAAACTTTTGTATTTCCTCCATCAGTTTGACCCTATTAGTGGGTTTAACCTAGTTGAGATTGAGATTGATTGCTTGAATTATGAGTCCCCTAGTTTTACCTAATCTTGGGGCTTGAAAACTCAAATATCTAGTTTCACAATCATGAGTAATTATTGTGTAGGGTCATAGAATGACTGTATATGAGTCAACATTAGGGCCTTAGTCTAATTTCCCGTCTGCTTTTCCATCCAAGCCTCTAAGGCCATTATTTTTATGTCAATATACTAATTTTACTACTCTAGTGACTAAATGCTTTCCCTTATAAAGATGAGTCCCTATGGCAACACAAATAAAAGGTCACTTGTTGTTATGGAGTAGTGGACATTATTTTTCTAGAGGTGAGTGGATGAAAGGTAAGGATGGAATGAGAGAAAGGTGAGAGTTCATGAAGTGGGGTGGAGGGTGATTATGCCATGATGGGAAATAATGTAGATGAAGAGGGTATAGGAGTAATAAATGGTGCGAGGATGGAGATCAGGATCATGGAGAAAAGTATTACAAGCTCTATGGTAGGCTAGGGAGATGAAAAGGAGAGTGAGACTATGGAAGTAGTTAGCTAAGTAATAGAGAGTGAAATAACTTGAGGTGAGATAGTAGAGGGAGACATGGAGGTGATAAGAGAGGTAGAAGTGGAAATAATGGGTTGTGATAAGGGCATTTTATTTTGGGGGGATAGACATTGGTGCCTTGGGCCACTTGTACTAGGATGACCCAGTCATGAGGTGCCTTAAAAAGGCTTATTTCTATTATGGGATTGTTTCCTTTGTCTAAGGCACATTCACTACATCTTCCCCAAAGGTGTCTTCTTATTTTCCTTATTCTTCTTCTTCTCCTCCTCCTCCTCCTTCTTCTTCTCCTATTACTATCTAAAGAGAGAATCCTCCTTCTTCTAGGATCTCCTTCAGATGATGATCATCATAGAGATTTTCAAAATTTTCATCTATTTCCTTCTCATCAAATTTTGGGTATAGCTTGTTGATATCCTACCTATATTTTGTATAGGTGACTATTTTCTCTTCACTCCAATCTCTTTGAGTGAGATGTTTCCTTATATCCTTCATTAATTTATTAGATGGGTCATACTTCTCAACCATGATGTAGAAGGATTACCATATCTTATGTGTCTCTAATGAGATGTGGGATAGATCCACATAATTTTGGACGATATCCTCCATGGGTGACATCTAATACTCAAGGTATGATTGGGATTGATGATTAGGTGGGTTGGAAATCTTCAAGGATGTTATGTATCTAATTGGATCATAGCTCCAGCTATCATAAATTATGTCTAGGCCAAGCTCCAAAAGTTTGGATATGAGGAGCCCCTACTGCCTCTTTATCACTATGATGCCTCCTCTTATAAAGGGGACATCATATAGACCTTTCTTCTTCTTCCCCACTCTGTAGATGGATTCCATCATGTCAAGTTGGTGAGCCAACTCTAGGGCCTAATTCCTATATATTATCAAGTGTGGAATCTATAAGTGATCACCTTGGATCCCATGCACCTGAATAAATATAAAATGGGTTCCCTAGAACTAGTCAACTGGGACCTTGCTCCCTATCATCCATAATCATTATGTGTTTGACATCTTGAATGTAATGGCCTCTTAGTTAAGGTCAATAAGGAATAGAGATAATAATTTATCCAATAACTCATATTATTCTTATGTGATCGATAGGACATGGTTCTATACTATGACTTGGTTCACCATATTGTAAAAATTCCCTATCTTAGAGGAGTTGAGTCTAAGATATTTAGGAAAGTACTAGGAGTGCTAGAATGAAATGAGTTGTAAGAGAAAATAAGTGTACCAAAATATACCATATATTGAAAAGTTTTCCAACTTATTTTTCATAGAGATGGTGATGGCATCTAAAAAATCTATCCTGAGCACCTCACCTTTATTTGTCATCATCAAGAGGAAGAACATCCGTAGTTAAAAATTGGTGACATTGGCATCTAAATCCATCTCAAAGATGAAGGCCAACATGGATAGGGCATCCTTTTAGCACTTCATGGGGAAGATTTATAGGGGATGGGTAGAGGAGGCACTTCCTTATAGTCACTTTAGAGGAGAAAGTTAAGGAAGTGTGTTTTTTCATAGACTTAGGTGTCTGAAACATGTTGCATTCTCTACATATTGTAGATTTTGACCTTGGGATTCATTAGGAGTTGGAGCACCTCCCTTATTCATCTACATTTATCTTCACCATCAAATGGGTGTTTACCATAATTACACTAGTGCTAGTGTCATACCTTTCCACATAGAGGGAAATAACTTCTAGGCATGGATGAATAAAGGGCATCATAAATTGAGCTAGCACGCTGCCCCACATTCTATATTTGAATGAATCATATTCTCCTTTGTGGAATTTTTTGAGAATTTAGGTGTCAAATCCCTCCCTCAAATTCTTAGGGTTTATGGCTAGTTTTAATGCAAATATGTCATCTAGAAATCAATGATCAATGCTTGGTCTCTATAGTGCCCTTTGGCCACCTTATTAAAATTTGACAATTTATCCTTTTCTTAAGTAGGGACAAAAGCATAGGACTTTCTCAATGCATATTGAGGGGGAATGTCTCCTTGAATGCCTTAATAGTGGGTGCCTTGTCTTATTAGATTCTTATCACCTCTTGATGAAGATTTAGAAGTCTCCATCAAGAATTATTCTTCAAAACCACTCTATGTCTTATTGAAGGCACTATATTAATAATCCCTACTCATAAATTATCATAATACTTGGCTTACCTCTCTCTTCTCTTTATACTCTCTATAATTTCTTAACACTCTTTAAATCTCAATGTGTCTAGGTGTTTGGAAAAATGAGGAAAGGGGTATATATACTTTGACAGCCCTAGGTGAGCTCATCATGGAAAATTTGAAAATAAGCTCCCCAATAAATGTTAAGGGTGGCATGTATGCTTGTGGAGCCACTCACAAGAGATTTTAGGTGATCATTATGGAGAATCATGTAATGTGGAGCATTTGAAATTAATGATAGGTGATGTGAATAGATAACTATCTTTTGGGGAATGCTTTTAAAACTTAGGAGGGCTAAGGCAAGGGAATGTGGCAACTAGAGGTGCACTTATGCCAATGACACTTATTGGAAAGGAAAAATTAAAAAAAATACCTTAAAAAAATTAATAAGAGTGTATTTCCAATTCAAGGTATCTCCTAGGAGATACATTTAAATCAAGGACAAGAATTGATTTCTCCTTCAAAGAACAAGTGTAATTTTCCCTTACATAGAAAGAACTATTGGTAGTTATATAAACAAGTGGTCAAAAAGTGGAATCTTCTATTTTGACACTATTTTGTGATATTTTGAAGGTATACCTTCAATTTATCTCCTAGGATATACATTTAAAACATGCACACAAATATATTTCCTAGATTCAAAGAAGTTAGATTGGAAGAATTACTCAGCCTCTAAGAAGTAAGAGAGCAAGAAAGTGATGCGAAGGTCACATTATATCAAGAATTAAAGTGATGGTTTGATAAGAGATCCTAAGACCTAGGATTTTATCTAGGAGACTTGGTCCTCAAATACAACTAAAGGGTTTGAAAACTAAGCCAACATGCAAAGTAAGATTTCCCATGGAGGGGGCCATTTTACATCATTATATATAAACAAGGTAATGAATTTGAGTTATAAGATAAAAAAATCAATTTATTATTAATACTAACAAATATAATTGACTTGAAACACTAAACTAATTTACCATCCTTCCCCTTATATATAGTGTGTGGTGAAAAGGTCATAGGGGTGCTTGATCAATCTCAAGCTAGCAGAGCTTAGCCTTGAATAGATTAAAAACTAGTAGAACTATGATTTGATTGGTTACATAGACTCTTTGAAAACCACCATTCCATTAACTCATGAGCCCCATCCATATCTCAAAGATTTAAGTTCAAAATTTGTTAAGGACATCAAATATTATGTGGATCTATCTGATAACTTAGACACCTTGATACCTCTCTTGTATCTACACCTAACCACCTATTAGTAGTAGGCCTCTTTAATAAAACTTAAGGCATAACCATCATAATATAGCTTTGAGTCACAAGCTTCTATCCCTCTATTAGAGCCCTTACAAAAGAAGGTGTGATTTTATCACCCCTTTCTCTCCACTTCTATTATAGCATCTAGTCCTTCTTCACCCTATATAGTTTACCCTACACTAGTGCCACTCTCCACTGTCTAATAAATCACCTCCCTTACACCTTTTATCAATCCCTTTCCTTCATCCACTACATCAAAACCCATAATTTTGAAATTTACAACCACTCATCTCTGTGGCCTCCCACCCTTCTCACCTTCTGCCTGAACCCTTAGCGAGTTTGGAAAATGGTATATTGGCATCCTCTTTCCCAATTTCCCATTTTTATTTATGTATATTATTATCTCATACCACTACTATCATGTGTCATCTTGACACTCATTATTTACAAAGATAATCTTAGCTTTCTCAGTATTAGTGCCAGATCAACATGTGGGGACACAACACTTGTACAATGTAATTTTATTTTGTAGGAACTTCAATTTATGCCATTGGTTGGAGGGAGTGGACCCCCATCTTCTAAAAACATTCCAAAGGTAGTTTTGGAAGCAAATTCATGTCAACAACATGATTTTCCTAAGATACATGGGTATCATAAGGCATTGTAGTTATGCCATGTCTAGGATTTTGAAGATAAATTACACTCATGAGCTGGAGCTCCCTAGTAACTTGGAATGACCTAATCATGGGTTGAAGTGCCTAGTTATAAGTGTATTTCTCTCAAGAAGCCACTATGCCTATATAATTAGGGATATTTCCTTTTAGAAAGGGCTATATCTTAGATAAATTTTTTTGACTAGATCAGCCATTATAATAGTTAGTTCTAAAATAGAAGTAGTAGTAGTAGTAGTTATTTATTTCCATTTCATGACCTTAAGAGGTCTCTTTTAAACTAAGGTTGAATATTATATATTGTTCTATTTAGACATTTTGTATGGTATTTATCCACCCATATTGAATAATATATACTCTTCTATGTCAAATTGATTGAGATGTATAGTTGTCTATTATTTATTTACTCTACTTCTATAGTATTGGTTCTTGTCTATTTTTTCAAGGAACAAGTAAAATTTTCATATACATGGAAGGCTCTACTAGGTGATATTTTTAAGGCACTTATAATAACTTCAATTTATCTCCCATGAGATACCTTTAAAACATGCACAAGAGTGGATTTCCCCTTCAAGGTATTGTCTAGGAGATACTTGTCAAATAGGCACAAGATTGTATTTCTCCTTCAATAAACAAGTGGAATTTTACTTTACACAAAAGGAACTACTAGGTGATATTTTTAAGCCCCTTATAATACATTGAATGTATCTCATTGGAGACACCTTCCAAAAAATCACAAGAGTGCATTTCCCCTTCAAGGTATCTCCTAGGAGATACCTTTCAAATAAGCACAAGAGTGGATTTCTTCTTCAAGGAATAAGTGGAATTTCATTTATAAAGAAGGCACTACTAGGTGATATTTTGAAATCCCTTATAATACCTTCAATTTATCTTCTATGAGATACCTTTGTAGACACCTAAAAAGTGTCTAACCCTTGGTCTTCCTCTCTCTCCTTGGTCCCTTGCCACTTTGACTATCCCTAACCTACCTAGGTCTTATTAATTAAAAATAATCATCTATTTTTAATTAAATAAGTCCATTTTCCCTCTCCTTGCCACCTCGCCACCCTAGGATACCCTCCTTGGATCCCCTTCATTCCCCACATGGCCATTTAATGCCTAAGACTCCCATTCCAATCTCTCCACTCGCCCAATTAACCCCCGTCGACCATTTCATCCTTGCATTCATTTGACCCGGCGGTTGGGAAACGGATTAAAGGCTATTTTTAGCCTTTCTCCGGCCTTTTAGCCACCGACGTCGGTCAACCTTCGACCGACATCGGTGATATTGCCGGTGTCGGCACCTTTCATAACAGCTTCTTCACCGTTATCTCCTGCTCTTGGCTCCCTGCGTCTCTCTCTGGCATCCCGACTCTTCAATCTCTGCATCAGACTCTTGTATCCGTACTTTCACTTGACCTCTCTGCCAATCAATCTGACTCTCTCCCTCAGGTACATAGCAAGCTTCTACAAGTGAACAACAGGGATTCTCCATCAGCAAGAGGTCTTCACATCTGGCATCACCAGCAACAGGGCACCAACCTACACCATTTTCTTCAACATGGCACAAGTAAGTACTCTGTTTGTGTTTTCATTATGCTTTTTAGTCATCTACTTTTAAACTAGATTCAACACTTCTTTTCCCCAACCTAGACTGTTAACTAAACCAGGCAAACCTGGATTCATATCTCCCTGATTGGCCTCCTTTACCCTTCTGCTCATTTGACTCCTTTGCATCCCAGCACAGACCCTCTAACTACCTAAGACCATCCTAAGACTAGATTCAGACTCGTCCACAGACCTCTCAAAAAAACCCAGACCATCCACAGACCAGACTCTACCCAGACTCGCCCAGACCCTGCCTAAATCCCATCCAAGCCTATTGCCTAGACCGACGCCGGTCACTACCTCCACCGACGTCGGCAGTATAATCGACGTCGGCAGACCTTGACCACTGACGCCGATAGAACCACCGATGCCAGCGACTGCAACCAGGCTGATAGCTTCTTCCAGGTAAGCCTTTGCTTTCTTTTCTCTTTCAGTTTGCTATCATTTTAGTCTATTTTAGCATTCTGTCATTTATCAGTCATTTATCTTTTATCAAAATAGTGGGTTGACCTCCCTTAAGGAAGTTCTCATACTTCTGGGAACAAGCTTTTGCTTGGCAACCCACCATCTATCCATCTAACGCCTTTTTGTCCAAGTTTTCTTCTTTGCAGGTGTCATTCCTCCACAGCCAAAGAGGGGTGCTCACAAACGTCTGGATTACGGTGCGCGATCTTTATCCAGGTACTTCTAGCCTTGTCCATTCCTTTAGTTTCTTTATTCATCTTTTGAATGTAGAAAGTGAATTAGCGATAGAAACATTCTGGCACGCCCGGTGGGACCTTAGGTTCTTCCTCGGGTTCCTCTTCCTTTCATTCATTTAGGTGCATTTAGGCTCCTTCCTTCTTGTCTCTTTCTTCTATTCCAAATGACACTATAAGTAGGACTAAAATGAATCTTTCTTCCTTGCAATTTCTAGACTAGTCTAAACATCATACTCTCAACCCTTTCTCAAACTTGTCTTCATAACAAATCTCACATTTTGACTTGGGCTTAAAATGTATCGCACTTTAATTTTTGCTTGTGCTTGCATTAGTCCACATCTAGTAACTTAAATCTGCATATTGAATAAATCATAGACACTTGATGTTACACTACCAGACCACATGCACTAAAACGAACATAAAACTTACTTGAGACAAGGCCCGACTGGGATTTCATCCCCCAGCGGATACCTTACCCGTCCCGGTGACCCTACTTGGATTTCATCACCAAGGGGGAAGCCCACTCCGTTCTCTGGTGGAGGATAAACTCTAGGCGAGGTATATCTTGGCTAAGCG
Source organism: Torreya grandis (assembly GCA_037957365.1). Taxonomy (NCBI): domain Eukaryota; kingdom Viridiplantae; phylum Streptophyta; class Pinopsida; order Cupressales; family Taxaceae; genus Torreya; species Torreya grandis. The sequence continues at coordinate 193,884 of JARHVA010004779.1, forward strand.
AGACCAGCTAACCACTGGAATCGTGAAGTGAGGGGAGCTTGCTCCTCAGCACCAGGCCACGTACCAAACCTAACACAAATTTTTGAGTGCCTAAAACAAGACCTGAATCCAGCTCTAGACTGCCTCTTCTAGGACCTTTCTTACAGCCAATCTCCCTAAACATTCATCTAAGGCATAAGCCACAAGATTCTAAGGTTAATTCCTAGGATTTATCACTTAGGCTTGTCTGTCTCTCTCTGTTTTTCTCTTCTCATCTATTTTTTTGAGTGAGTGAGGACGCTTTCTTCATTGTTTTTCCAAAGAATCTTAAAATCTTTTGGTTCTCTGGAAGACACAGTCACCGGCATCGGTTCTATCACCGACGTCGGCTTTCCTCTCTTACCGGCATCGGTTATCTGACTAATGTCGGCTATCTTCATTACCGACATCAGTTTTTCAATCGACGTCGGTCTCTGTCACTGTCCTTTTTTTTCAAAACCAGCAGCCTAAAACCTGTCCCTTCTCTATCAAAAACCACATTTTGGTTTTTTGAGACTGCAAGAACATAGTTTCTGGAACCAGGACTCTCTTCTTAACCTCTTTAGCCAACAACCACTTTCATCTACCCCATCCCTAACCAGTCCTATCATGGAGTTCCACTCAGAGATTGAAAGAACTCCTACAGGATCGACCCCGACCCCAACCCCGACTCAAATTCCCATCATCCCTGAAGGGGACCAAGATTTTGAGAGATTCTTGGACCTCAATACCGCAGCCCTCCAAAACTATCTCGCGAGAAACCCAACGCGAGACCTTTCGGGTGACGTGGCGATGACATCCACACCATTCGCCACCCAACCCTTTATGACTCAGCCTTTCACCTTAACTATTAACCCAACCATGGCCAATACGCAAAGTTTGGCCTCCCCATCTATTTTTAGACCGACCTCCATCGGGGTTCCATTACCCCCTCAACCACCTGCAATTCAACCAAGTTCTACATCATATCAAAACTTGATTGTCTCGACCCCTCATACTCTTGCACCCACAAATGTAGGAGTGCCGACCTATCTTTCTACCAGTGCCGCCATTCAACCACCTTTGGCGATGCCCAGTCAACTTATACCTTCGACCTTCATGACGCAACCACCTTTAGCCTCCACTTATGTCCCTGCGACTAGTCATCCATACATTGCACCCTTACAAGCACAACCAACTACGTCACATACCTCCTCTAGCCTCTTCCAAGCACCTTACAACCTAGGGGGCGCTTAACCCACCAATCTGCCAGCAGATCTTATCAAGATGTTGATGGATAAAATGTCCAGTCTCGAAGCCTCCATTTCTGGTTCAAGCAATACTTTGTCATATGAGCAAATTTGCAGTGAGCCCATCCACCCTTCCGTCCCTATTCGACCATACCCTAACCATTGGGAGCTTCCTAAATTCACTCACTTTCAGAGTAAGGAAAACCCACAACAACATCTACGGGCATTTAGACATGCCTATTATCTTATTGCCCATGACGATGCATTACTTTTACGCACATTCCCTATGTCACTTTCTGGCCCAGCCCTTGACTGGTATAGTTCTCTTGCCAGACACTCTATCTTTTCATTCATTCAACTCGCCCAACTATTTCTTGACCATTTCTCAATCAACATCACCAAACAAGTCTCAATCACAGACCTTTACTCCATTAGGCAATTTGACGATGAATCTGTAGTCAATTTTGTCGCTCGTTGGAGGGGCCTAATTAACCAGCTCTCCTTCTCTTTGCCTCAACTTGAGCTCATCGAGCTCTTCTCTAAAGCATGTGCCACACACATCTCTTCTACCTTGCGGATTCAGACATTCTGCACTTTTGACAAAGCTTTCATCATGGCTCGAAAGCTTGAACTCCACGCCCTTGAAGAAGATAAGGTCAAATTGCATCATACCAACGCTAAAACCAATGGCCATTCTTCTTCCAGACCTTCTTCTTCTGCCAATTCCAAATCTAAAGGAGTGGCCAACACTGTGGTCATTAGATCACCATCATCGATGTCAACTAATTATTCTCAAACTTCAACATCTCCAAGCATCACCAAACAATTCCAACAATGGTACATTCAGCGTTCTTACACTCCACTTGGAGAACCATACGCTTCCATTTTGGAAAAACTACTCAAGCAGGGGGTCCTCAATCTCCCTCCAATCCGACCACCTCAATTTGACCCTTCAAAAGCCATCCCTACATGGTATAGGGAGGCTGACTTCTGTCCCTTTCATCGCATCCAAGGCCATGACATCGACAACTGCCGAACCTTCAAAAACATCATCCAAGACATGATCGACAAGGGGGATCTTATTTTAAATAACCCGAATGCCCCTCCTAATCAACATATCGACATCTTCAAACACCCTTTTCCAAATCATCCGCCTACTCAAAACAACGTCCAGACTTCGACCAATGACCCTCAAGACCATGACATTCACACGATTAGCACTATCTTGCCTCTTGTCCTTGACCAACCTCTTCCATTAAAGGATGAAGAACCTTCTTCTCCTATTAGCCCTCCATCTACCTCTCTTGTATTGGAGGACACTTTGACCACATCAACACCATTAAGCCCACCTCCATCCGAAGACCCTACCTTGCCTACTCCTCAACTACAAGTAGAAGGCACGATGATCCATGCCCTCTGCCCACTTGAGGAGCCGCCCTCTCTTATTTCTTCTCCACCAAGAGAAGAACCAGTCTCTCCACCCATTTCAACCGAGGAAGACCCAGTCACAGTTTCCTCTTGCCCTTTGCATGATATTTCTACATCTCACTCACCTCCATCCACATCCAAACCCAAACCTACATCTAACCTCGCCTCACACAATAGTGGCCCTCGACCCAAACACACAAAAGCTACTAGACCTCACTGGAGAACTCCTCCTCCACCTTCGTCATTACCTTCAATCTTGGGCCCGCATCCATCCACTTTAATAGGAGTGCTTCCCACTCCCATCCTTCATAGAGGCAAGTCACCTCTATTACTCTCTCAACCCATCAGACACACATCTCCTCCGAACCCTCGACCTATGCCTCTTTCACCTCCCAAACCAACGTCACCAACCCTCACTACAATAAAACATCCCGACCCGTTAGCAGGTTCATATGCCTTGCTCTTACGGCAATTATTGCAGTCATCTTGTATCGACCTCCCGCCTCTTAGACAATATCAATCTCTCAGACCTAAACCACCTTGGTTCGACCACACTTGCATTTGTGCGTATCATCGCACGCCTGGACACGACACGGAACATTGTTGTGCCCTCAAGGTTGCCATTCGCTGATGTTTGGAGAATGACACCTCTCTTTTCAACCACGTTATCAACAAACCCTCAACACCACCCCACTCATCAACTCTCAGATCAAGGCCATCTTGGTTCAATAACTCTAAATTCTGCCATTATCATCACACTCCAGGACATGACACTGAGCGTTGTTGCACTCTTAAAGCTATCAATCGTCAACAATGGAGAAAGGATTCCCTTCTCATCAAGGATCCTCTTGACCACCTCTTCGACAAAACATCAACCCCGACTCATGCCTCTCCAACCTCATCAGGATCCCCACGCCAGACTGTGGTCTCTTTGCCACCTTTGACCCCCTTATTCGACATTAATACCATCCATCTGACCACTAAACCTCAACCGACCTTAACCAATCTTTCAAACATTCTCCCTACCCACTGGGGGAATTCATCCTTCATCCAAACCTTGACCAACTGTTCAACCCAGTCTCTACCACATATCAATCACTCATTTAATCTTAAATCTCAACCAAGTGTCCATCGACCCAACCCCCGACCAATTATTCGACTAGTCTCAACCAAACTTCAACCATTTATCAATCAACCAGACCTCTCGACCAAACATTCAACCTTTTTCAACCAACCAACGACAATGTCAACCAACTTTGCATCCATCAATTAACACCTGACCAATCTTAGAAAAGGCAAATTGGGGCAAGTTTGCTCCTAATTGACTTGGACCTTATCATAACATACAAGCATGGCCCAGGGACTTATTAGACCTTGAACCCCTTTTTATGTCTTGCATCTTCGACCATTTCTACTGTTAGTCGAGTGCTCGATCACTTGACGTTTTACTTGAGCTCATCCCTTGAGCAACCCCTTGTCATTGTCATTCCTTTTCCTATCAACCCTGCTTCCTAACACTTGTCAACCCTTTTTTGGTCAAGCAGTAATGCTTTGCCCTAATAAAAGGGAACCCTTAAACCTCTACAGGCTCGTCCATGGCTGAACTTCAGTCAATAATTATATCAAAAATAATATATCATACCAGGTCATAAAACACTCTAAATGTAGACTGATCCCTCGAAGGATAGCTACATAATTGCTATATTACTAGACTGATCCCTTGAAGGACAGCTAGGCCAACTTATCAAACATTTAAAGCAAAGTATAGACCACTCCCTTGAGGGATGGCTATGACTAAATCTTGCTATAGACAGCAACCTTTCTTAGAATCTTCTTGCATTGATCAGCTTCGCAACATGACCACTAAATCAAATGACATCTCTCTGTAGACTTCCCACATCGATCAGTCTGCGCCAAAAAAAAAAAAAAAAAAAAAAAAAACGAGTCATGGACTTGGCTTGTAGTTGTCTCAGGGTCTCCTATAAAAAGGGGCAAGGTTATTCCTGCTCTTAAACTGGGTTACCCTATCCTCCTCCTATTACCTGCTCAAGGGACTTCAAGCTCACTTTAATGTCAAAGTGATTCGATTACCGCTCTAACACAACACTGGTCAATGACGTAATGCATGAACGGGGCTTTTGTTCTAATAACCCCTATCTATGCTCCCTTTCTGGTCCTTGTCAATGAAAGAGCGATTCATCTTTCACTTCTTCTCTACACTTTGGTCACATCAATTGTCGACTCAAACCAAGCTATTTTTCATCCTCATGGCATCAGACATCATCCTCGTCCATTTCACCTGGTTTCTATGGACACTAATACACATGGAAACTATCGACCAGACCCAATTTATGTTAAGCATAAACCAATACTTGCTGAAGCATAAATAGACCTCCATTCATTTTTAGCATACATCCATCACGACTATGGAAACTTGCTAGGGATGAAAGACTCTCGACCAATTCTACACAATACACCATCTATAGCATCATCTTATCCTCATCTTACCCTCATCATTTCAACACTTGACCACATCCAATCATCGACCAATCTTCTCCATTCGTCCGAACTACATTGGTATGAGGCCCTATGACTAGGGCTATGTAGGCAGCACTCAGATAACACATCCTCTGAGGTTAGCTCGACCACCCCCATTTGTTCATCTCTTTGATGGACAAACCTTCTCTTCGTCAACTTTGACCAAGACCAATCATTTCCTTTGACCATTCCTCCCTTTTAGGGAGAACTACATTGGCCTGAGGCCCTTCACACAAGGGCTATGTAGGCAGCACTCAGATCACATGATGTTTTCTAAGGTTAGCTCGGCCACATCCTTTCGTCCATCCATCCCCTTGACCAATGACCATTAGAGATCATGCGTATCTCCTTCGACCTTCGACTACTTCCAAGCCAATGTTGCCTTGGTTGTTTTTGCATGTGTGCTACCTCACGGTTGGTTAGCAGAATTGTCCGCAGACTATTTTTGACCCTTCGCAAGTATAGGATCGCAAGCCATTTGATCCCTACTACTTGTGGCATTTTCATGTTTCTGGGAGCACTTCCTGAGCCCTGGATACTTGGAACACGACGACCATTTGGAGCTTTAGCTTAGATTGAGTAACCCAATCAGCAGACGACTAAATGCTGGGGCCCGGTTACTTCAATTTTGGCACTCCTTGACCCTCGACATGCGACAATTTGACCTACCTATCCCGTGATGTGGTATACGCGCAATCACGACTTTTGTAGCGTTTTCACTCACTTTTCATCTTTCTCATCCACCTTTTGTCAAATCAGCACCCAACATCAGGTTTCGTTCCCTCAACTCCCACTTTGAGGGGGAATACCTCATCCATACTTCGGGGCAATCCACATCATCCCTCACCTAGGGCAACCACTTCTTGTTTTTGTCTTGCAGTTCGTCTAAAACAACCAACAAGACAAAAAGGGGCAAATGTAGACACCTAAAAAGTGTCTAACCCTTGGTCTTCCTCTCTCTCCTTGGTCCCTTGCCACTTTGACTATCCCTAACCTACCTAGGTCTTATTAATTAAAAATAATCATCTATTTTTAATTAAATAAGTCCATTTTCCCTCTCCTTGCCACCTCGCCACCCTAGGATACCCTCCTTGGATCCCCTTCATTCCCCACATGGCCATTTAATGCGTAAGACTCCCATTCCAATCTCTCCACTCGCCCAATTAACCCCCATCGATCGTTTCATCCTCGCATTCATTTGACCTGGCGGTTGGGAAATGGATTAAAGGCTATTTTTAGCCTTTCTCTGGCCTTTTAGCCACCGACGTCGGTCAACCTTCGACCGACATCAGCGATATTGCCAGCATCAGCACCTTTCATAACAGCTTCTTCACCGTTATCTCCTGCTCTTGGATCCCTGCGTCTCTCTTTGGCATCCTGACTCTTCAATCTCTACATCAGACTCTTGTATCCGTCCTTTCACTTGACCTCTCTGCCAATCAATCTGACTCTCTCCCTCAGGTACACAGCAAGCTTCTGCAAGTGAACAACAGGGATTCTCCATCAGCAACAGGTCTTCACATCTGGCATCACCAGCAACAGGGCACCAACCTACACCATTTTCTTCAGCAGGGCACAAGTAAGTACTCTGTTTGTGTTTTCATTATGCTTTCTAGTCATCTGCTTTTAAACTAGATTCAACACTTCTTTTCCCCAACCTAGACTGTTAACCAAACCAGGCAAGCCCGGATTCATATCTCCCTGATTGGCCTCCTTTACCCTTCTTCTCATTTGACTCCTTTGCATCCCAGCACAGACCCTCTAACTGCCTAAGACCATCCTAAGACCAGATTCAAACTCATCCACAGACCTCTCAAACAAACCCGGACCATCCACAGACCAGACTCTGCCCAGACTCGACCAGACCCTGCCTAAATCCCATCCAAGCCTATTGCCTAGACCGACGTCGGTCACTGCCTCCACTGACATCGACAGTATAATCGACGTCGGCAGACCTTGACCACCGACGCTGGTAGAACCACTGACACCAGCGACTGCAACCAGGCCGACAACTTCTTCTAGGTAAGCCTTTGCTTTCTTTTCTCTTTCAGTTTGCTATCATTTCAGTCTATTTTAGCATTTTGTCATTTATTAGTCATTTATCTTTTATCAAAATAGTGGGTTGACCTCCCTTAAGGAAGTTCTCATACTTCTGGGAACAAGCTTTCACTTGGCAACCCACCATCTATCCATCTAACACCTTTTTGTCCAAGTTTTCTTCTTTGCAGGTGTCATTCCTCCATAGCCAAAGAGGGGTGCTCACAAACGTCTGGATTAAGGTGCGCGATCTTTATCCAGGTACTTCTAGCCTTGTCCATTCCTTTAGTTTCTTTATTCATCTTTTGAATGTAGAAAGCAAATTAGCGATAGAAACAACCTTTAAAACATTCATAAGAGTGTATTTCCCCTTCAAGGTGTTTCCTAATAAATACATCCTAAATAAGGATGATAGTGGATTTTTCTTACAAGGAACAAGTGTAATTTTCCTTTACATGGAAGGCACTATTGGGTGTTATTTTGAAGGATATTATAATACCTTCAAGTTATCTCATATGAGATACATTTAAAACATTCACAAGAGTGGATTTACCCTTAAACATATCTCCTAAGAGATACATTTCAAATAGGGACAAGATTGGATTTCTCCTTCAAAGAACTAGTACAATTTTCCTTTACATGGAAGGCACTACTAGGTGATATTTTAAAGGCCATTATAATAATTTTAAGGTATCTCCTAGGATATTACTTTACAACATGAAAAAGAGTTAATTTCCCCTTCAAGGTATCACCTAGGAGATACCTTTCAAATAGGCACAAGAGTGGATTTCTCCTTCAAGGAACAAGTGGAATTTTCCGTTACATAGAAGACCCTACCAAGTGGTAATTTGAATGGCCTTGCAATACCTTCAATGTATATCCTATGAGATACCTTTTAAACATGCATAATATTGTATTTTACCATCAAGGTATCTCCTAGGAGATACATTTCAAATAGACACAAGAGTGGATTTATCCTTCAAGGAACAAGTGTAATTTTCCTTTACTAAGAAGGCACTACTAGGTGATATTTTGAAGGCCTCTATAATACCTTCAATTTATCTCCTAGGAGATACCTTTCAAACATGCACAAGAATGGATTTCCCCTTCAAGGTATCTACTATGAGATATATTTCAAATAGGGACAAGAGTGGATTTCTCCTTCAAAAAAGAAGTGTAACTTTCCTTTACAAGGAAGGCACTACTAGGTGATATTTTTAAGACCCTTAAAATACGTTAGATTTATATCCTAGGATATACATTTAAAAAATTCACAAGAGTGGATTTTCCCTTAAAGGTATCTCCTATGAGATATATTTCAAACACGCACAAGATTGGATTTCTCCTTCAAGGAACAAGTGGAATTTTCATCTACATGTAAGGCATTAATAGGTGATATTTTTAAGGAATATGTAGTAAATTAAATATATCTTCTATTATATACTTTTAAAACATGGACACGAGTGTATTTCCCCTTCAAGGTATCTCTTAGGAGATACATTTCAAACAGGGATAAGAGTGAATTTCTCATTCAAGGAATAAGTGCAATTTTCCATTACATAGAAGCCATTACTGAGTTATATTTTGAAGGCCCTCGTAATAACTTAAATGTATCTCATATTATATAACTTTAAAACATTAACAAGATTTTATTTCCCTCTAAGTTATCTCCTAAGATATACCTTTCAAATAAGTACAAGAGTGGATTTCTCCTTCAAGGAACAAGTGTAATTTTCCTTTACATAGAAGGCACTAATGGGTGATAATTTAAAGTCCCCTATAGTAACTTCAATGTATCTCCTATGATATATCTTTCAAGCATGGACAAGAGTGTATTTCCACTTCAAATTATCTCTTAGGAGATACATTTTGAATAGGGACAAGAGTGGATTTTTTCATCAAGCAATAAGTGCAATTTTCCTTAACATTAAAGGCACTACTGGGTGATATTTTTAAGGCCCTTGTAATATCTTCAAGTTATCTCCTAGGAGATAAATTTCAAACAGGAACAAGAGTGGATTTCCCCTTCAATGTATTTCCTAAGAGATACCTGTAAAGCAAGTCGAATAGTGGATTTCTCCTTCAAGGAACAAGTGGAATTTTACTTTATGCAGAAGGCACTACTAGGTGATATTTTGAATTACTTTGTAATAAATTAAAGTTATCTCTTATGATATACCTTTCAAACATGTACAATATTGGATTTCCCCTTCAAGGTATCTCCTAGGAGATACCTTTCAAACAAGCACAAGAGTGGATTTATCCTTCAAAGAAAAAATGGAATTTCCTTTACATGAAAGGCACTAATGGGTGATATTTTTAAGGCCCCTATAATAAATTTATTATATCTCCTAGGATATACCTTTAAAATATGTACAAGATTGGATTTACCCTTCAAGGTATCTCTTAGGAGATACATTTCAAATAGGGATAAGAGTGTATTTTTCCTTCATGTAACAAGTACAATTTTCCTTTAAATGGAAGATGCTAATAGGTGATATTTTCAAGGCCCTTATAATACCTTTAATGTATCTCCTAGGAGATACCTTTAAAACATACACAAGAGTGGATTTCCCCTTCAAGGTATCTCTTAGGAGATACCTTTCAAACATGCACAAGAGTGTATTTCTACTTCAAGGAACAAGTGTACTTTTCCTTTCCATAGAAGGCACCACTGGGTGATATTTGAAGGACCTTATAATACCTTCAAGTTATCTTCTGGGAGATACCTTTCAAACAAGCACAAGATTGGATTTCCCCTTCAAGGTATCAAAATTAAAAGTCACCACCTAAGAGCTCAATACAAACTGAGGGTCGTAAAATGGTGAGAAATAGATTATTCATCATGTAAGGCTAAATTTTTTGAATACATGAGGCAATAAAAAGGTTCCATGTATTTGGATTTCACACCAACTTGGTAGCTTAGTCATATTTAGGCCATGTGAGTACTTAGTTATATCTAAGGTGGTAGCCATGTGTCAAAATGTGGAAATATTTAGATTTAAAGATAGAATTGATGGAAAATTAAATTAAAATCAAATATAAATTGAATTATAGTGTAATTAATTGATAAAAGGAATAGTTTAAAGGTTAAAAAGATTACCATTAATGTGTAATGAACTATAATCACCATCAATGTTGCATCAATCAAACTTGTCAAAATGGAATTTTGTGCATTCATCCTAAATTAACACAATATATGATCTCATCTATCAAAATTCAAATTCCATAGCTAAAGCAAGAATGTCTAGAACCACCAAGTTAGAATAGGTCTCATTTCTCTATTCATATAAGACAAACATAGTCTTTTGAGGCACGAGTTTCCATACCATTGCATTAGCCACAAATGATAAACACTATAATCGCTTATTCTACCATGTGGATAGGTTTCCACCATAGACATCTGCCTTTCAAGGGATAAATCTAGCTCAACCTTTGCTTCCATCAATAGAGCCCCCAAGTGGTTCTTTAGACAAGACATGGATTATGTAGATACAATTAGACATAAATATATACAAACAATACCATATATAAGGTTATATATATATATATATACAAACATACATATATATATATATACATATATATATATACATATACACACACACACACATATATATATATATACATATACATATACATATACATATATATATATATATATATATATATATAAACAAAGTCTAAATTGACTACAGTTTACTCTGAAGTCTATAGTTGTAGCTTCAAAGACTAGTGATTTAGCTCTGAAGACTGATAAATATGTTCCTAAGATGAAAAACCATGAATGGGAAGAATCCACCTCCATCATTGAGAATCAAGACAATGCCATTATACCAAAAATGCTAGAATCCATAATTTGATGTGATAATGTTTTCAAAAGATCTCCTCCAATAAATTTTATGTTGTGGTATTTTCAAAATATATCTTCCAATACATTTGATGTGATGATGTTTCGAAATGGTATTTTCAAACAAGATTGATGTATCTATGTTTTAAATAGAGGGTCTTTAAAAAAATTTGGCATGATGCATAATTAATTATGACTATTGTTCGCATTACTACTAATAATGAAATTTATGACACATCATTACTAATTAACCAAATAAATCACCTTCTAATTATATCTCACATTCTACAAAGAGATAACCATAACTGTCACCGTCATTCTTGTCATAATCACATCACATAACCTACTTTGTTATTCATTTTTGCATCATTACTACCAAAAATTATTGTGGTGTATCTATAAGCTCTTGCTTCCCCTAATCATTATGTGAATTCATGATCTATGTTTTTATAGTATAGTTATATTTGTAATTAAACAATGCTTTCCTTGACTATGGGTGGGAGAAAGAAAAAAGTGAACCAAAATCCTCTAAAGCATTGCTGTAAGATGAAGCAACCAGAGACATGTTTGAAACAATAGGTTGGTTTAATTTCTTAAAAATATTTTAGGGATTCCATGAAGAAATTGTGCAAGATTTCTATGAGAATTTTGATGAAGATTATGTTATTATCAAAGGGAAGAACATTCTAGTAAATCCCTTTGTAATCAGTGTTCTATCTAGGATTCCTGAGGATTGAGTAGTTGGAATTGAAAAGATTTTTTTTTATAACTTGATTTATATGTTTGTTGAAGGAAATGAGCCACACCCCAGATTGGCCAACTCCCCCTAAGGAGTGGCCAAGGTAATTCTAAGAGAAAGTCTTCCTCAACCTTGGAAAAATGTTGTTTTTAGATAATGAAATATATCACTTGTGATGGTTAGTTTATAGTAGTGGGTGGAAATGCTATGAGACTCCTTATTCAATTAAGGAAAGGAGTTTTTAAAAAATAATATATGATAAATATTCACTCTTTCCTTCATAATACTCTAATTAATGTTTTTCAAAAGATAAGTGAGGTACTAGGACTACCTACCATCATGGGTTGGTTACACTCATTTGTCATCATTAATTTTTTAGTAAACCAAGTGGTGAAAAGTCTTGGTCCTCTTTCCTCTAGAAATTTTCTATGGTTCTTTATAAAATGACACCATTCCCTACCTCTCCTCCTTCCATTATAATCTAGATTGAATAACCCATAGTTCAAATTTTAGAATGGCCATCTCTGCTGCCATCGGTTCTAAAGATACTATGTTAGAGATCAAAGAAAAAAATGGAATTTTATTTAGATACCCCTCATCCTCCTCCAACTAAGCTCTGATGTATTCATTGACTTATCTTACAGGAAGAATAAGAAGAAAAAGATGTGCAGGTTGTAGAATAAAGGGAATATTAGCAAAATAAGTTGTACCTCAAGAAGTAAAGTGTATTATAGCCTCTATTATTTATAAGGGTAAGGAAACCTTGATTGAATAAGATCCATCTTCTCCACATTACTTCAATGAATAAAGAGAATTACATTTCTTATCTTTATCACACCATGAAGAAATAGTTAGACTACAATAAACAAGGTTATATGTTCTCCTTTTAACTTTGAAAGGTAAGGACTTGATTTCTAATTTGGAAAAAAGGTGGGAAGAATTTATTACTAGAGTTAGTGAACAAAAAATAATTCTTCAAGGCATACAAGCCAAACAGACTATGATCCATAATGTAATGTATTCATAGACCCAAGAATTGAGTAATTTGCAGAATTCTCTTGCTATAAAGGACACTCAGATTATTGATTTGTAAAATGCCAAAGTTGATAAGAATAATATTATTTATAATATGAGAGAGTATTTATGATAGAAACACAATTCTTTCCCAACATACTAATATAATAATAGATCTTGCCTCTCATAATTTTGAGTTACAAGCCTCTATTCAGGCCTAGCAAAGAGAAACATGAGAGTTTGCAATTCAAATAAAGGGTCCAACAAGAGTTTTTCACTCTTTGCTTGTTCTATTACATGAAATTATCTCTTTCTGGAATATCTCCTAAAATAAAATTAAAAAATTTAAGGATGAAAAATCCAAACTTAAAGAGGAATCTTAGAAGGAATTAGAAAAATCCTAACTATAATTATAGAAAGCACTGGCTTCTATCCAACACATTTGTGTTATTATTGAGAAACTATTAACATGTAAATATCCTACATCAGTTTATGTTCTTTTCTTAAATGAGAAATTTTATAAATAGTAGATTTAGTTAATTTCCCTTGTTTTTTCACATATGATTGAATATGAGCATGAATTTAAGGACATTTTTATAAAGAGAACTGAAAATAGGTAGGATGCAATTTATGAGTTTGATACTTTCAATTTGTTGTTTGGATATCAATATAGTTTTTTGATCAATTTATTTGTTGGAGATACACAATGGCATGGATTTCTCTCCACTCTAAAGAACCAAATGGCATGTCAATAGGCCAATAATAGATTTTTGGAATTATAAAGCACCACTAGCTTATGCATGAGACCACAATTTCTAGAATTAAAAAAACTTATTTTTGCTTTTCAACCATTGTATCATATGCATATGAAGACCAAGTATCATGAGCTATTGAGATCTAATATTTCTACTTTTAGAGATTTTTTAAACCACCATTATGTCAATGGTTTTAATGAAAATCTTGCTAGGTGGTAGACATTACCTATTGAGTCAAAGCACAGGGAATTTTTGATTCCAACCAATATTAAATGGAGTCTAAGAAGATCCAAATAAATTAACCTAATAATGACTTGGAACTTAGAGGGAAAAGGTTTAGATGTCTATATCGGGATGATGTTTAGGCCTCCTATCATTCTTTGTCCTCTACCTCCATGGTGGTGTCTGAATTATCAAGCAAAATTTGAATTTGAAGTTTGGGTGCATATAGTTATCATAGATCTTGGATTATTACCAAGGGGCCACCATGATTGGGGACATCATTTTAAAATTTATGATCTGAGTTAGAGGTTTGAGTCAATAAATATAGATTAATGATCAATCATCCCACTTGTTTATGAGAGGACTTGTAAAAGGTAAAGTGTGGGGGAGAAATGATGAGCATTTCATATATCTCATCATAGTTATATAAATTATATATAAACTATTATGTTTAGTTATATAATGTATTGCATTCAATAGTATTGTGTTTGGAGAAATTTGTTGTTTGTTTATATGTAATTTATTATTGATTGTTTACCTTCTTATTATGTCTATCTTAGCTGAATAGTGTAATTTTAAGTACAAAAACACATCCCATGGATGGGGTAATTTTGATTAGAGGGACACATCCCAAGGATGGGGTAATTTTGAGTAAAATAAAACATCCCAATGATGGGGTAATTTTGAGAAGGTAACATAGTTTCTACAACTCTTTCAGGTCCAGTTTTGAAGATTTAGTAAGCGATCTCCAAAGATTGAATACTTTGAAGACACTCTAAAGATGATCTAGAATTGATCCAAATATTCTGTAGGTGTGCTTCAAAGACATACATAGAATACTCTGAACAAGTATTATAATACTCTAAATACCTATATAGGGTGATCTAAAGACCTGTACTAGATGCTCCAAAGATATCTAGATGTGCTCTAAAGACTACAAAAATTATGTTTAATACATGCTAATGAGACGAATTAGGATAATTTTACTACAAAAATTTTGTTTGAAAAAAAATAAAAAATGATTGGATGTAAATAATAGATGGTAACCCAAAAAAAATAGCGACCGTACAAATCTTTAGCCCCCTCCTGCTTCTTACCCCTCAAAACTTCTCCCTAAATAATAGTTTCTCCTATTTTTAAGGTGCATATATTTTATAATAAATTTTTTAATATATAATAATGTATGGGACCCTTTTACCCACCACCCCAAAAAATAATGCTAGGTGTTATTCAATCATTCATTCATTAAAGTTTTTGACGTGGCATGAGGGAAAAGTTTGCCACCCCAAAAAATGACTTTTCAACTCAGTCTAAAATGGAAACAATTCAAATCAAATAATAATAACCTAAAATATGCCAAAAAATTAATTTTTAACACAATCTAAAATAGAAACAAATTTTATTATCTTGAACAAAGCCAACAGATGAATGATGAAATAAGATAAAGACAGGGTGGAACCATTAAAACCCTTTCACATCATGACACATTTTTTTACTGTGATTATTTGATTAAAGTTAATCGAAAAATGTTTTATTTCTCCTCACATTCACCATTTGGGTCCCTATTAAATACAATTAAGTTCTAAACAATACTAATCTCTCTCATTTCATTATCTTGACCATTTCATTATTTGCTTATAGTTAATAAAAAAATGTTTGCTTTCCCTTCAAATTCACCATTTGGGTCCATAATGAATAGAATTAAGCAATAAACAATCGTAATCTTCACCATTTATTCATCTCAGCCATTTCATTGTTTGATTATAATTAGTAAAAATGTCTTCTTTCCCCTCACATTCACCATTTGCATCCTTATTAAATACAAGTGTTAAACAATCCTAATCTCTGCCATTTTATTATCTCAACCATTTCATTATTTTCTTACAGTTAATAAAAAAATCTATGATTTTCCATCAAATTCACCATTTGGGTCCCTATTGAATACAAGTAAGCACTAAACAATCCTAATCTCTACCATTTCATTATCTCATCCATTTCATAACAAAAATATAGGTCTATTTGAATCTCAATGACTTCATAACTTCAGTAGTAAAAAAATGAATAAAATGGTCATGTTAAGCCAAAAAAATCAAAAAATTTAGATACATTAAATAATACATTACATAGATTAAATACCTAACAAGAAGCACCTACAAAAATGATAGTGAAAAATGGGCTCAATGCTTGCACCACTAACGCCATAGTTAACCTAATAGTGAATAAAAAAATGTGTTTCAACCTTTAAAAGGGAGAGATAAAAACTAAGATAAAATAATGGAAAGAGAAAAAGATAAAATTAACCATAATTTTGAATCATATTGGAATTTATAATTCTATAATAATTTAAAAGTTTATATAAATATTTATAACAAATATTAAAATTATTAAAAAAAATATCTATGTATTTAAACATATTAAAAATTTAAATAATGTACATTATTTAATAAAAAAAATTAAATATTTAAGAATAAATAAAAATAAACAATAAACATAGATAGTTTTTCAATATAAAAATATGTAATTTTTTATGTTGTTTATTATAATTATTCTAATTAAAAAGTTTATTTATATTTGTTCATTATATTTCATGATTAAATTTTCTAATAGAGATTTGAATCCATAATTTTTAGACCCCATATATTACCTTTTAGATGATTTAATTTACTAATTCAAATACCTTTGAGAGAAAGTCACCTTTCTTGAAATAATAAACTAATATTCGGAGATGAATTTAACCCCAAAATGGTAATTAAAATAAGTGACACAAAATTGTATCTAGTAACTCAAAGACCTAGACTTCTGAAACGATTTTGTGGGGTTATCTAAATTATGGTTATGTGAGGGGATAAGTAGTCTACACCATACCAATCTATAAACATTAAATTTTCATTCATGACAACAAGTCGTGTAATATCTCAATACAGAGTGAAGGTTAAACATTTTGACTAACAACTCAAGTACATCAACTTCAATGCCCAATATTGGGGTACAAAATACATGGCCAAATGACATCCATGTAAAATAAATTAAATTTAAATAAGAAACTATAATCTAAATAACTTTACTCCTTTTGAAAAAAATATTTCAATACAAGAATCACAAAAACTTCATTTATCAAGATGATATAAATTATGTTACAAATGAAATAGAAGATTTAATTATATCTCTTGGGAAGATTTTAAAGGGAATTTTGAACATTAATTGTTTATCCCAAGATGTATACATCTAAATTCACTTGATCCATTTAAAATCACTAATATTATTATTAGTCGACACTAATTCCACTTATCTAATTTATCCCCTTTCATCTTGTAATTAATCAACCCTTTATAAATATTTATATAATGTCCCCTTTATTATTTACCATCTAATAACCTTATCCATCCCCATCAATAAATTAATTAATATCCTAAATCTCCATTATCTTATCCTAATTCCCACTTATATAATATTTTATAATTTTAAATTCCCATGGCCTACCTACCTACTTATACTAGCCTATTATTAGGATCTTCTGCACCCCTAGCCCCTAATCACCAACCTAATCCATATCTAATCCCATACCTAATTCCAATTAGTCCCTAAGAGGATGATATAAATCTCTATTTCTATAATCCTCTCTATTCTCATCCCTCATCTCTATAATTTTTCAAATCTAGAGACTTCTAAGAATAATCCCCAACCCTTGATCTCCCCAAGCCAACTTTGAATCTCAACCATTGATCCTTCCCTCCTCTTTATATTTAAACAACTTTGTTCCTCCATTAGATGTAACTACAAATCATCTAGAAAATCCATGTCAACTATTAAAGTGATCAAGATTCTCCATTCCAATAGAATCCATCATGAACATTCCACAATCATGCCAACATAATGTCAAAATTTTGAGTCTAAGGTAATCAATCCAATCCTCTTGTTTTCATATTTTTTTAAATCATGATTTAGAAAATTTATCTTTAGAATTATAATGCTGATTTGAATTGTGAATTCATCTATTGAATTTAGTTATAATGGATTTAGATCTTACTTAGGTATTTTGATGTTTGAGTAGATTTATATTACTACAAAGTGGTACATCCCAAGATGAGCAATGCCATTTTTAGCTACCTCAGAACACTTACTATATATGTTATTTTTATATATAGACTTTCCATTTATAAATTGTATCTAAATATAAATTTGTATGATCTAGGGAGCTTCATTCCAATAAAATATCAATATACCCATTTAGGAAGATTTTCAAATAGGGCATTTTGATGATTAATTGGTATATCCCAATATGGTCATTTCCATTTTCAGCTACTGACTCATTTGAAAATCATTTATAAGACATTTTGATGATTGATTGGTCCATTATATGATGACCAAGATCATTTATAGATATCATAGGAACACATTCTATTTATATATGATGTTTATAAGTAAATTTCCACATATTATTATATACTAGACATGAATTCTTTTATAAATGTCTTTAGATGTTAAGATATGTATTTGAGATAAAATATTGTAAATCAAGGTAAAGGAACCAAGTTAGGGATTTTTCCCAATCCTAATTAAAAATGATTAAAGCATTAGAGAAAAAAATTCTCTCATTGAGAAGAACACATAAAAGGCATCCAAATTATGTGCTTGATTCAAAATATGTCTCGCTTAACCCTCTTGCATTAGAGGTATCATTTCATCCCTTGCCACCACACTATGTGGCACTGAAATTTATGACTTACGAGAAACAATAAGGTGACCCTGAGCATGATCGAGAAATGAAACTCTTTGCATTAAAAAGTCTAGTAAATTTTTGGGCCACTACAATAGCCTCATCAATACATGAGAATTTAAAATCAATCCATCTTAAAATGTTAATTTGAATGAACTAAAATGTGACACCAATCAAATATTGAACATGATAGTGCCACAATGAGCTATATTAAAAAATGCATATCACAAAAAAGATACTAGATTCATCAAGCCTTTGGTACTTCTTATTATGAATTTATCAAAGTGTCAACTCTTATTAAACTCTCCCTACACCTGTAAGTAACCCCTAAGCATATTTGGTCAATCCCTGACTTATACAAGTCCCAAAAAATTACACTTGATGGGTCTCCTACCATGGGTTTTGGATCACATCTAGGAGATCATCAAAATTAGAAAAAAGTTCAATAATCCACTATAATACATACAATGAAAATTATATAAGTTAAAATATGGAAATAGAAGTAAAATTATCATCATGGAACTTTGGAAATGATGGTAATGATTTAGAAATAATAGGATCTTGTGTAATAAGTGGAGTTTCATCCATATTTTTTGAAGATGTAAAATAAGTAAATTGTCTTTAAATATGGATTTGACTCAAATTTTAACCCCCATGGAATACCTTTAAGATAATTTAATTCACTAATTAAAATACCTATGAGGGTGAGTCACCTTTCTTGAATTTATAAACTAACATTTGGAGATGAATTCAATCCCAAAATGGTAATTAAAATAACTGACACAAAATTGTACCTAGTAACTCAAAGACCTATTGGGAAAGTATTTTGTGTGGTTATCTAAATTATTATGGTTATTTAAGGGCATAATTAGTCTACCTCAAAACACTTACTGAATATAATATTTCTATATATAGACTTTGATCCATTTATAGATTGATCTACATGTAGATTTGTATAATCTAGATAATTTTATTCCAGTAAAATAGAAACATACTCATCAAAACAAATTACACTTGATGGGTCTCTTACCATGGGTTTTGGATCACATCCAAGGGATTATCATAATTATAAAATATTCAATAATCCACTACAATACCATAATACAATGAAAATTATAGAAGCTAAAATGTGGTAATAGAAGTAAAATTATCATCATGGAACTTTGGAACAAATGTTAATGATTTATAAATAATATGCTCTTTCATAATAAGTGGAGTTTCATCCACAATTTTTGAAGATGTAACATTATTAATTATTACAAGAAACAATAGGACCTAGTGGTATAATAGTAGGCATACACATTGGAATAGATGGTGTATTTTAAACATATATGTCCACTTCAAATTTTTATCATATTTATAAACCAAAAATTTTTCTTGGTCTATTTAAATTTTTTTAGCACCATTGTAACAAAAACAATTTCTCCATTTCAATCACCAAGACAAAACCTAATCACCTAAAACTGAGCTCCTTATCTAGTGAATACAAATGCCCCTTAATTGAAACTAAGGGAGTTGCAATTTTGATGTAGAGATTATGCTAATGATTTTTAAATAATAGGCTCTTATATAATAAATGGAGTTTCATCCACATTTTTTGAAGATGTAACACAATCAAATTATCTAATAGAGATTTGACTCCTTAATTTTTATCCCCACCTAGGAATACCTTTGAGATAATTTAATTCATTAATTCAAATACCTATGAGGGTGAGTCACCTTTCTCAAACTTACAAACTAATATTTGGATATGAATTCAACCAAAAAATGGTAAATAAAACAAGTGACACAAAATAATACGTAGTAACTCAAAGACCTCTTGGGAAAGGATTTTGTGTGCTTATCTAAATTATGGTTGTGAGGGCATAATCAATATAACTCAAAACACTTATTATATATAGTATTTTTATATATAAAATTTTCATTTATAGATTAAATCTAAATGTGGATTTTATAATTTAGATAATTTCATTCCAATAAAATAGCAACAAACTCATTGCAATAAATTACACTTGATGGGTCTCCTACCATGGATTTTGGATCACATCTAGGGGATCATCAAAATTAGAAAATATTCAATAATCTACTATAAGGCCATAGAAAAATGAAAATTATAGAAGTTAAAATATGGAAATAGAAGTAAAATTATCATCATAGAAATTTGGAACTAATGGTAATGATTTAAAAATAATTATTAGGACGTTGCATAATAAATGGAGTTTCATCCACATATTTTGAAGATGTAACATTTTTAATTATTAGGATAAATAAGTGGTGGTGGTATAATAGTAGGCATACAAATTGGAATAGATGATGTCTTTCTAACTTATATGTCCACTTAAAAATTTTATCATATTTTTAAACCCAAAATTCTTCTTGGTTTCTTCTTTTTTTTTTAGTGCCATAGTAACAAAAGCAATTACTCCATTACAATCATCAAGACAAAACCTAATCACCCACAATTGTGCTCCTTATCTAGTGAATATAGATTAACTCTAATTAAAACCAAGGGGGTTAAAATTTTGATGTAGTGATTGTGTTAATAGGATATCTCTTTACATGAAGAATACAATCCATCATAGGCTAAAGCATTGCATGGTGATTCAAATCCAGATAGGTTTACACCCATAATTATTTTAAATGAATTTATTTTGACATTGTCATGGGTTTGGAGTAACTAGTAGGTTTAATTATTGATTTACAATCTTTGGATTCACATAACCCCTCTTACCCTGCCCCCTCGCACCCCCCCCCCCCCCCCCCCCCACACACATAAATTATATTAGTTTTTAAATAAATACAAATGACATATAATATATATCATAATAATGTTTATATATTAAACTAATTGATTATATATTAATATTATATATAAATTATATAGTTTGTAAAAAATATTTGAATATTAATTAATATTATTATATCATATAATATATATGTTAATATAGGTTATAAATCAATATTTTATATTATATATTATATTTTTAATAAAAGTAAATGAATTTGTATGCCTTTATCGTAGTGTATAATGCCATGTGACATGAAAATGGGTTGAGTTTATACTTCATTTAACATTATAGGGTCAAAAATATGATCACTGGTATAGATTTAAAACTCTACAATGCTTCACCATGTACACATCAGATGAGGTAGATTAATTCAAAGAAAAAATCAATCAAAAATCAATAATGTTTGGTAGGTAACAGGAATTAAATTAAAATTTGTATTCACATATCAGGGAGATTAAATCATGTATCATGAAGAATAAAATTTTTTGTTGTAGATGACACTTGGCACATGACATGAGGTAGTAAAGAAGACGAACAATTGATTAATTACAAGTAATGAAAATGATTAATTTTTTAGGTGCCTTAGTTGAAGAATGTTACAAATTTAATTCTCATCATTGATATCAATATGGAGCATGTAAGCAACAATGTAATTTTATTAACATGTCTATTTTATTGGGGGGTATATTTTAATTAAAATCTTGTTGAAGTCAATCATGGTTAATCATTGTATAATTTATTTGTATGCTATTATATTTTATTATTTAGTTTGATAAATATAAAATACCTAATTAACTACCATTTAATAACATACATATGTTTTTATAGATTTTAATTATAAAGTGTGTATATTAGATAAAATTAGTATCAAATCCTCTTATTGTGTTATATTATATCTACACAAAAAAATTCAAGCAACATGCAAATGATAATATCTGACCGTGAGAAACTTAATGAAGACTATCCCTTCTCCATCACAAAAGGTGCATTTTTAATGGAAGTAAATGATCCATGCATCATTATCAATTGGATATGTAGTGAAGTGATTTGAAAATAATCATTTAATGGTGATATACTTACATAAATTATGAATTTAATAGGGCCAAATCACATCAATGTAAAATCAATTAAATTTAAATAGGAAACTGTAAGCTAGGCAACTTTATTCTTAAAAAATATATTTCAATACAACAATCACAAAAACTTCATTGATCAAGATTATAAAAATTATAATATATCTATAAATTATTAATAGAACATAAATAATATTAAATTTTTAACAAAATTAAATGAATTTTTATGTCTTTAATGTATTTTATATCATAACATGAAAATGGGTTGATTTTCTACTTTATTTAAAATTATGGAGTCAACAATGTGATCACAAGTTTGGATTTAAAACTCTATGGTGATTCACGATGTGCACAACAGATATGGTAGATTACTTTAAAGATAATATATATATATATATATATATATATATATATATATATATATATGTATATATATATATATATGTATATATATATATATATATGTATATATATATATATATATGTATATATATATATATATATATGTATATATATATATATATGTATATATATATATATGTATATATATATATATATATACATATATATATATATATACATATATATATATATATACATATATATATATATACATATATATATATATATACATATATATATATATATATATATAAAATTTAATGTTTGGGAGGAATTAAATTCAAAGTTACAATCATGTATCATGAAGTTGAAATCATGTATCATAATCATTAAATTTGATTTTGCAAATGACACTTGGCATGGGATAGTTGGGAGTAAAACAAATGGATAATCAATTAATTTTAATTAATGTGAATGATTAATTATTTATCCCTTCAATATTAGTTACTAAAAGTATATGAACTTTTAAATTAAATAAAAATTATACAAAGGAGTGGAGTCTTTTCTAATTTACAAAACGACCATCAAATTTTAGTTAACTATTAGGGATTTTGAGCTAAAATTTAAATTAGTGATACATAATTCTTCTATTGAAAAAATTTAAATTAAGCTAAAATACCAATGAATATCTATTCTAGTGAGTTTATTTCTCCACTCAAATCTTTTGGTTCATTTATCTAGTTTATTAAGACTGGAATGATTGCTTACTAACTTCAATTTTGAAGTCTGACTGTGTGATAGGTTTCTTGGTGTTTATGACTATAGGTGCCATAAAGTAAGTTGGATATGTGCTCCTCAGTTTTTGTGGACAATAATGGTTCACATTTTTGACTCATGTATACATGGATAAAATGACATATTCTATTAGATAAAGATTGAATAGAGCACATTCTTCTCGAAAAGGAAGATCCAATGACATATGATGAAGGTAGGCTTTTCAATAAAGCCAAAAAAATGTAATGGTGATAAGTGTCACAATAATGAGGAGTATCACAAGACAACCAATGACATTCAATCCCTTAGATCAAGATCAATGGCCTACATTGATCCATGTAAGTAAATCTGATGGTGCAAGATAAAGAGGGTTTTTCAAAGGGAAACCATCACTTTTAAATATTAATGAGATAGATGCCACAAAGATGCCATGATGACACCACATAAGTAAGACATGATATATTTGAATATTTTGTGGACCCATAAAAGGTAAAGGTATAAATTCTTGATCTAAACAAAATATAAGCCATAAAACTCATAATTTTACTCACTACTACCATTAGAACTCTACATAAACATTAAAGAAAACCTTAGTAAATATGAGAGCCCTAATTAAACCCTATGATCATTATAATCAAGCCAAGGAGAGTTAGACTATTATCTGTGTAAGGATAATTTAATTTACGAGCTGAATTATAGTCCACTAGTTATTGGCATGGTTCATTTTGGTAAATGGTAGAGGTATTCTTGTTATTCTTATGGTGGGTAAATTATATAGTTTAAATTAAATATATTATACTAAAATATATAATATATAATATAATTTGATTTGTAAACTATATTAACATATATATTATATAATAATATTAAAATATATTATATATCATATTGTAATACTATATTACATTATATAATATATATTTTTAGTAATATTTTAAATAAATATTATATATATATCATCTTCATATATTGAATATATCATTTGCATTCAATTCAACTTGACTACTCCTGAGGTGTATTTACATTCAAAAATAGGTGGAAGTCCCTAACAAATTTGAAATTAAAATTTACTTTGTAAAACAAGGTCCATATAATTTTCACACATTTTTAAGAGGAACAAACAATTGTTGAACATGTCTGACCATATATATTCATATTCTTACATATTCTTAGTATTTTTTAACATACACTATAGAGCACTAATAGATCAAAACATAGAAGATTGTAGAGTGCCCAAAGAATTGACCATATTTGTTAATGTCTTTTTTGTAGATCCTTATTTTTAGATATTTAATCTTAATATTATTCAATATTTTTTTACTCTATCTAAAATGTGTGATTTATTTGTGTTGACTTGGCCATTTTAATTATTGTTTAGAACTTTATGTTATGAAATCTCTAACATTCAAATAGTCTACCTAGATTATTATAGTAGTTGTGTCCCTACTGGATCACACCCAACTATGGTATCAATGATCCTTTTTTTGAAGGAGTATGTACATGACTATTATTTAGGAAAAGAAGGTTTTCAAATTGTAACACTAAAATTTTATAAAACAATATAATAAATATATTTCAAAATACTCTACATGTATATACTTCAATCGATTTTTAATAAAAAATATAACAATTTTTAAGAATGTGTGTCAAGTTCAAGGTGGCCTTAGGTTGGCCAAGGCAACAATCAGCCCTACTATAAATCTTGGTACAAAAGGAAAAGAGGTCAAAGGAGTCAAGTGGGTGTATAAGACAAAAATGGGTAAACTCCTTATTTGGTTTAAATTTTATGGAAAATAATCACACAATAATTAATTTTATGTAAATTGCTTTGTATTTTTCAATATAAGCCCAAACTCTTAAAAAACTAAATGGATATACACAATGATAATTAATCTAAAGTGATTCATGTTAAAAATTTTCAAAAGGAGGGAGTAAGGTAGGGATGAATTACTAAACCTATTAGATGTTGGGATGAAAAGAGTAAGGAAGAAACTGAAATGAATCTTTAAACATAACAAGATCCTATAAACTTTGAAAATATGCTAGACCTTATTACTTCAATGTCTTGACTGTCAACATATTTTCTTAGTCCCTTAAGTAGCTATAAGTGAAGATTTCATGGAATTAAATATTTAACTAAGTTTGGATCCTTGATGTCTCCTCCAAAGTCCACAAATTAATGCATTCCTTTTAGATGGTTATCTTCTTCACATGTTCACCATTCTTTCATTATGAAAATATACCTCTCCTATATAGACCACTAGATGTTATGTCCTTTGTACAAAATGTGACAGGGTATAAATATGCCTTGGGAGTTTTGATAACACACAAAGTACCTATGAGTTGATATATGTATGATGATCTCTTAACAATCTCATTACCCTACATGAAATTGTATACCCTTGAAGTCTCCATTAAGCATTGTTCACCCACCTAACTATAGCAATGCTCTTGAAGCTAGCTGTAGATGTACATTTGTGTTTATTTATCCCTATTTAAACCTCACATGTATAATTATTGAGCTATATATTAAGGTCATTCATCTTAATACTTCATGTATTTGATAGTCTAAACATCCTCCACAATCATAGAAAAGGTCTTAAGATTGTTAGACCCTTGACTATAGCTTATTTTGAATTGAAACCAAGCCTATGTCTCAAGGGTATTTGATTATTACTTAAAGGCTACTTTATTATGCTTTTTGATGCACTTATTATGTTCTCTATGTTAGTAGGGAACAAGGGGAAAGTAAGAAACTCAATTTTAAGTCATGTAAGACTTGGTGCTTGAGTTATTTATGTAAATACTATTGGAAATAGAAAAAATAGTAAAGATGTGATCACCACATTGAAATTTTGATAGTAGACCCTATTATAGGGATAATAGATGTTTATGCAGTGACACTTATTCTTGCTAATCTTTATAAAATTGTTTCAATCTTTGTTAATTATTGGCTAAAATATAAACAAACAATTGATATTTATAGCATGAACTGAGCTAAAGTGAATCATGTGTGGATCCAAGAGTGATTAGTGTAAGGTATAAAATATATTATGTTTAAGATGATCAGAGATACTAATTTTGCTAACTTTTGAGGTAAAAATACATGAAACCTGAATTTACAAATTTTAGTATAATGATCAAAGCTAAATATATGTAGTTTAATCTTTAGAGGAAGTAAATTCATATGTCTAACAACATAATTCTCATGAAAATTACTCACTCATAGTAAATTGCATATCAAATTTGATTGTAAATGAGAAGAAAATAGAGAAAGTATACTATCAAATTAGTCAACCTAGTGTTAAACTCAAGCTAGTAGATACATATAATGTGTGTTATTACCAAATTACCTTGTAGAAAAGAAACTATTATCTATCTAAAAGCATGAGAATCATAAATCATAGAACATAAATAAGAAAACACTACAGACAAACTCTCAAATTCTTTGGCTCCGTATGTTAATTTTGGTAACAATTATTTTCTCATTACAAATGAGGGGGAAACCCCTATTTATAGGCTCAAAAAATGCCTAAGACAAGTTTACACGGGCCAACAAAAGGAGCCCAAATACAACCAATTGGATAAAATTTAAGTGCAAGGCACTACTTAGTCAAGTTTCATGACCAATCTAGCTTTTTGGATTCCATCTTCGATCCTCTTCTTCATCACTTTATATAACTATAAGGCATGTGTCTTATCATGGTAGTTATGGGAGATTTTTTCCTTGTGTAAACATTCTCTATATTCCTACTATCCAATGGTTATATTTCCTTCATTATGAACTCAATTCCCTATTGAGAGTCCTCAAGGTTAGTGAAATCTTGATCTAGTTGATCCAAGATTTTTATGGTAACCTACTCAATATATGTAGAGTCAAGTGTAGGACCTTAAGAGGTGATAGGTTGGTTGTTAGCTTCCCCTTGATTGAAGCTTAGATGTAGGCTTTGTCTACTTAGAGTAGCCTACAATGGTGGTCAACATGGCATGTTCCTAATGAGAGGAACATTGTCTTCCTCGTCCTCTTATGCTTCCTCATAGTTGGTATTGAACATAGTCCCATGAGTTTATGGGAGCTAGGGATTAATAATATCCTTTTTATTCTTATCCCTATTAATCCTTATTTATAACTCGATATTCTTCCTTGCAACATTTCTAAGGACTAACATGTTATTCATTAAATCCTTATAAATCCATTTGTGCACCTTTTATTGGTGCTTATAATCCATAGACACATCCTTTTTGAATTTTAATAAGTATCTTAAAATTACATTGTTGGGGTTCCATGCCCTAAAATAATTCTTAGGTAATGGGTATGAGTTTTTATGCCTGCAACTACTACAATGTCCTGCCACTTTGTGATTTTAGTTCTACCCAGCTTGTAAAGAGTCTTGTTGGGGATTGTCTTCTTTTTATTCTTAAAGGTGCCATTAACTCCCTATAGAAATTGATAGGCCATCTCCTCCTCAGCTAGTTTCATTAGAACATATCTTGGTAATTTAAGGGGAGCCACCATTTTCCCTTCCATCTGGATGACTATGCAATCTGGATCTAGCCAAAAGCTTCCCATTTATTTTAATGTTTGTCTAGCCTCTAGAGGAATGCTTAGAATTTCACACTTAGTGATTGATTTTTATAAATGAGGGTATAAATATTATACAATTATATTGATGTGGTACCTAAACTGGTGAATGTGCATTACTGAGTATGTCTACAGTACAACTTTATCTCATGTAGGAGACCATGAGTTCTGACCTAATTAGGTAGTCACATAGATAGAATCTAATAGGTAGCTCATCATTTGTAATGGAGCACCATTATTTAAAGTGTTGTTCATATCAGTGACTAGATTGATTCTAATAATATCCTTAAGTGAGGGGATCTATGGATCCTCTAGAATTATTTGAAATAATGGGATATGTCTTGTATCTACATACCCAATTTGTGTATTACCAAATATTAAAGTTAGTAGGGTGAGTCCAACACTAAATCCCTTTTTGAACTAGTGAATGGGTACATTCACTTGGTCATTCATGAAGACCACTCTAGTTGGGTTTATTACCCATGAAGATAAGATTGTCTCTAGTTTGTGTGTCTTATACTAGTTATCAATCATGTTCTAGTTGTAGTCTAGTTGTGGTAGGGGTAGGTCATAATATCTTTCAAAGATGGGCCCTATAATCAAGGCAATGATAAATCCTTGGTTTATTGACTTCATAAATCTATCTTCACATCTCAAATTCTCAAAGATTCTATATACTAAGTTGGCACATGACATGACCTCTAGTTTGGCTATGGCCTTATAGAGACCAACTATTTAGATTTTAATAATGTTTAAATCTAATTGAATAATGTGGGGCATCGTCTCAATTTCATCAATATCCATATCTCCTTAAACATTATAATATATGCTAATGTAATTCATGTCCCTTAAGTCTATGGCCTTAGGGATGAACTCTATGTCCTTGAATGTAACTAACTTGTATTGAAATTGAAAATTATCATTTCCAAATGTAACACTCTTACCCATAGTGGAGGGTCCTATTTGTTCCATATCTATGATATCTTGAGTATTAACTAACATCTTCTTGTACTTATCTACAATTTTTGATCTCTAAAAATGGTGATTAGGTATAATCTATAAAGATATCAATCTTGGTTGAGTTGGAGATGTAGGTGGTAAAGAGAGAAAATTCTTAGAGCTTCAAATGTAAATGTAGGTTATAATAGGTAAGTTGAGTAGCCTTTTCAAGATTACTTTGATTAATGTAAGGTTTTATGGAAATTATAGTTTGTGCCACATTAATGGCTAGTTAGTCAACTTTTCATATCTTTGAGTTATTCCTTTTATCATTAAATTGAATTGTAATTAAAATTTAATGCTGATTTTCCTTTTATTCAATATCAATTTTATCTTTAAATTTAAAGCTTGTTGCCTTTTGACACATGGCACCTTCTGATTGTTCTTAGGGGCTCTCAAAATGAATCTTAATGTGATAATTTTTTTGTACTATGCCACATGGAATATTTATATTCATGGTAAGTCCCTAGGTAGGGCCCTCTAATTTTGGTTGGTTTCAAGAGTGCCATGCATTATTTTCACAAGCAATCAGAGCTAACATCAGGGTTCTTGCCAAATAAAACATTACCATAGTTATATCAAATCACTTGTAAGGACCTTTGAAATAAACATGGAAGGTATTATAATTTCCTTGAGGTATCTCCTAGGATATACCTTGAAATAAAATTCTAATCATGTGCATGTTCATGGTATCTCCTGGGAGATATCTTGAATGAAAATTCCAATAGTGTGCAACAGGGTTCTTCCCAAATAAAAATTTGTCATGGTTATATAAAATCCTTTAAAAGGACCATATCAATAAACATGGAAGGTATTACAAGGCCCTTTTAGGTATCTCATAGAAGATACCTTGAAATAAAATCCTAATCGTGTGCATTTTCAAGGTATCTCCTTGGATATATCTTGAATGAAAATTCCAATATTGTGCATCAATGTTCTTGCCAAATAAAAAGTTATCATGGTTATATCAAATATTTTGAAAGGACATTTAAAATAAAAATGGAAGTTACTACAAGGCCATTATAGTTATCTCTTAGTAGATACCTTGAGATAAAATTACAATCATGTGCACATTCAAGGTATCTCATAGGAAATATCTTAAAATAAAATTTCAATAGTGTGCATTAATGTTTTTATCAAATAAAAATTTGTCATGGTTATATAAAATAATTTAAAAGAACATTTGAAATTAACATGGAAGGTATTTTAAGTCCCTTTAATCTATCTCCTAATATATACCTTGAAATAAAATTCCAATCATGTGCATGTTCAAGGTATCTCCTAGAAAATACCTCAAAAGAAAATTCCAATCATGTGCATCATGGTTCATTTCAAATAAAAAGCTGTCATGGTTATATCAAATACCTTAAAAGGACCTTTGAAATCAACATGGAAATTATTCTAAGGCCCTCTGAGGTATCTCCTAAGAGATACCTTGAAATAAAATTCCAAGCATGTGCATGTTCAAGGTATCTACTATGAGATATCTCGTAAGAACATTATAATCATGTGCATGTTAAATGTATCTCTTAAGAGATACATTGAAATAAAAATTCAAATCATGTGTATTTTTAAGGTATCTCTTAGGAATTACCTAGAATGCAAATTCCAATTTTGTGCATGTTCAAGGTATCTATGAGGAGAGCCTTTGAAAGTACTATAAGGACCTTCAAGGTAATCCCCTAGGAGATACTTTGAAATAAAATTCCAATCATAAGGGATGAGTTGTAGGGTATAAAACATAGGGATTAACAACACTAATACTTCACAGAGGTTAACCATAGGCAAAATAAAATTCCAATTTTAGGGGGTGAGTTATAGGGGATGACACATAGGGGTTAACAAACCTAATCCTCTACATAGGTTAACCATAGGTTCCCCCTACCTCCCCAAAATGATAATTTTGTATCATGTATCATTTATGTCCAATCACTACAACTTACAACTCATCCCCATAGAACCCTATACTGATGCAAGAAATTCACATGACTCAAACAAAGGTTTCTCCTTTTATAATAGTTATTGTACACTCTTATTCAGTAGATTATGGCTCAGACTAGTGAAGTATCTGAGGAAGATATAACACACACACATAAAAATACATAAAATAATAACTAATACACATTTATATATATGAATCAATTTGAACCTAATCATCCTAATCAATATATTTACCAATCATTCAATATTTTTTGCACATATACAAAGCAGTACATCAATCAAGATAGTCAAGAATCTATTCACATCTATTACACACTAAAGATTAATGAAACATACAACCAAAAAAGTAACAACTAATTACATAAAAATTGGAAAGAAAATACCCAAACACTTTCTTGATGATAAAAATTTATTTTATTCTTGTATTAAAAAATTATCTAACAAAAATCCAAGTTGGATTATAATTTTTTAAATAGACTTGGGGAAGGGGTCATTACATGTAATTATAATTGTCATCAAAATTGTGTAAGAGTAGTCTTATAATTATTAATTAGATAATTTGACCATTTAAAAATTAGGAAATGTGTGCATGTGTATAAAATATAAAGTCAAATTTATAATGAAAATTTTGATCTAAAAGAAAACTATGACTATGTCAATCTACAAAATTGTACATGCATAAAATCTTAGCCTATCAAGGCTGAGTCATCTAGATAGCTATATGTATTTTACTTGGTGTGGAAGTTGAGGTGATAGTTGTAAATTTTTTAGATGTTGATTCACTACCATAATTATACTTATTCTTGGCCTCGTTCTCTTGATAAACTTTATATTCCACGTCAAGCTACTATCGAATGATGTTCAAGTTTAGTAGCGGTGGTTGATATATCTTCTTAACTTATCTAAGGAGTCTGTATCCTCTTCCTTAGTCATCTAAAACTTATTCTTAAAAATATTTACCTATATAAATTTATTTCTAGCCACACTTAACTTGGATTATATATCTTCTAGTGCTAAGCCTTGCAAACTCTAATTGAAGTCATCCATCACTTATTGAATGAGTTTATCAAAATTCATCCTATTGATAAATTTATCTGTGGCATCTTCACCTTTGATAGCTTAAAATCATAAAAAATTTGGAGGATTTGGGCCTCATGCACTTGATATTTTAGGATTAAATCCCCAACTACTTGTAGCCATTATTGTGTTTCCTCTTGTCTTATGACAACAAAGTTCAAGGCATTAGATGCCTCTAGTGTTGTCATTAAATATAGATGATTGTATAAAGAGTTTCCTATGTATTTAAATAGCATTTTCAACTTATCATTTCCATATCTAAATTAATTATAAAATTTGTTGACATTACTTATATGAGGGGCCATTTTAGCCTTCATGAATTCCATTTCCTCTAAAGATTTGTAGCATCAGGAAGTTGCTTCTTGTACCTTAGCTTCTATCCCTGTAGGGACATGTAAATTATTCACTTCCTCCCTTAATTGTTTCACCTTAGCCTCAATTTTTTGAACTTCAAATTCAATTTCTTTTCAATCCATCTCTATTCCCCCATGGATAAATACTATAATATCCTTATGAGCATGGTCCAAATCTATAATATTTTCAATATAAGGAGACTGTTCAAGCTATCTATTTAGCCTCTTATTGAGGGAGAATACTTTTTATTCCCTCTAGATTTATTTATACATCCTTGTTATCATCTAACTTCCTCTTATTTATTTTCTATATACTATTATATGGGGGGTCAAATATATTTAAGATAAAGGGAAGCTCGATGATCTTGAAGCCAGGCATTTGGGTTTCCTTTCTTCTCAAGTCCATCACCCATGGAGAATTATCCAATTGAGATGCATTTGATGTTGTAACCATAACCTATTTATCTATCTCTTCTTGAACCTATTATTTCCCCTAAGCCTTGATAAGGACATTGGGTAGGGAAGGTCAAATAATCTTGGACCAATACACTCCTCTAAAATTGAGGGAGTGGATGGATGGTAATCAATCAAGGCTTGGGATCCCTTCCCTTACTAGAAATTGTCATAATGATTTCCTATATGGAGGTATTGGATGATATGGGAAGGGAAATTTTAGTGGATTGGACATGAAATTTTAGAGTGGTTAATGTATTTTGTACCTTTCTAGACACCACCTTCTTTAAAGATCTAATGGTGGAGGTGCAAAAGGGATATAGGAGGTAGGTATCGTAAGTGGGATGTAAGTGGATTGTGGAATGGCCATGGTGGTGGAATAAACATAATTTTACACCTTAATAATGAGAAGGAATTTATTGAATGTGGTAGGGGTGAAGGGATCAATAGAGGTATAAGTAGTCACTTCCACTTGGGGTGTCCTCAACATAGAAGAAATAGAAACACATTAAAAAATGGGCACATAAAATAAAGGAATACTCATAAAAACTTGAGTACTTGAGGAAATTGGTGTTGAAAGCTCTACTTGAAGGCTCATGGCCCTAGCTATTTCCAATTTAGTTTCTTCATCAGAGTCATCCTCAATGTTCTTAATTATCAGAACCTCTCCCTCTATTGGTTTTAAATATGAAGGTGTAATATGCAAACCTTGTGATGATTGAAATTTGGGACTCCTTTTTGGAGTCCTAGACTTCCTCATATAAACCATAGGGGTATTAAACTTTTTAAGAGATACTTTTTGAGTTTATGTAACTACCTCTTATGTTGCTATCTAAATAGATGTGGAAATATAGGTTTGGGGAATAGTAGTAGTCACTTGAATGGTGTCCCTTCCTCATTAGAATATAAACTAATGGGGTCCCTTGCTTATAATCCCTTAATTGTTATGGATTCAAATAACTTGAGATCTTTCTTCATATTCTTCATCTTAAATATCAAAGAGAGGGCTTGAGATGAGGGACCCACCTATTCCTTAGATTTCTCATTGGACTATCCTCTTTTGAAGTTAGAATACTCCCATCCTTTATATAGAGACTTTTTTCTATTGAATTACCTTACTATAAATAAATGATCACCCTATATCATTCTTAAATAATATTCTTGAAGTCCATTAATTCTTGCTCTTTCCAACATGTCTATATCATCCTTTGCATTAAGAAACATAAAATCATATGAATAGAGAACATTGTTATAGGGAATGTTAAATCCCTGCATATGCTTTTAAATAAGCCCATGTGTATCCCAATCACTATGTGGAAGTAATGGGAAATGATATCTCTTTCACTTACTTCCCACTTCTCTAAAATTCTTCCTCATTATGTAAACCACCCTTCCAATTGTTAAATGGTGACCAATTAACAAATCCTTCTTCTACCTGGATAGGTCCTCTTAAACACTCCACCATAGTTGAAAAATAATTTATTACTCTGTTAACTTGTTTGGGACATATTTTGGGAGACACAAAGGATTAACCTTGTTTCCCCAAATCATGATAACCATTAATTTTGGATATAATAAATAATCCCCTTTATCTTCTAGGTTTTTTACAATATTTTATCCAATTCTAGGAATAGGTGAGCCATGATAGCTTTCCAACCCTATGGATAGACATCTTCAGCTATCCTAACCATGTTCTTGCTGTAGGTATATATGAGCATAAACTAGAAATTATCACAAATTATATTCTTTATGTAGTCTATGGTTAGGATCCATAATTCCCTAAGGTCTCTATAATAGGTTCTCATAACAAAATCTAGAAAATATGACATCATATAGAAATTAACTAAAGGTGTGGGATGATAGTCTTTGTGAATTATTTTATCTGTTAGGTAGAAACTAATTATATCTCCCATGGCATATGTAGCATCATGGGTGAGAATCATATAAAGTAATGACATCCAGTCTAAATTGATAAAATGAATACTTGGCATATAGTAGAGTTGATTCAATGGAGCCATACCAATGTGAATCCCCTTTTTGAAGTTGTCTATGGAGATAATCCCCTTTGGCTTCTTCCATTTCCATGTAATGGTCTAGCCTAGGAGTAACCATGAAGATAATGCCTTCTCAATTGAGCTCTTTATGCTAAACTATAGTAATGTATGTTTTTTGTAGTATGCATTGGGTATGTTTAAAGATAGCTATAATTAGAATTTATCCCCTAAAATGCATGTGGAAACTATGTTATTACTATAATAATATAGGAAGGCATGCTATGATATATTTTTTGAGAAGAAAAAATCTTGTAGGAGGTTGATACATGGCATCACCCCTATTTTGGAGGCATCAAAATGTAACCTTTAGCATTTGAAAGCCAATAATTCTCTGAAAAATAGCCTATCAATGACTATCATCTCATCCGATAATGAAAATACATCCATCGAATCCACTATGTCCCATAAATATTAATAGTTGGTATACCTTTTCTTGAATATGGTGGTGTTAAATACTATATCTATGAATATTCTGGAGTCTTTGATTGAGTATGGTGATGGTATATTTGCTTCCTTAAATGTAATATATGAAGATGCCATTATAGTATACACTCTATGTTATTTTCAA
Source organism: Torreya grandis (assembly GCA_037957365.1). Classification (NCBI taxonomy): domain Eukaryota; kingdom Viridiplantae; phylum Streptophyta; class Pinopsida; order Cupressales; family Taxaceae; genus Torreya; species Torreya grandis. Next base: position 229,436 of record JARHVA010004779.1, read on the forward strand.
TTTCCTTCGAGGTGTTATGTATGTTGTATGATCCACTCAGCTCTAGATTAATCATTATTTTACTTATAGTGCTTTTTGAGATAATATTTAACACTCTTTATTTCTATAGGATATTATGAGACTTTGAATTCATGTTTGATTGAAAGCAATGAAGGCTTTTAATAGTAGTCTATGTGACATAAATACCCAATGTTCATCTTGCTTTTATATTCATGTTTAATTCAAAGTTTTTTAGTTCAAGCTGGAAAGGGTCTTTAGTATATATCACTAGAAGACACTTTAACTTTATTTTGGATAACTATGACAAGGTATAATATTGTTCTTAGTAGTAAGTTTTTAGGTTTATGTTAGGGACCCATCTTTTACAAAAGATCCACAACAAAAAGTCCACTATTTGGCAATATCATCAGGAAAAAAAATTTAGACAAAATGTCTACGGGGTATTTGAAAAGAGATTGAAGGGTAGCATCTAGAGGGTAAAGGGATATGTTCATTATCCCAAAGGGTAAGTGCATAAAGGTTTGAAGGGTCTACTTCATGGACAAAAATACTTGAAATTTATACTTCATAGGGTAGAATGGTCTGGGATAAAAGTTTCAAAGGGTATGTTTCAGTAGGGAAAGGGACATTTTAAAAAGCCAAAGGGAAATTCCAAAAGGGATAAAGGCAATTCTATCAAGACAACATGGCTACAACAAAAAGGCTAAAGGGTAGGTTAGTTAGGTAAAGGAATCTTAGAGAAAAGTCCTGAAGGGTAAGTGATTATTTCATAAAGGTCAAAGGGTAGGTTCATAAGGAAAAGGAATTTAGTTAGGGGATTCATTTTGCACAAAATGTCCATATACCAAGTTTTTTTGGGCAAAAAACCTGAAGACCCAATTCTATCAGGGAATTGTTTTAGACAAAATATCTACAAGAATATCCCTGACAGAAATAAATCCATGGAAAAAACTCCACAAAGATAAAGTGTAAAATAAATAAATTTGAAAAAGGAACTAGACAAAACACCTAAAACATAAAACTTGAAAAGACAAATTACATAAGTCCTAAAGTATAATCTAAAAAATATAAACTTGATAGAACAAACCTAATAGAGCAAAAGAGTTAGTCTTATGAAAGCACAATACCACTATCATCTTTCTAAAGGTATAAGAAGCCAATAGTCAGTATTTTCCTAGATCTAGCATAAGAATATAGAATATTGGCTCAAAATTAAGACCATAATTTGGAAAATGGGTCCCCATTTCTCCTTAAATAAAAAGGGGATGTTGGGTAAAAACAATAATGACTTATAGGGGGAATATTCCTGATTAATCAATAACTTAGAACTCCAATTTGAAATCCCTATATCATGCATTAATTGTGTCACAAAAAATACTTAAATTAGAAACATGAAAAAGACTCATATGTTAATTCACACAACATACTTTCCTTCTAATTTCTTAGATATGTGTGTCTCAAATGTGTAGTTTATTTAACCCTTATTGTGATGAGTTTCTCCAAGGCTTGATGAGACTATAGGTTTCATTCTAGTATCTATTAAAGCTTAAAAAAAGATAATCTCATGCATTGCTTTTCTACCATCTAAGCATCCATATCCCCATCTAAATATACCTATGCCTATTTATATCATCTATTACACACATATAATCAAACATAGCTAAGAAGTCTAAAGAGATACTAATGTAGGAAATTCATATGCCTTAGATATAATATGTTCTTTTTAGAGCAACTTTAGCACACTCTTATTTAGGGGATTATGGCTTGGGATATTGAAGTATCTGAGGTAACTATATCAGACATAGAGAAACATTAATTTTAATCATCATTAAAGTGTTTGATTATTTTCTTTCCAATTTTTGTGTAATTAATTGTTACTTTTTTGGTTGTATGTTTCAATAATATTTCATGTGCAATAGATGAGAATAGATTCTTGACTATCTTTATTGATGTACTGATCTATAAATTTTCAATATCTATTGAAATATTGGTAAATATATTTATTAGGATGATTAAGTTCAAATTGATTCATATTTATGAATGTGTATTGGTGCTTTCCTTCATGTAGTTTTTTGTGTGTGCTATAGCACCTCCTAGGAAAACCCTTGAAGGTAATAAAAGATTATTCAAGGTATGTTCAAGAATATATCTTGAAGGTATTTTTAGTACCTTCAAATCTACCTTGAAGTTATTTCTTAAATCTTAGCTAGCATCAGGGTTCTTGTCTAATAAAAAGGTACCACAGTTATATCAAATCCCTTACAGGGACCTTTGTAATTAAAATTGCAAGTATTCTAAGGCCCTTTACGTTTTCTCTTAGGAGATATATTGAAATAAAATTTCAATCATGTTCATTAATAAATTTAATCCATAAAATGTATAATATAAGGTTTTGTTCTTGTAACTATAAAGGTTGATGAACAATTTGATTAAAACTTTGCTCATACAGATAAAGAAAGGTTCAATAAATAAGGCAAAAATTTAAAAGTGATTCCCCATTTTTTGAATAAGAATAGGGTGATGTTGTGTACAATAGTATCTACTAGGATAACCCTTGAAGATACTATAATACCTTTCAACGTATCTCCTAAAAGATAGCTTTAAGGGCATTGTAGTACCTTCAAGGCTACTCTAAGGGTATCTCCTAAGATATATCTTTCAAACATGTATAAGAGTATCCTTGAAGGTATTACAAGGGCCCCAAGGTATCTCTATCTACTAGAAGAACCCTTGAAAGTACTAGAATACCCTTCATGCTATGTCTTAAAATATACCTTAAAGGGCATTGTAGTACCTTCAAATATACCTTGAAGGTATCTCCTAAGAGGTACCTTTCAAACATACATAAAGGTATTCTTGAAGGTAATACAAGGCCCTCTAAGGTATCTATATCTACCTTGAAGGTATATCCTAAGAGATACCTTTCAAACATTCATAAAGGTATCCTTGAAGTTATTATAAGGCCCTCCAAGATATCTCTATCTACTAAGAGAACCATTGAATGTACCATAAAGACCCTATTGATGCCTAAAGCTCTTTTCCTTGATGAACAATTTCATAAGGGAAGCTTTACAGGTGTGGGACCAAATTACTATCTATAAGGCAAACTAAGGGATTTTAGAAGATGAATATTTGAATTGAATTGGGGGAAAAGGTGAAGAAAAAAATGCAAGTAAAACATAAAATGAAACTAAGGTGATGCACTGAGATCTTTAAAGTATTAACCTATAATTACATAAAATAACATTAATCTTCGAACATCATAGACTATGAAAGGAGCATATATATGAATTCAAGTCTATAACATAAATAAGAACCAATATTATAGAAGTAAAGATTGGAAATTTAAAACAAAAATAAATTATCATTCAATTTGACATAGAACACCACATCCTCTTCATTGGTGGGTGGAAAACACCATACAAAAGGCCAAATGCATAATATACAATACAATCCTTCCTGTGAAGTGCATCTTCTAAGGTCATAAAATAAAAATGCCAATTGTTGTTACTCATATTTTTAAACTAGACTATTACAAATGGCTACTCTTTGATAATAATAAAAACAATTATTCCTCTACCAGTGCCTTATAAAATAAAAAAGTTGTACTTATATAGGTGCAGTGGCCTCTTGAGAAAAAGTCACCTAGAACCAAGCACTTGAGCCCATGATGAGGTCATTACAACTGACTAGAATTTTTAGTAACTATTCATGCTCATTAATTTGTAAGGAAGGATATTTGAATTGCATGGTTTATTGGCTAAATCTATCCAATTGGTTAGTTTTCACCATAAATCATGCAATGTGTTATGCTTTTGAAACACTTAAAGTTATCTTAAAGTATATTTGGTTAATTTTTGAGAGATAGATCTATATATCAAAGATAAAGGTTATCAAGTAGGTATTCATGGTATTCAATCCTTTAAAAATTAAGTAACATTCCAATAAGTTCAAGAAAGCCTGCAGGTTTAAAATCTAAGTACTAGTTAGGTTATTTGGCTAAGTAACAACTACATTCAAGATTTTATTTTGGCTAAAGCATTAACATTTCCTTTGGATAATTTTTTTTAGTATTTTTTCTAAGTGTTGGGATTTGTTTAAGATATTTTGTTCAAAAAAAAATCCTAAAGACCCTATTTCTTTCAGACATTATGTCCATAGTAAAAGCCTAAGTGTTTATTCTTTCGAGAAATTTTTTCTAAGAAATTATCTTCAAGGGTCATTTTTTAGGGAAGTGTCCCAATACAAAAGTCCCAAAGGCCTAATTATTTTAGACATTTTGTCTAAGGTAAAAGCCAAGTACAATACCTTTCAGGGAAATTATCTTAATAATTTTCTCAAAGACTTAAATTCTCTTAGACATTTTTTCTAAAACAAAAAACCTGAAGGCTCATTATCTTAAAAATTTTATAGGTCCATTCAAGAGAATGTATTTTTTAGGCTCATACTTCTAGATGGTCATCATGGCATTTTTTTTAAAAATTAGGTGTCCATAAATGCTAAAGGTTACACACACACTTGAGCAGTGTCTCATAATAGATTTGTGGTGATCCTTATGGGGGATCATGCAATATGGAATGCTTGGACATTAATTACAAGGGGATTGGGGTAGATAACCATCTACTAGTAGATGATTTAAAGTTAAAGAGGGTGATGGTGTAGACACCTGGAATAGAATGAAAACAACTTGTGCCAGTTATACTTATTTCAAGGGAAACAAAAATAATGAAAGGGGAAATAAACAATATGATTCATGGCTACCTAGGCCAACCTTGAGCTTCCCTTTGACCACATAGATTCCAATAAAATTAAATCAATTTTCATTCCTTCAACCTATCATTTCATGCCACATAAACAAGAAAATATGTAAAGTTTCACTTCATTTAATTTTCTCATGTGCACAAGAGGGGGAAAAAATTATGAAACATATACAAATTTAAAATTTTATTTTGCTTCACTATACTCTCACCCTTTTCCATGTGCATAGCATTGGAAATAGACAAAAAAGGGAAACTAACTATGTATCTCCTAAAATATACATTGAAGGGCATTATAGTACTATCATGGCTACCTTGAAGGTATCTCCTAGGAGATACCTTTCAAACATGCATAAAGGTACCATTAAAGTTATTAGAAGGCCCTCTAAGGTATCTCATAATAGATATCTTGAAAGATATTTCCAATAATATACATTTTCAAGGTATCTACTAGGATACCCATTGAAAGTACTATAAACATATGTTTAAAACTATCTCCTACGAGATACCTTATACATTAAAAACATGCATTAGGGTACACTCAAAGTTAATAGAAATAAATTCAAGGAATCTCCTTAAAGATACCTTGAAATAACATTCCAATCATGTGTTTTTTGAAGTAATTTTAGCATATTTTCTTGGAAATTCTCCAGATCATGCAAATTATAGGTATTGCTTATACAATAGGAAGTGGAAAAGAATCATAATAGCATGAGTAAATTTACATAATATTAAATTATATACATATTAGGAAATATAAAGATAAACTAACATGGCATTAAGAATTCTAAAACATAAATAGAATAATACTAGATAGAACAAGCTAAAATAGAATAGAGTAAACACTGCACACTAGGCATACGTAAAATAATCTTAGGAAAACAATAACATAGCTAGTCTATTAAACTCTATCACACATAAAAATAATATTACATTACATTACAGCACTATCTCTTCATATTAAAGCTTTTTACATGGCTCTATCTGTTCACATTATAGCTTTCTGGCATACAAGAATAAAATAGTTATGGTATTCTTGTATCTATCGCTTGGATAACAAGGACAAAGACATCCAAAAGATAATATAGATGAAAAAATGATGCCATGTGCACATGTCCCTGATCCACATCTAATCGTTTCATAGAATTAAATTTTTGTTTCATCTTGAGATAAAATCTAAACTTTGATCTCAGCTAAAGATGGAAAACAATAGCCTTTCACAAAAGTGGAAATAATCACTCTAGGTGCCATTTACCAGTTTAAAACCATAACAAACTACTTATCCACCATTTTGGGTTTTCAAATAAGTAGCATTCTTGTACCACCCTTTTTCATTTTCCATAAACTAGCATAACCATGTGGCTATTCAGGTTAGGGGTATTCAACCAACCTGCCCTCACTCTAAATTATTATGACTATGTTACAAAGGAGAATTGTTTTTTCTTAAACTATAAAACTTGAACTCCACATTTACCTACTACAAAGGTCATTCCAAATTTTATCCAGGTGACTATGTAGGTTGTGGCTACCTAGACTGTGCCTTTATATCTAGCTTTCTCTTCTACGAAATTACTTAGAACTCCTATGGTGGAATGAACTTAGGTTCATCTATGATATGCATGATAACTGGTTCAACTTGTGAAATTTCATGCTTGAGAATTTTCTAATTATCAAGTACTTCCCACACCATGGTAATTAAAACACGTAGTGGAATTTGAAAGACCATAAAATTTATGCACATCTACTTCTTATGTAATGATAAGGAAGTCTCTCAAATTTGAAAGCTTAAGCTAGATATCTGACATACTATCATTTAACCTATTTGTAGTCCTTTGGTCTTAAATAGTGATAAATGTGTTATACATTATCTCATTTTATTAGACCTAGAGCTTCTTCATCATGGTATCTTGGCTTTTAAAAACTATTAGAATTCATCATTTAGTGTTTCCCTAATATCCATTCAATACATTTTTTAGCTTTATCCATCATTGCAAACTTTGGTTAATTAAAATCCAAGGATTTATCAAGGTTCTACCTCTAGTCAAGTATTCCTTATGAAATCTACTTAGCTTGATGTGTAGTAGTATTCATGACCTATACAAATTCCTCTAGAAGTGCATAAATGCTTTCTATCTTAGTGCAGATAACCTACCCTTGGGTGCACATTTTATGTGTGCTCACCTAATCCTTTATTAGCTAGGATAAAAAGGCAATTATTTTTTGTTGTCAAACATTACTTGATCACCAAGTACTTGCATAACTAGATTTTTGAAAGAGGCATTGATGAGATTCTTAGCCTCATTAATTTGATTTTGTGATTTCACTTTCTCCTTATGTAGCCAAAAAATAATATGTTCCAAGTCTAAAGCCTTTTCAGCAATAGATTTTTGGAATGCATCTAATCCTTAAATTTTCTTAGATAATGGTAGATATGAAACATCCAAATATGTATCCATATAAGTGGAATAAAGTGTAGTGGATCTCATTAAAACTATGGTAGGAGATGACATAAATTGAGCCAATGGAAGAAAGAAAGTGTTGTGATGAGATGATGTGGTAGGGACATCACACAACCATTGGGTAAAGGGGAGAGACTTTATCAGTGAAGTCTCCTCTGGTGTGACTCATTAGGTTGCATCCTTATGGGAAGCTATTTCATTGGTACCTTGCACCTCTAACTTTGCTTGCACCTCTTCATACTTGCATACTACCTCTTGGTGATCCATTATCTTCCTTTCACCTTCTACTTCCTCAGCTTTCTTTTTTTTAGCCTGATCTTCTTTAGCCTTATTTTCCCCAACCTTAGATCCTTCAAACTTATTTTTTATTCTTCCTCCTTGATGTGTTATTTTTATCATTCATGTTGCACACATTAGTATTTTTGCACAACTACTTGTTTTATGGCATTTTTCTTCTATTAATTCTTCTCTATTTTTCTCCTTTTCCTCTTTTATTCTTCATAGCCTCTTACTCATGATCCATGGTATCCTGCACAACATCCATTTCCTCTATTGGATCTAGCATAGTGGTATATGGGGACCCCTCCATTACATATACATCATCTATTTCTATATCATATTATGAGTACTTTGAAGATTTAGATTTGTTAACCACACTTATGCACATATAAATATTTCTCGACTCGATCAAAGGGACAAGTGTATCCTTGTGTCTCCTTTCTCCCCTAGACTTCACTAGATGGGCACTAATTTTTATGGTTGGATCTCTAGAAGATACCATATGTTATAGTATGGTGGTTTAAGGCCTCACCTGATGACAATTACATTTTTTATGAATCAATGGCCATATCAAGATCCCTTCCTCTGGTAGATCTACAAACTACATAAATGATGAATTAACTTCTAGATATTTTTGGTTAGTTTTTATCACAAGTTCATGTTGATCTTATTCTTGGCCTATAGTATCCACAATAATAGAGGGAGGGGTTTGCATAATTTTAACCAAATGGTTACTACTTACCTTATCCTGCACTTAACAAGTGCACATTAATTTCTAGAAAAAGAACTACTCTTTCTCCGTATCATAGACCTTTTTTATGATGTCTTCAATCATGAATTGATGAACTTTATGTTAATCAATCCTATACATTGGAAGATTGTACATCCAAGTTATCATTGGCACATGTGGGTTGTCTAACCAAGACTTGATTTGCCATGATATCTTTATGGATGGTGGTGGTGAGGCTCTTTATGTAATTCCCTTTTATTTGCCTTTTTATTATTGTGGGGGAGCTATAGACTATTGTTGTAAGGCCTATGGTTGTGAATTTGGCTATGTTTGTTCTTGATCTTAGCCATGTTATTATGCACCTAAAGGGATGTTTCAAATAAGCTACACTAACATCATGACTAGGGATATCTACTTCCATACTTCAGCTTGTGCTTCAACCATTATGATTGAAAAGGGCATTGGAATCCTATTTGGTATGGCCAACTCATGCACTTTGATTTTAATAACATTGTATAACCTAGTTATTGATGTATGTTACCCTAAATATTTCATGACATCTTATGGAATTTAAGGGTACAACCTGATCAAAGATAGAACCGCAAGCCACCATGTGCTAAACTACCCTAGTTACTCATAATGTTTCCCTATCTTAGTCTAAGTGATGCCTACAAGGGTAGCAGTAGGCCAAAATTCTAAAGTGACATTAACTTGGCCTAGTCGAGACTTCCATTGGGTGAAGCATAACAATAAGAATAGAAAGTGATATTGGAAATTTTGTGAGCTACCTAAAAGTAACTTTTCGATATTAATGGTAAGCTTAGATGTGAGAAAATAAAGCCAATTTAGTTTTCATTCTAGTATATCATGACACATAATATTAATTACTCCTTTTTTTGCCTACTTGACCTTATTTGTTGTCTATCAAAACCTCTTTGTAATATGCTCTACTAGAATATGCATTATAACATCCTTAATGGAGTCATTTGGGGTTCCTCTACCTACCCTAGTGGGAAGATTCTCCCAAAAAAATTAATGAATTAGAACTATGATGGAATTGTATGGTAATAACAATTTTTCATGATTTATGAGGCTTATGGCTCTCACCATGGTCTACACATTGATCCAAATAGTGATATCTCTAGATAATTAATAACTCCTTGGTTGTATTTGCTTAACAAGGTATGTATCACATCATCTAGTTGCCCAAATGTAGGTAGCTTTTTTAGCCTATCTTCATTATAACCCCAAAGTGGATGTTGATGTGCAAGAGCTCCTACTTATATACTTGGTTATGTTTATTGGGCAAAGAGAGTAACTTTAGCCATTCCCACAAAGTCAAAGGGATCCAAGTCACTGAATTATTTTTTTGAAGACATATCCTAATCCCTATTTTTCCCTTCTCTACATCTATGAGTGGGATCCATTATTTGATCCTATCCATGACTAAACCTATAATCTATACTATTTGATTGCTTTGTTCTACTAAAATTAAGGTATCAATTTTTTCACATAAGACTATATCAAGAGCAGATAGTAGAATACTCCTATTTTCCAAAGTCTATAATGTTTTGGAATTGTTACTCTACTTCATTTTATGGCTCTCAATTTCTAATTTATGATTTCCAACCTCTTTAAATTAATTGACTACCTATGGATGAGTTATTTTCCTCATATTTAATATTTTTTCTTTGATGGTGACCCTTTTTGTCTCCAAAATATTTAAATTACTCCATAACATGTGTTTGATATGACCCTATGTCACTTTATGTAGCCACTTTGTTTAAATAATCCACCTATCACATCCCAACTCAGTCTACCTCAAATAAGATGAAATCTTTTGAAACACCATGTCATTAATGGTCTTACATGACCATTAGTTGTCCTTTGGCCATACCTATCTTATCATCTTAGCTTTCCCAAACTTAATTTGAGATTGATATACTTTATTTACTCATTGGTCATTAATCTCCTTTCTTTGGAAAAATACAAACAATGATATTTTACATTTGAGACTAACTTATTAAATGCATATATTAAGTTTTAATATGCATACCCATAAGAGCCTCTTAGACTTTACAAGCATGCAAAAATAGATATAGCAATAGATAAAATAAGAGTCCTTGACCAAGGACCAAGAAATGTAGTGATTAAAGAATGGCCTTACCACCCACTCTTAGATCATAGGTATCCTCCCCATGGTCTAATAATTTTATGTATCCTATTGGGAGAGATTAAATAACATGATCACTAACTTGAATCTAGTGCTTGGGTTCATAATGAAATCATAGAGACCAAGTGCATAGGTGAGTGTGGACACAAAATTGAAGTCTCAATCCCTTCTATTGATGTCACATGTCATCATAATGCTCCTCAAGAAAGAAGGGAGTTATTCTTTAAAGAAAAGACCCACCATTGGCTGAGGAAATTGGGCCCCATTTTTAACAAGAATTTCAAAGGTAGTTCTAAGGGAGACCTAAGATTTCATACATGAAGTTCAATATGTCAATATTTGGGTAAATGGGATGGACACACTTGGCATAATCATGAAGAGTCACTCACCCAGTGAACTTGAAATATTTTTTGAGTGTTGAAATGCCATGATTTTATGGGTACATGCCACATGTCCTTGACTATCGAAAAATGAAGTCTTAAGCTTAATATCATAGGTACCCTTGAAGGTATTATAATTCATTTTAAAGTATCACCCAGTAATGCCTTCAAACTTTCAAGGGTACCCATACACATGTTTGAAAGGTATCTCCTACGAGATACCTTCAAACTTTTGCGTCGATAATATAGGTTCAAATCAAATACAAGATCCCAAAATATAATAAGTTAATTATTTTCCATAATTTATCTCAAAACCCCCATTTCTCAGTATCATTTTGTATTTTAATAAAATACATGGTTGAATATTATTTTAATTATCTATTTTTCTCTATGTGGATATTCCACTCTTATGCATGTTTGAAATGTATCTCCTAGGAGATACCTTCAAATTAGGATGAAGAAAAAATTGAAGTATGTAACATATGATATTAAAAGATATTATTTTTTTTGGATTGACATAAACCATGTCATTAAAATAAATGTTTTAGATAAACATTAAAATAGGTTTTGATGGGATCCCAAAACCCAAGTACAAGGAAAGAAAGATAAAGCTTCAACTCCCACAGGCAGAACCTAAAAACTACTATAGAGAAGTAGAAAAAATAGGTTTTAAATGGACCTAAAACCACCAGAGAGACCACTAGTCAAAACCCAAATTTGACATAGATATGGCTACACCATAGATAGAAGATTACAAAAAGAAACCAGAGAACAGGACCAGAAAACATAACCAGCAAGAAGAACCAGACTATTCTTCCTGTTTCAAAATCATTTTCATACTTTCTGTACCTTTCACAATAGTATCCTGAGTGGTAGTTGCTTCCAACTTGGCTCCCTCTTATGTAGCCTTCTTTCTTGAGCTTTGTCTCATCCTTTTGCTAGGCCCCTCCAAATATTTGGTCTCCTCGCTAGCTCTTTTTCCAATATTGGTAGCTGCAGCACAAATGTTGGATGTTACTTCCTCCATTTTTGTTATGTTCTCCCTAATGAGTTCCCGAAGGTTATTCTTATAATCTTTGAGCTTGACTGGGATATCTCTTATCTATTTTTCCATGTTCTTAATTTTGTTCCATGTAGCTTTCTGGTTATCTTCCATAATTTCCACTTTCCTTTTGAGATCCTTAATCTCCTTACACATCCAAGAATCAAGTTGGAGAGAAGCGTCTGCTTTACAATTAACCCAACTCATAGGTGTGTGCTTCCCATCGTTCTACCTTTTCTCTCTCCATTCCTCAAAATTCTTATTGGGACTATTCCTGCCTTCTTCAAAGTGATCCTCTTAGCCCCTTTGATATTGTTCTTTTGTTCCAATTTGAATTTCCATGTCCATTTCTTGATTGTCATCCTGAACTGTATTTTCCCTTTCGTTTCTTAAAACAGGGTCCTCAGCAGGGCCATCCTAGACAATATCTTCCTCCGACACTTTCTAATTTTCCTCAGTTTCTTCTTTACTATTTTTAGATTCCTCCTCTTTGCTGACTCCTTCTTTCTCATTCTTCTCTTGACATTCTTCATCCTCTTTTGAATTTGTATTCCAGCTTTCAGTACCTTCTTCTTCCTCCAGATTTTCCTCCCTACGTTTATCAATTCTCTCCCACTCTGTATCTTCTACATTCTAATTTTTGGCACTGGGGAACTTGATTTTGTCTTTCCCTTTTACAATTTCACTCTTTCTACTCCCAGACTCCTTATTTTTCCCCTGGTTAGGGTTCTTAACCATAGCTTTATTCTTGTAGTAGCCTTCGATTAACAGAATTAGGCCTTCATGCAAGATAGGATGCGTTTCCTTCTTCCTATGAGCAAGTAAAATTTGGACCAAAGAGAAGCACAAGTAAAAGGGAAAAGACAATCTTACCTTGTGTCTGAAATGATTAAGGAAAACAAAGTGGAATTTATGCACTCTCTTGCTTCTTCCATCCAGGATGAAATACTCCCTTATACAGCATAAGACATCCCTCTATATCCCCTTAAACTATTCCAATTCATAGAAGTCCCCATTCTTGACCAGCTTCTACTCTTCCACATCCATCTTGGGGAACTTACAAAAGGCCTCATTTGAAATGCTTGTCTGCTTGGAGAATTTAAGTCCATCCGTAGGCACCCCTGTAACCTCTGCTATAAAATCCTCAGTTAAGTTCACCATGATACCATGCAAAGTGACCCTTTCATCAATCCAATTTTTGAAAAAAGCTATAGTGATATGTGGTTTTCACCCATGTAACCTTTCCATATAAGTTCATGACTTTTCCTTTCTACAAAATTCTCCAGACATCTTGTTTCTCTCTCCATTCATCACAGTTTTTGGGTTCTTGCTTCCTTGGTTCTCCCTTCCTTTCGCGAGCCATACTCATCTCCTTTGAAACCCAGTCGCTATGAACTTTACAATGATCCCACCTGCTGCCAATTTGATTTGAAAGTTGGCTTTGTTTGGGCACGTTCAGGATCCACTTCTCACTCTCAAGAGCCTTCCTCTTTAATGATTATAGACCTTTCCCCACAAAGCCACTCCTCCTACTCATTATATTTCTATTACAATCTAATTTTTCCCTCCTTTGCATGAGTTGCATCATGAAGAATGAGCACCCTCAGTTCCACATTCTTTTCTAATGTTTCTTGCCACCTCACTTTTTGTCCTATCTAGACTGCACAGTTTGCTAACCAATCTGCAACTCCATTGGCTTCACGATAGGTGTGGGTTATAGTCACTTTATCAAAAAAAATTATTAAGGTTTTCATCTCCATTACCATAGCCTCTATGGTCCAAGACACAGTATTTTTATTGTTAAGAATATTTATGATGTTCAATGAGTCTCCTTCTAGCCACAATTTGGGATATCCCAAATCCACAACTATTTTGATGTTCTTAAGGGTAGCAGTAGCTTCGGCAATGTGATAATTCGATTTACCGATGGGGATTGCAACAACATCAATAACCTTTCCCGTATGGTTTCTCAAGACTCCACCACAACCTGCTTTCCCCGGATTCCCTTTAGCAGCTCCATCAAAGTTTCCTTTAATCCACTCTTGAGGGGGAGCATTCCATGTAACTCCTAATCTGGGATTATCAGGTTTACCTTTAGAATTTTCCATACTTAAGGGATTATCCACTTGGAGAGTTGATCTTGGATTCTTTTGTGATAAAAAATTCTCCTTAATAGCTCTAATGATGTTCTATCCTACCACCCATTCAGGGAGTTATTTATTTCTAAAAATTAGGTTATTTCTTTCCTTCCATATTCCCCACCAAATATGGGTAAGAGTAAGTTTCCATAAAAAAATTACTTCAAAATTCTTGGAGGGGCAGTACCAGCTTTTAAGAGATAATTCCACATTTTTATGATGGATCCATGCGATGCCCCACAGATTGAGGATCTCTTTCCAGACTAGCTGTGTAAAAGAACAGTTTACGAACAAATGATCTCTATCTTCAAGGACCTTCTTATAAAGAATACACATGTTCACAATATATATTCCTCTTTTCTATAAATGTCATTAAAAGAAATGTTATACATCACCTTTTTAACATTTTTAGGTTTTAACATATCTCCATGTTTATGCTCTGGTATAAATATAACTCTATCTCATACATACAAGTATAAATTGGATTGATTTTATAAATAACCTAATTAACATCTCTTCTCATGTCTTTTTCAAATTTCCAGGCTAAAAAACATATATTAATATCTTTTCATATGGAGACTATGTTTCTCTCATAAATAATGGTAAGGTTATTATTGAAGGAAGAATACACAAAGTGGAAGGTTTAGATGCTAAATCTTTGTAACCCATAAATATCACTTGCACATGCCACAATGAGGAAATACCTATTGAATGTGTAAGTGTGAATGTGACTAAATATATTGATCTAACTCTACCATTTCCATTTCTTGCAACATTTATGGATAATTTAGGGGATGTAATTGATAGTTTTACTATATGGATCACAAGAATGATGCAACACATCACAAAGAAGGTTTTTATATACAATTACATGGAACAAAGAAAAAATAATTTGAGTTTATTTCTGCATATACAACCATTATAATAAGAAAAACCTTACTAGGATTCATTTTTTTGATATATCTATGATCTTACCATATTTTAAAGCCTAAGAAAAATGTTTCTTGGGAAAAGGGTACATTTGTTGCAAAAATGTACACCTCTTGCAAATGATGAAAATTTTGATTTTGGTTATGTTGAATTTGCATAACCAAGGGATATTTTTTGTTGCATTCCTATCTTAATGTTATAAATTGAATTGGGAATTTACATAAGGCAAGTTATATAAAACTATGAGACTTTTACTATAGAGGTAACTAAAACATCTATTGTTAGATGGTCTTCCAAAAAAATAGTGGACACTGAGACTTATAGAGCAATCAATTTACCATACATGACACCAAAGGAAAAATAAATTATAAATGTTTGGGATATAGTCGATAATGAAGTCACTCCTTTCCTAACATTCCTAACATAAAGGCATCCATAAAAATTAACTCATTCCTACAAATATTCAGGTCAAAAAAGAAATCAACCAAACACTTCACTCGCCCAAGTGAAGTTTGATGAAAGCATAGATAATGAGATTTCAATAATCGATGCAGATAAATGTTGCACCAAAAAATGTTTTCAATCAGTATTATCATTTAAGATTCTAAAATTTGTGATGATAAAGTTGTTTGATTCCACCACAATATATAGGAGGTAACATGTCTTAGATGCCCTTTATGTTGGTTTGTTTAAGACAAATAAAAATAGAACTAGCATTGATTTTTAGGGTATAAAGATCTATTTGGAAGATTGGAATAAAATATATGGATTGAAGAGAAGTATTTTTTTTAACATTGAAAATTGTCATAAAAATGGGGAATGAAATGCATTCAATGCAAGGAAATTTTGACAAAAGCCATAAAATAAGATAATGAAAGCTAAATATTTTTTAGACCAATTGGTGGATGAGTTTATAGATGTTTCTCCACAACTAACATGCTAGGTAGATATAGATGGATCATGAGAAAATGTTTGACATCTTCCAATATCTTTCACGTAAGAATTTTTGAGGCACTACATCAATACACAACTAGTAGATATGCAATATGAGCTAATATCCCATCAAAAATTTAATAACATGTGGAGAAAAAAATTTCATGATGTGAATATTACCACACCTAATGACTTAACTAGGTGCAAAATATACACCTTTTTTACTAAATATAAATTCTCTAGATCCTTTTCTAGAGATTAGGAAGAGTCTATCAATCAAGAATTCATGATGCACTTAAATCAAAGACTTTCTACAAGACAAATGTATTACACACATAAACAAATATTAGAGCAATACTTTGAAGAATACCTTAGTGTCATTTATGACAAGGTAAAACATCGAAAAACATTTGTACCAAACATAGTGGAAAAAATCAAAGTAATTACCAACATAATATTAGAGTTGTCAATGGTAGGGATTTTAACACATGGTCATGGTATAGGTGGATATGGGCATTTTTTTACCATACATTCTTGGAGGGTCTAACTTTACTATCACCTTATTGAACAAGTGCTTCAGGGATATAGAAATAATAATGCTAGATACTTACAGATCTTTACTATATAAACCTAGATCTTAAAAATATATATTGTCTAATTCACTTTTGTCTAACAACTACTACACTGAATGCAATAAATATAGAGAAGAAACACAATCAATTAGTGCCTTCTAGAAACTTCATTCTAGGATATGCTTTCAACTAGACAACTATTGTGGGGAGAATAATAAAAAGTACTTCCATCCATAATTATTATTAAAAAATATTTAACCTTATATGAAACTAATGTTACATTTAAAAATTCACAAAATCATGTTTTTTTGTACAGGTATGCATTGCAATATTTATCTCTTCTTGTTTACAAAGGTGTTTTCGTTGATGTCAAGGTTAGATTTCTCCTTGTAGGACATACCCATTAGGACATAGATGACACAGTTGGAAACCTATCTAAATGAATAAAGAGGAAAGATGTATGGAGTGTGGTAGAGATGATGGAAATTTATAAGACATGTGAAAATACAAAAACCTTCATGCCATATTTAATTAAAGATGTAATGGATTTAAAAGGGTATGTTAATAGTTACTGGCTAAAGGGAATAAATGAAATAGTATACTTGACAAAAGTTAAATACTTTATTTTATGTATAAAGCAAGGTTAGCCCATTATGCATTTCAAAAAATATATAATAGATATAAATTGGTGCCTTCAATTACATTGTGGGAAACAAAAGAAAATGGAGAGTCAAATGTTCTAGAAGGTAATCCAAAAAAAACATATTACAAAGACTTGAAAAATAGACAAATGTCTCAAAATTTCATTGTTGAAAAATACTCATATAGAATTATAAAAAATAATGAAAAAAAATTAAATATAACTTGAATAAGTATTTACAATAATTCAATGAATTTGGTTTGGCCAGAAATAGTAAGTGGAAAGATCTATCATATTACTTCTAAAACATCAATGACATAATGAAAGAAGATATGTCCCATTCTGAAGTTGAGTGCTCAGGATATTTTTGGCTTGAAATCATCACAACATACCACTGCATAGAGATCTACACAAAATGGTTCATGATAGGACCCTTGATTCTAGAGTGGCATCTATAGATACATATGTTGATCCAAGAAGCAAAAGAACAAAAATTACATTTAATCTAGCTCAAGATGTGTAAATTGGAGATATCTTATTTTTTAGAACTAAAAATTATATAGGAGTGGACTACACAGTATGAATTTCTATATCTAAAATGAATATTGAGATACTAAAAACAAATGGGGATATAGAATGAAGGGCCAATGTAGCTTGGTTCATCCTAGTTCATGTAGGTAAAAAAGATGCAAAATAAGCAAAAAATTGTTCAAGTTTGTCGGATAATAAATTGAAGCCAAACCTAACTGACACATATTTACCATCCATACTCATAGATAGTATCATCTACACTTATAAACCAAAAAAAAATTGGATAGGCCACACACTTGTTATCTCTAATTTTTGGAAAGGCATTGCAACAAACTATTTAAATACATCGTCCCACTAGGAACTAACAAAAATAGTGATAAAAGGATTTGGAAATTTGAAATGGTGTTTGCTTAATTTTGGAACGAGAAAAAGAATTCTTTTTTCCAAATTTAGTCCAATTTAGTCTAATTTTTTAGATCTATCTATATATGTATATACACACACACACACACACACACACACACACACACACACACACACACACACACACATATATATATATACATATATATATATATATATATATATATATATGTATGTATGTATGTATATGTATATGTATACATATATGTGTGTGTATATATATATATATGTATATGTATGTCTATATATATATATATATATATGTATATGTATATATATATATATATATATATATATGTATGTATGTATATATATATATATATAATACATATATGTGTATATATGTATATGTATACATATATATATGTATATGGATATGTATATATATATATATATCTATACATATATATATACACACATATATGTATTATATACATATATATATATATGTATATATATATACATATATATATATATATATATATATATATATATATATACATACATATATATATATATACATATACATATACATATATATATATATACACACATATACATATACATATACATATGTATATATATATACATACATACATACATATACATATGTGTGTGTGTGTATGTGTGTGTGTGTGTGTGTGTGTGTGTGTGTGTGTGTGTGTGTGTGTGTGTGTGTGTGTGTGTCTATATATGACCCAAAATGTGAAGTACCACTAGAAATATATATATATTTCTAGCGGTACTTCACATTTTGGGTCTTGGAAAATGCACTTTAACATTTGAGTTTTATATTTTCTACTATGACAATTCAATATTTCAGTAACTATGCATATATTTAATAAAATTTAACTATTGGAATGTCCACTTCACATTTTTTTCATTCAAAACAGTCTTTGGCTTTTTCATATTCCAAATATCCAGATCACGTTTTGTGAATTAAAAAAACCTCTTCAAATTTTGGATTTTCAAATAAAAGTACACATTTTGCATTCTTCAAAATGGTCTTCAACAAATGGTCTTCATAATTTTCACATCTAAGAATTTACACTTTAGATTTTACTTTTTGTAAAATATACTTTGACATTCTCATGTATGTGAAAATATCTTCGGGTTTTATGACTTAGAATGTCTCACTTACACGTCAAGATTTATTCTTTGACATTTATGTATCGACAAATGTTATTCAGCTTTTCAATTTTTCAAATTACACTTCATACAAGCAATTGAGATTGTATCATGTGGCATAATCTCAATGACTTAGCTGTGTAGAAGGATGATTAGTCAAATAAAAACTCCCAAATAATGCAAGCATTTGTGATTACAACATGCATTGCAATCTTGATAAGTTGACTATGTGAGAGATTATATTAATAATATAATAATAGAATACTCATGATCAACACATGGCATGTACACAAATATGAGATAAAATTTGATGGTCATAAGGATACCACCTAAATCAGATTAAATATATATTTCATGATCTAATAAACTAATAACAAATGGCATCCCAATCATCCCATGTGTTTTAAATCACATATAGCCTAAGTGCCTGATTGATGCATGAATTATTTTTCCATAAGAAATAAACCATCAAGTCTTATTATCTATAAATGCATGGTCTATGAACCAGTTTGAATGGATCCATAATTTGGACCTATTGAAAATATATAATTAATATATGTGATCTATTTTTAATAAGTTTAATTAATTCTTGATTAAGTCTAATTTATTTATGATAGTTTTTAACTACTAATTATTTATGATCATTTAAAAAAATTGGACTTATAACAAATACATTAGATAGATGTGATTTATTTGTAATAAATCAAAATTAATCTTGATACATCCCAATTTAATCTTGCTACAGTTCAATTTATTTTTTAAAGTTTTTGAAAAATTAGACTATTGATAAGTTTATATTATCTAAAATAGTCCTTATGATTATGTTTGAAGGTAAACTGGTAGATCTAGGTAAGCAAGTTATAGTGATAAGTTAGAGGATATTTTACTTGAGATGAAGCATAAAATAGATATGATGTTGTTTTTTAGGACATTAATTTCCTATTAATTCTTTTCATAAGCTTTTAATTCAATGAAAATTATTGAAATAGAAAAACCAAAATGGGTTGACTGGTTTAGGTTTGATTATGTATAATGAAGACAAAAGATTGGTCCATAAGAATAATATTTAACATTAGAAATTTATGGCATATTTACTTTAAAGTGATATAGATATGTAAAATAGTTTTTTAAAGGTATCATAGGTCATATCAACTATTCTTTCAGGTGTTTAAGATCAAGTTTCCATGACTATGTTTTGAGGCAAGTTAGCAGTTGTGAGTGGGATACTTGCAAAGAAGGGTTTGAGTAATTTTGCCCTGAGTTGTGAAGTAAAAAACATATTGTGATGAACCTAGGGTCATGTAGATTATATATATATATGATTTTTTAAATATTTTTTTCAAAATTATGTTATTACTTCAGTTATTTAAGATGGAATTTATGAGTATGCACAAACCTAATATGAACAATACTAATGGTGTGCTTCAAGTAGTGGTTTGAGATAAAAAGTGTCATAGACCAAATATGAGCCTATATGAGATCTAGTTTAATGGAATATGATGTTTTTATTCCATGTGAAGTGTTTGAATGTCTTCTAAGGAAGATAAAGTGTAACATGTCTTAGAATAGACTTAATGGAATTATGTCTCTATGAGACCTAAAGATGAGATAAGCCCTAATTGGGATATGTCAGACCCAAAAGTACCCAAAGAACATTTGATATATGTATATAATATGTATTGAAATACATTTTATGGCCTAACTAAGAGGGTAAAGGTGTTTGGCCAACTAAGAAGGATATGAACAAGTGATTTGTATAAATACTATGTAGTTTTAGGCCTATTGTGGGTGAAGTGTGTAGTGAATAAGATAACACATTAGTGAAAATAATAAGGTATTATAGACCATAAAAATATCATATAGGATTAGTGATGAATATTTGATAGATTTTATGCATATAAGGATAGGTCATAGGACCTAATCAAGTCAAGAAGAGGGCTAGCTGAGCAAAGAAGGTTACAGACCAGTTTTAAAAGGGATCAAAGTGTGTGAAGAGTTGAGGAATGAGATCATCATATGTTCTATTAGAAACATGGTATTCTAAAGTTGATAAAGTGTTTTAGGTGGATGATTTGATGCTAATTCATCTAGTGGGTTAGTGTTCCATGTGAATTTAGTGTTTCACTAAATTTTATGTTTATCTTATAAGACTGTATTCTATTTACATATATCAGTGGTTTTTCATCCCATTGAGGGTTTCCCATAGATATGTTGTGTTACCTTATGTTATTATGTTTCATGATTCTATAGTTAATTTCTTATGCATTACTTGATCCACATGTTTGAATGAATGTTCATGAATACTTAAGTGGAATTGAAAGAAAGGTTTTTGAAGACTGATTAACCCCACCCCCCCTCTTAGTCATATTACTTCCAACATAGTGATCGTGAAGTCATGATATCTCAAGTTCATGATATTTGGAAGTTAGTTGTGGATGGATATAGTGATCCTTCGATTTCACCAATTGAAGTAGCAAGTAAGAAATCTAGTGAAAAAAATCTAAGGAAATGAATTTCATTCTTTATGGCCTATCAATGATAGAACTTATGAAGTTAATGCACTATGAATCAGCTAGAGATATATGGGATAAATTTAAGACTATATATGAAGGAGACACTATTGGTTCCTATTTGTACACCTTTTATACTTAGCCTTGAACACTTGGAGGAAAATCGCAAGTAATGATGGAAAACCTGCTAGAATGTTGTTGTAGCCAGGGAAAGGTATTGCATCATGATTAAAATGAATGTAAAAAATGATTGAAAGGAACCTATAGAGTGTATGTTTATCTCCTTACTACTTTTGGCTCTACTTGAACCAAGGTGAGAGAACCTATGGAGTAGCTTATTCTCATGGAGGGATTTTACAATTCAATCTCCATGGTGATTCTTGGCATAAGGGATAAATATGACTAGAACATAGCCAATTTTGCATGCTTCACTTTTGAAGGGTTGTCACATGAAATGCATAAATTTTCTATGTCATACACAAGCTACTAAAGATAAATGAGGGTATAACTAAAATATTCATTCTATAAAATATTTAACAATACAGTCCAAATGAAAACCTATAGCATTATCATTTAAAGAAAAAACAACAAATGCATTTCAAATATGCAAGATCTTATTTATTTTCAATGCAAGTAACACTTATAATATTCAATATGGTGTGTAACTTTTAGGGTAAGATAGGGTAGGACAAGTTAGATGGTTAAAAGAGGGAGGGTGGCATGCTAGTGGTTTCTAAATAGTAGGGCATCTAGTACTATTTCATGACAATGTTCCTTAGTAAATATGTAGAAAAACTTCAAATTAAAGATAATGGTAAACAAAAAATGATCCCTAAGAGACTAGGAAATACACTAAAACTAGAATATCAAATATTTTCTCCTTCTAAATTCATGAACTTAGGGTGCCCCTAAAAGGTATTCAACAATGTATTTCCAAATATAATTGCAAAGAGTGATTTATAATGTAGGTTCATACTCATAATGACAACTAGTAATGAACACAAACCCAAATATCCAACTAGAAAAAAATGTAAAATATATTATTGCATTTCATTAATAGGATACAATAAATAATCTCAAATATTTTTTAGTGACTTGAAATTAAAAATTATAGACATCAACACTTCAAAATGTTACCATGCAAAAAAGCATGGTGAGATTGATATTTTGATAATGTATACATAAACATGCTCTCAAATATTTCTAATGGATATACAAATGCAACCCCCTTAGCAAGGGGGACAATATCTACACACAACACTTGATCCAATTTTTTTTGGAAATCCTAGACTTGGAGAAAATGGACACCTAAAATGACAAACAATAGCCCATAACAACCTAAAATAGAGGGTAAAACACCTATTTATACATTTTGAATCTAAAACAATGGGTAATAACTTGAATAATTATAGATCAATCCTTCAAGTCTACTAAGATATTTCTAGATGAGAAATATTCCATGCCACACATGAGATGTTCATCCACTTGTAAGAAAAGAATAATTATTTTAACTAAATTTATAAGGAATGATGAAGATTTGAAATAAAACTTTGATATTTTGACTAAAGATGATGGTTAATTCATGATATATATGGTGAACTTCATAGTGGATGCATAAACAACTATTTGCCATCATATGCAACTTCCTGGAGATACTCTTGATCGCATACACATCTAAAGGGAGAAAATTGTTTGAAGAGCTAAATAGATTTTATCCTCATGTGTTACTTATTTATAAACAATTTCATGTTACTTGATTATAAATCATGGAAACTTCTAGATAGGAAATCTCTTCTTTTTCCATGCTAAGGAAAATCCCATTACCTACAATGATAGATCAGGAGTTGATATGATTATGACATGAAACAAAAAATGATCTATGATCATGATTGGAAATATTGACTTTGGAATGGTAGTTAGACATTATTTTATGCTATAATCATTTCTACATCCATGAAAGAACCATAAATTTTAGATTTTAAACCAAAACTTACTATATACTAACACTTGTCACACCACATTAGATCTAGCTGGGCATTTATGGGGCCTAAGAGGGACAAAGTCAATTAATTGGATCCAATATAGATAATTTTCAATTCCTCATGTAATCTAATCACTTTTAAAATTCCACTCATCTCACATCATTGGATCATCCTTTATTGAGCAAATGTGATCTATAGATCTTATGTGAAATGCTTGATTTTTAATTTATAACATGCATCTATACCACTTGGAATTTTTTCATTTTCTTGTACGATTATTAAATTTTCAATGTTGGCTATGCACTATTAGATCTAGTTAGGGTGAGAAAATGCACTCAGTCAGATCATGATCTAAGGGGTGGAGCATTATTATATATTGCCTTTTACTTGGCCCCAATGATATGCTACTCGGCAGCCCATAGGCTTCTAATGTACATTGCAGATAGTCTCTACTACTTTGAGCACCCTCACACCATGTGGAATTATATCACTTGATCTTGGGTCTCTTTGAATTCTAACTTCTAGCTCACACCATCTAATCTTTGGAACATGCTCTAATTTTAAATCATATCTTGTGATTTCAACACTTGTCATTCCTGTGCTTTTCTTGGGTTCCTTTAACTATTAGACTTTGATTGTGCACTGTCAGAACATATTTCTCTACACAAATGTGTGCCATGAAATATAAATCCATTTGAAAACAAACAACTACTTCATAGGGTCTAAAATTGATGCTCATACGATCATAATTGAACATTTAAATCCTAATGACTAGTCCCTACATCTTAAAGTTGATGTCTACATCCCTGCCAAAAGATGTCCTCAAGACAGTCACCTTTGCAAATCAAATTTTTTTATGGAATTCATTTTGCATCAATTTGGTCTAGGTCTTTACCTTTAGCATTCCTATTTTCATCATCCCATTAGTCTTTAAAATAATATTCCTAGGACTTTTGTCTTTAGCTTCTCTATCTTCTTCAACATTTCTACTTTGGGTTTTTCTTCAACACAATTTTCTTGAATCAATTATTTTAGGTATTCTATCAGGATAATTATCTTGAAAAAAATGTCAAATACAATTTCCCTAAAAGATTTGACTTCACACTTTTCCTAAAAGAATTGAGATTTTAGATTTTTGCCTTCATCAGAATAATTGTTTCAAACATTTTGTCTAAAATAGTTTCCTCAAAGAAATTGGTCTCTTGCACTTTTTGCTGAAGGAATTGGACCATTGCATTTTTACCTAAATAATTGAGACTTAGTTCCTTTTGTCTTCATCATGACAATTGTTTTGGACATTTTTATTGAAACACTTTCCCCATAGAAATTGAACTTGGTACTTCTCCTAAATAAATTCAATTCTTTTGGACTTTTTGCTCAAGAAAAATGCTTGAAGGAAATAGGACTTCTACTCCACAACAACTTTGATAAAAATATTGTTTGGGGACTTTGAACATACCCTTAAAAATATTTTTCAAAGGCACTTTCCTTACATAATTGCCTCTCAGCCTTTTAGAATGGCCCTTAGATCTCTTGAAAATGACTATTAGACTTTCTAAAAGTGTCCTCAGGATCTTTTGAATGTTCCCTCTAGATATTTTAAAGTGCCCTTTAGAAATTTGGCAAGGGAAAAATGCCCAAATTAAATGACCCTTTAGGATTTATAGAAGTACCTTTGGCTGAAGTAAATAACCTTACAATTCTTATAGGATTTTTATATGAAAAAAATGCCTAGAGGGAAAGTACCCTAAAGACTTTTTACCATGGATAAAAAGTTTGAAACAAATAAGAATTTGCACTTTTCCCAAAATAAAGGATTAATTTTGGTACTTTTTTGAAATAAAAATTCCCAAAGGGAAAGTGCCCTTTAGACTTTTTTCCATGGACAAAAATTCTAAACTAAATGAGCCTTTAGATATTTTGTGATACTCTTAGCCCAAAACAAATAAGACAATGAATTCCTTCAAACATTTTTTAGCAAACAAAAATGTCTGAAAAAAATAAGTCTTTAGACCTTTTATCTGAGATGAAATGCTTAAATACCTATTTTTGTCAGACATTATGTTCATGTAAAAATTCCAAAAAAATCTAAGGGAAAGACAAAAATATATATTATGACTAATCCTATTTTTACAAGAACTTGACCTTCCAAAGGAACACTTGGATATGAGAGTTGGGTTAAGGACATAGTCATTTACACTTGACAAGGTCCTAATTACTTTAGTATAATTTTGGGCACTAACATTCATTCTCACCTAGGGATGCATACCCATTATGGGTGTGTAAAGAACCATAGAAAATAAGACCAAGTGCCAATCCATTGAGCTATGGAGTCAAGACTTAGAAATTTTAGAAAACATTCATGAAGGCTCAACAAAACATGTTAGACTTAACAAAAAGATAGATTAGGAGGATCTAGAAATGAAGACACAATAGAACATAAAGTGAAACTATACATTTAGGGCCCAAAATAGAGGGGCAAAAAAATAATAGAAAGACAAAGAAATATAATACTATATAATATGGTACACATTTTTAGATAGACTCAATCAAGGAAGTGTTTAAAATATCTTCCATTGACTAGAAGATCTAGTATTTCACCACCTATATCTCTCAAGAAGAAAGTATGCTCCCCAATCTGACAATCAATGGAATCGGGACACATCCATAAGGCATCAAACTTGCCATGTTTTCTTTTCTCATCATGTTTGTTGTCCCAAATTAGAACTACATCACCTAATTGGAATGTTCTTATAGTGACCTTTCTATCAAATATTTTTTTTAGCTTTTCCTTGAACTTAAGGTGTCTTTCATGAGATTGTCTTTGAATTTCATCAACCTCAATAGTTTGGTTAATC
This sequence comes from Torreya grandis, assembly GCA_037957365.1. Taxonomy (NCBI): domain Eukaryota; kingdom Viridiplantae; phylum Streptophyta; class Pinopsida; order Cupressales; family Taxaceae; genus Torreya; species Torreya grandis. Next base: position 255,901 of record JARHVA010004779.1, read on the forward strand.
CTTCTTTCATAGTGGTGGATATGATAATCATCCCCTAGTTTTTTCATGAGATGAGAGGTGGGAAAATGTAATTTAAGAGGCACAACTATTTGAGCTCTATAAACAAGCTCAAAAGGGCTTCTTCCTATAGCTCTCTTAAGCATGATCCTATCAACCCATAAAGCAAACTTCAATTGTTCACCCCACTTATTATTATTTTTATCCAATGTTCATCTAATGATCTTGAGTAAGGTCTTATTATTAGATTCTAATTGCCCATTCCCTTGAGGATTATAGTTATAAGCATAGGTCAATTTAATCATATAGTCTTTGTAACATGCCACCAAAGTTTTGGCTTTGAAGCTCATGAAATTATCAATAATTATCCTGAAAAGTACACCAAATCTAAAAAGAATTTGATTTAACAAAAAATCCATAACTGCCTAGTGTGTTTCTTTCTTTGTAGGGATTGCTTCAACCCATTTCATGAAGTAGTAAGTTGTAACTAGTATCCATCTATGTCTAGTGTTTGATGAATCAAAAATTTCTCCAATGAAATCCTTTCCCAATTATCTAAATTAGCCTTCAATCATCATAGGCTAAAAGGGAAGAGAACCTAAAGCTTTCATCCTCCCAACAAAGCACTGACATTTAACACATTTTCTAATTGTCTAAGCAACATCCTTAAATAATGATGGCTACCAATAACCAAATCTCAAAATTTTATGAGCTATAACTTTAGGTGCAAAATGGCCACCACAAACTCCACTATGGAAGTCTTTAATTAGGTCAGTAGTCTATTCTTCAAGCACACATCTTAAGAGAACCCCATTTGGGTTCTTCCATGCTATTCCATTCTCAGTCAAGAGGTATTTTTAGGACACAAGCTTAAGAGTTCTTCTTTGATTCTTAATCAGGTTAGGGGGATATTTATGATTTTGTAATTATTAAACAATTTATATATACTATAGAGGCATTTTAAATTGACTCAAGAAATCATCAACATTAAAAATAATAATGTTTACCTCAACAACTTACAAATTTGTCTCAGCCATAAGATTGGCTAGACCCATCGCTCTTACTAACTTGGTAGTTTAAATATCCATGTTATACTCTTGTAACTTGTTGATCCACCTACACCTCTTGCTAGATACTAAAATTTGAGTTAAAATGTCCTTCACCATGGTGTGCAAGACATATACAATAATATTTGAACTTAGAATACATGGCTTGAATTCTTTAATATCCTTTAAAAGAGTGAAATCTTATTTTTATATGATGGTGTAGTTCAGTTTAGGACCTTGCATAAATTTTCTAAATAAAGCTATGAGTTACTCATGACCTTATTATTTCAAAATAAAACAATAATAACAGTATTGTATGATAGAAAAGAGAAAATATGGAATGGATTTGTGTAATTAGGATTAGCCAAAATAGGGGTAGACTTTAAGGCTCCCTTGATGTCATTGAACTCTTGCATGAACTTCTCCTCTAATTTGATGATCTGGTCCTTCTTTAACATAGAATTAATAGGAAAAGTGATCTATGCAAAACTAGACACAAACCTTCTTAAAAAGTTAATTTGTCCAAGGAAAGACTATATTTCTTTCTTGGACTGTGGGAGAGGCACTTTGTCAATGGATTTAGCCCTTTTGAGGTCAATCATGACACCATCCTTAGAAACTATATGTCCTAAAAATTGGCCTTTTATACTCCAAAGTGGCACTTCTTAGGATTAAGAAAAATTACAAACTCCCTACATCTAATCAACACCTTTTCAAGATGCTCCAAATGTTCTTCTTTTGTTTTAGAGTACACAATAATGTGATCCTGATACACAATAATGAACTAGTTAATTATCCTTGTAAAATTAACATCCATATCTCTCTACAACATTGCACCAACATTTATTAACCCAAAAGTATCCTCATATACACATAAATGCCCTAAGGCAATGTGAACATAGTCTTAGAACTCTTGAATTATTGACGACAACCTAGTTGGAACATGAGAAGTCATCGAATGCATATAACATTTTTGATCTAGTAACACTTTATAGTAGGTTCTCCATGTTGGGTAGGGGATAATTATCTTTTAAATAATATTTGTACATATTTATAAAATTCACACACAAATTGATGTCATCATTTTTATTTATTATAGGGTCTAAATTAAAAACTCATGATGAATACCAGATGGGTTGAATGATACCACCATCCTTTAGCTTCTTTAATTCATCCTACATCTTGGTGGCTAAGATGGCGTTAATGTGTTTCTATTTTTTCCTTAAAGGTTTGATATTAGACTATAATGGGATGATGTACTAGAACAAGTCTTCCCTATACACTTTCATCTTAGAATAAGACCATCCTAAGCAATTCTAGTACTTCTTTAATAGTATAATGTAATATTTCCTCTGAGCTGCTCTTAAGTGAGTACCTAGCCAAACATTTCTTGGATTCTCGTGAGAACCCAAGTTCCACTTAGTCACATCCTTTTAAATGAATGAGTATCTCAACTTTATTTTATTAGCACCATTAAAATATTCTTATAAACTAATTATTCCTCTTGGGATAGTGTTTATCTTCAGCTAAATAATGTTTTTCCCAAACAAAGTCTCCTTCATATCACTGACCTAAACCATAGATTCTAGATCTATGAGTTAATCATTAAACTTAACCTCATAATTTAGAAACCTTTTAATCTGGTTATCATCATCAAAAACTTGCCAATGATGAACATTATCTAGGATTGAAGTCCTAACAAGTACCACCACTTCATATTGATAGTGATGGCTCATGTTTGCAATATCAAATTGAGCACCTAGCCTTGTAAGTCTATCAGCTTCTTAGTTTAAACTCCTATCATGATAATATAGATTAAATGAAGCAAAAAATTCAAGCAAATCCTGGATAACATTTTTATATTGTTTCAACTATTTATTCTTTATGTAAACATCACTACAAACTTGCTTCACCACTACCTTAGAATTACAGTTGATAATCAAACATTTTATTCCATATTCATGACTAATCCTTAAACCAAGTAAGAGTGCCTCATGATCAATAGTATTATTAGTGCACTCAAAGTATAACTCAAAAGAAAACATAAAGCATGTACCATTAGAGGCATATAAGAGAACCTCAACTCCATTTCTAAGGTTGGAGCAAGCTCCATCAAAGCACATATTCTAAACCACACTCTCTTTGATAGGTTCAACATCAATAATAATAGGTTATTCACTAGTATGAACATTCCCAACAAAGTTGCCCAATTCAATATCTATGTGCAATACCTCATTGAGAGCATGCTTTGGATATTTAATCACTTGTAGTATCTTTAGCTCTCTCTAAATTTGGACCATTTTAACCTCAAAAAGAATGATTTCATAGGAAATTTCCATCTACATGCTTTCACCAATGCTCACAACCCATTTATGTGACAACAACATCCCTTATTTAGGCAAGTAGTCTATAACTACCACATCCATATTCAAGTACTTTATAGGGTAGACCACCAATTATACCATCAACCCCTTGACCTATCCTAAAATTTGAACTTATCATGAGTCTATGTCATAACACTTGCCAAAGGTTGACATGATCTCCACTCCAAAATCATTGAGAATACCCAAGGCCATCACTTTACAAGAAGCTCCAAAATAAAACATGTTGTTAACAATCAGACCATTGATCATTAGGGTTATGTAAAAAGGACCCACCTTCATCTAACTCTCCACTAATGTAGTCCCCAAATATACCTCTGGAGTAGGTTTAACAACCTATTTTGATTCTTCATCTTCTTTTATGGGTTCTTGGGGTAGGTCAACTTCATTCACAAGTAACCTTTCACCAAATTCTAAATATTCAAAGGCCCTCTTCATGTGTTCAAGTATTCTCAATAACTCAAGAAGTGGTATGGTGATTTTTATTTGACTCAACACTTGAGCCATATCACACACATTTTACTGAGGAAGAGGCATATTTGGTAGAAGGGTAAACACACCTTTAATTTGAATGTAGTCACTTAAGGTTTGAATTAGAATAGGCTGGGATGGATTAACATTATTAATAGTATCCTTAAAATGTAGATTTTGTTTGAATTCAATAGCACCCTTGGGGATACTATACAATATGGGAATTTTGTTTCTCTTAGTAGGAACATCTCTAGGCTTAACAACTTAGGTTACAAGTGTTATCTTAAAAGCTTCTAGGACTATTGTAGATTTATTTTATTCATTTCTTACATTCCTTACCTTTGAATTTGTAGGAGTAGTGTCTTGAAGAGTAGTACTTAGTTTCCTACTTCTTAAGTTACATTACTTCTTTTGGGTAGTTGTTGAATTAATTAATAGCTACCTATCCTCAACTGATGGATTTCCCCTAGGATATTTTTTGATCATCTTAGAGTGTAAGAGATCAAAATCATGAATGGGCAATTCATATGCTTGTGACACATTAACATCATAATAAAATTAAAAAGTTGGGACACTTTCCATTTGGATAGTGCTCTAAAAATAATCAACCATAGTATCATCCAAAAATTCCATAGAGCCAATCAATTTTCTTTGAGGATTTTGATAATTAAATATTAAAATATTAGAGTCAGATGATGCATATTTAGGTTCATCCAAATCTTCATCAACTTGTTTAATAGTATCACATAGAGGGTGTAAAATAAATCACTTATCACACCAATCAATGGCTAAATCATAATTCATAACATTTACCTTGATGTTTAAAGGATCAGACACCTCTTTTTCAAACCCCCTATTTTGGGTTATGTTAGTCCTTTCTTCATGTATAGGCCTCTTCCCTTTATCATTATCTCTATGGTGGAAATTAGGCCCCCTCTATGCTTGCTTCATATTTGGAGATCACTTATAGCTAGTAGACAATTGAGGGACCCCCTTTTTAGTTCTAGCCAACTTGTATGCCATTTATTTTATAGTAGAGGCTAAAGTTTTGATAGTTTCTTCCAAGTTGGATATCTTCATGGGCTGTGTCTTTTTTAGATTGACCATCTTCACATCAGCACACCTATTCAAATGATTTCTTATAACCTTGATGTTGTTCTCAATTTGGATGGCCATATTGAATGCCAATCATAGGTTAATGGCAGCCTTATCCCTTAATAAGTATGTATCATTCTTATCAAAGGCATCATAATACTTCATCAATCATGTTGTATCATTGGGCCTAATGTTTTCAAGTAGTTTCACCATGGTTTTATGGAACCGTGTGTTAATTTCCTACACACACTCATTAGGATTATTATTGGTATTTTCAAATTTATCCAAGAGAAACCTTGGATTACTCGTAGTATCATAATAAATTGTAAAAATATTTTACATCTCTTCCCATGAATCAATTCATCTATCAAGAAGCGAATGAACCCAATCATGAGTATCTTCCTCTAGTGTGTGAATAAACAAATTTATATACACATCTTCATACTCAACCTCATGATCTTTAATGATATTTTGAAAGGCCCTCAAATTTTGATCATCATTCACTTCATTTTTCCCTTAGAATTTTGTTAGACATTTCCTAAATTTATTTGGGACCTCATTAGGATATACTTCCATCTCATAAAAATTGATAGGCCTAAATCTAGGAATGTGGAACACAGGATGTGCATTCTCATCTTTGTCCCTATGCCTCGTGATTGGTTTAATAAGAGGTTCAAGAATAAATGGAAAAGGAATATGAGGAGGTGAATGAGGTGGACTTTGTGGATCAAACTTGGGAGGGGATTTAGCTAGTTGAGATGGAACAGGAAGGTAAATTAGACTATGTTTTTTAAAATCAATAGAAGAGTTATGATAGTCCTTAATAATGGGGGGTTAACAAAAATATCAAGATTATCAGAATCTTGATGGTCCTGATCAACTAAACCCTTTCATTTAATAGGCCTCCAGACTTGTCCCTTTATTCTTTGAGTAATACCTAATGGTAGAACAAGCCTCTTAGATGGGTTACCTTTGAAAGATGATCTCAGTCCTTCCAAATTTAAAAACAAAAAAATACTAAAAACAAAAATTTAACAAATATTTATAATAGGCACCAATCTTTATTGAAACTAGAAAATAAAGTTAGAGTCACCATTAGAATCAAACTTCTATAATAGAACAATTTATAAAATATTGTGATACATGCTAAAATTAGACTTGTTGAAGCTTAATGAGATAGACAAAAAAGACACTAAAATTTTCAAAATAATGTTCAAAAGGGATAAAACACCTTTAAACATGTAATATTAATAGTTGTTTATAATAGAATCAATAGAAGTCAAATTTTCAAAACATAAAAACTTTCTGCCACATCCCTAGTGGACTGATGCAATGTTGACATATGGGATAGTTAGATAAATATAGTAACAATAGGGAACTTCACAAGGTAAAAAACTCATAGCTCTCTACAAGAGTCCTTAACAATGTAGGTGACAAGATTGTCCTTGGAAATGATGCTAGAAGAGTTTTGGTTCCCAATTGTACACCTCATACACTCATCCTTTCACACCTAAATTAAAATGGAAAGTAATGATGAAAAACCCACTAGAATGTCACTATATCTGAGGAAGGGTTTTGTGTCATGATTATACTAAATGCAAAAAATGACTAAAGGGAACCTATAGAGGGTATGGTTAGCTCCTTGCTACTTTTGGCTCTACCTGAACCAAGGTGAGAGAACATATGGGTTATCTTTATCTCATGGATGGATTTTACAATTCAATCTCCATGGGGATTTTTGGCATAAAGGACAAATATAACTAGAGCATAACCAATTTTTTACACTTCACCTATGAAGGGTTATCACATGAAATGCATAAATTTTATATGTCGTACATAAGCTACTAAAGATAAATGAGGGTATGAATGAAATATTCACTTTATAAAACATTTAAGAATAAGGACTAAATGGAAAACTATAGTAGTATAATTTAAAGCACAAACTAAAAATGCATTTCAAATATGAAAGATCTTATGCATTTACAAGGTAAGTAACACTTATAATATGCAATAGGGTTTGTTATTTGTAGGGTAGGATAGGGTAAGAAAATTTAGATGAGAAAAATATGAAGGGTATCATGCTAGTGGTTTTCAAATAGTAGGGTATCTAGCAGTATTTCATGATAATATTCCTTAGTAAAGATGCATAAAAACATCAAATTCAAGAAAATGGTAAAGAATAAATGATCCCTGATAGACTAGGACATACACTAAAAATATAATCTTATATATTTTCTCCCACTAAATTCATGAACCTAAGGTGCCCCTAAAAGGTATTCAATGACACATTTCCAAACATAACTACATAGAGGGATTTATATTGGGTAGATGATTAGAATGACAACTAGTAATGAACATAAACCCAAATATATAATCAAAAGAAACTATAAATCATATTATTACATTTCATTAATATGATATAATAAATAACCATTAATATTTTCTAGTGAATTGAAAAGAAATATTATAAACATCAACACTTCAAAATGTTTCCATGGGGACAAACATGGTTAGATTTCTCTTATGACAAGGGAGACATAAACATGATCTAAAAGATTGCTAATGGTTATACAGATGTAAACACCTTATCAATGGAGACAATATATAAACATAATATTTGATACCAAAAAATGTTTATATAACTTATACTTGGAGAAAATAAATTCCTAAAATAGCCAACAACAACCTAGAATAGGGGACAAAATCCTTATTTATACATTTTTGAATCTAGAACTATGGGTCACAACTTACAAAATTGTATAAAAATCCTTCAAGTCCTCTAAGATACTTCTAGCTAGGAAATATTCCATGTCACACTTGAAATCTTCATCCACTTATAAGAAAAGAATCATTATTGTAACTACCTTTGCAAAGAATTATGAAGATTTGCAACAAACCTTTGATCTTTTGACTAAAGATGCTAATGAATTCATGACATGGATAGTGAAATTCATAGTGGAGGCAAAAAAATTATTTTTCATCATATTCAACTACCTAGAGATGTTATTGATCACTTACTTGCATAGTTGGAGGGAGAAAATCATTTGAAGAGCCAAATAAATTTTGTCCTCATGTGTAACTTATTTGGAAATGATTTCCTATTACTTGATTACAGGTCATGAAAAATCTTGGACATGAAATGCCTTCTTTATACACACCAAGGAAAATCTCGTTACCTATAATGATGGATCAAGAGTTGATCCAATTTTCACATGCAATGGAAAATGATCCACCATCATGATTGTAAATATTAACTCTAGAATGGGAGTTAGATGTTATTATATGCTTTGAATCATTACCACATCCATGAAAGAACCATCAATTTTAGCTTTTAAACCAAACCTTACTACATAAAGACATTTGGCATGCGATATAAAATCTAACTAGGCATTTATGGGGCCTAATAATGATTATGTCAATTGATTAGATCCAATCCAGACACATATCACTTCCTTGTGCAATCTAACCCCTTTGAAAATTCCATCTCAGGTCACAATCATCCTTACTCGAGCAAATGTGATCAATAGATCTTATGTGAAATTATCAATTTCTAAATTGTGTCATGTAGCTGTGTCACATAGCATTTTTGCATTTTACCATGGGATTCATGACTTTTAAATGTTGGATACACACTACTAAATTTGTCTAGTGTGAGCAAATTCACTTTGTTAGAGCATGATTTTAAGGGTGGAGCATTATTGGATACTATCTTTTACTTGGCCTCAAGGATATGCCATTTGGCAACCCCATGGGCTTCTAGTGTACCTTATAGATAGTCTCTACTACTTTGAGTACCCTCATATGACATGTAAGTGTCTCACTTGATCTTATCCCCTATTAAACTATACACTAATATCTTGCACCATTAGATATTTAGAACATGCTCAAATTTTAAATCATGCTTCAAGACCTCAACACTTGTCATACTTGTGCTTATACTAGATTCCTTTAACTATTCATCTTTGATCACACACCATTAGATCATCTTATTTCATGAAAATGCATTCTATTAGATCTACCTCCATTTGAAAACAAATAAATATTTCATAGGGTCTAAAATTGATGCTCACATGACCATATTTAAACATTTGAATCCCAATAGCTAGTCCATATAGCTTAAAATTGACATCTATGCACCTATCAAAACACATCCTCAAGACTGTCACCTTGACAATTCAAAAATTTCTTCAATGACGTTGTTCTATGGAAATTTGTTCTAGTTATTTATCTTCAACATTCCTATTTTCATCGACCCTTTGGTCTTCAAAAGAATGATCTCAAGACTTTTATCTTTGGCTTCTTTATTTTATTTAGCTCTTCTAATTTAGGTTTTTCTTTGGAACAATTTTCCTACATCAATTCATTCAGGCATTTTATCAAGATAATTTTCTTAGACAAAATATCCAAGATAATTTCCCTAAATGATTTGACTTCACACTTTTCCCTCAAGAATTGAGCCATCAAATTTTTGCCTTTATAAAAATAATTGTTTTTGACATTTTATCTAAAATAATTTCCTTGAATAAATTGGTCTCTTTCATTTTTTTGTTAAAGGAATTAGACCATTTCACTTTCACTAAAAGAGTTGAGATTTGGTTCCTTTTATCTTCATCAATACAATTGTTTTAGACATTTTGTCTAAGATAATTTCCCTTCATAAATTGAACTTGGTACTTCTCCTAAAGAAATGCAATTCTTTAGAACTTTTTTATTGGGGAATTTTTTGAAAGGAAATATGACTTCTAATTCATAGAAAATTTTCCAAAACTACCTTTAAATCCCTTTAAACATACCCTTTAGATGTTTTTTCAAGGGAACATACCCTATAGAATTGCCCTATGGACTTTTAGAATGTTCCTTAGATCTCTTGAAAATGTCTTATGGACTTTTGGAAAGTGTCCTCTATATCTTTTCAAAGTGACCTCTAGATCTTTTGAAAGTGCCCTTAGGAAAATTTTCAAGGAAAAATGCCCGGAGGAAAATGACCCTTCATATATTTTACAAAGTCAAAATGACCATTCAGGGTTTCTAATAGTACCTTTGGCCAAAGTAAATAACCTTATAATTCTTTTGGGATTTTGGTGTGGGAAAAATGCCTGAAGGGCAAGTTCCCTTTGGAATTTTTTTCATAAAAATATTAATAGAACAAATAAGAATTTGCACTTTTCCTAAAACAAAGGATTTCTTTTGAGCTTTTGTGAGAGAAAAATTCCCAAAGGGAAAGTTCCCTTAAGAATTTTTGCCATAGACAAAAATTTCAAAACAAATGACCCTTCCGATATTTTGTGAAACACTTACCTCAAAGAAAATAAGACATTGAATACCTTCAGACTTTTTTTAGTTTACAAAAATGTCTGATGGAAATAAGTCTTAAGACCTTTTGTTTAATAAAAAAGGCCTTAAAGACCTATTTCCATTAGACATTATATTCATGCAAAAGTTTGAAAAAGTCTAAGGTAGAGAAAGCAAGCTATATTACAATCGAGCCAATTTTTACATGAACTTGACCTTCCAAAGGAACACTTCGAGATGGGATTTGGGGTAAGGACATAATTGTTTACACTTGATAAGGGCCCAATTACTTTAGTGTAATTTTGAGGCTAACAGACACTAAGGTGAAGATGGCTAAGTTGTACACTCACCAAAGATAGTTTGAAAGATTGAAGATGAATGAAGATGAAACCATTGCATATTATCTATTGAGGGTTGATGAATTTTTCAATGTCATTAAAGGATTAAGAGAAGAATTGAAATAATGTACTATTCTTAAAAAAAAATTGATATCACTAACTCCTAAGTTTGACTCTAAGGTGTTTGTAGTAGAATAAATGAAAGATTTGGACAAGTTAGAGATGGATGGGATTCATGGAATATTTATTGCCTATGAGATGAGAATAAATGAAGGAAGAACTCCCAAGTAGGAATTAGATTTTAAATTTGATTAAAAACCAAAATCCAAGAAGGTCAAGGATGAGGGATATTTAGATGTTGATGATGATCAACTAATATCCATGTTTGCAAGGAATTTGAGGTTTAAATAAAGCAAGTACAAGGGTAAGATACCGTTCAAATGTTTTAAATGTGTAAATATTAGTCACTTTGCATCCAAGTGTCCTAAAAAGAATAATAATGAATATAAAGAACATTATGAAAATCATGGACATGATAAGAAGGCCTACAAGCCTAAAAAAACAAGGAGTTTAAGAAGTATGAAGATAAGACAAGAAATTTAATAAATAAGGGGATATTCTATACTAAAAAATATAACTCTTCTGATGTAGGTGACTCAAGTGCATATAATAGTGATGATGATAGTAATGAACCTGAACATGACAATAATGAAACCTTGATCATACCTATAAAATCAAACAATGAGGGTTGCTCAAATGGGAAGGCCTTACAGTTGATATATAATTAGATGTAGAAGAAGCCAAAGTGAACCTTGAGGTATAATTGGTAAGTACCCTAGAATAATTTAATTTACAAATGAGAAAGAATCACAATATAACATTAGTTGAGAACTATGAGGAGTAGATTAGATTGTTTGAGAGACTGAGTAATGCTTACAAGGAATACGATGATATCATCAATCAAATTGAAGCACAGATGGAAATAGTCATTAAAATGCTAAAGGATAAAGAGAAAGAATGCATTAGGTATAAAATTGAAGTGGAATCCTTGAAACTAAAGTTAAATCAAACATATAGCAAGGTGAGGACCTTTTTGAAGTTTAAAAACAACATTGAGGCTATAGATGATGTCTTCAATAGTAAAAAGTCTACAAGTGATATGATAGGTCTTGGATTCAAAGATAAGCAAATGGAGGTACCTCAAGTCAAGGACAAAGAAATTAAAGACAAGAATTTAAACATGAAGAGACTTATAAAATAGCCCAATGCTATAAGTATGTCAATTCATTCAATGGTTATTATTTTCTGTGTAGTCAATTTGGTCATAGAGCAAGAGAGTGTAGAATACCCTCCAAGAATGAGTACTCATGGAACTATAGAATGATTCACTATTTTCACTTGGATTTTCACTCTATGAGGAGATGTTTAATCTCTCTTCATCTAAGTGGAATAATTGAAACACATCTAGGCTTGCGGGTAACCTATGAATGAGGTGAATCTCTAGATAGGGATAGCTCACTTGATGTATCACTTTGGATCACTACTACACTTAAAATTTCATGGGTGGAAAGGGAGAGATAAAATTGGAAGCAAAATATCCTTAGGGAGTTGATACACCAAATAATTTGATGACTTCTAACCAATTGGATGTTACACATGAAACCAATAGATTGACCAAATATATACTTCTCCAATCTACATCTTCTCACATCAATGTTACATCATGAGGTTATGGATGAATGTTTAGGCTAGGAAGACTATAAAATAGACCTTAAATGACACTATTGAATATAATAACTCACCCAACCTTGACACTTCCTAGAACAGTTCACATGCCCTATAAGAAGAAGCTTTCCAACTACAAATAGGATGAAAGAATGAGATAACATGACAAGAAATCCATATTTTTCACTTAGAAAGATCCAAAATTCAAGTAAACACATAATGAAAAGTCATGAAAAGGTAAAACTAAGTAGTCTTATTAATCAAATGGTATGAAAATTAGTAGGTCTTCACCATACTTAGGTGGACCATAAGTTAAAATGGCCAAAATGGCTAGTTCTTATAAAAATTGAGAGAGAGAGAGAGAGAGAGAGAGAGAGAGAGAGAGAGAGAGAGAGAGAGAGAGAGAGAGAGAGAGAGAGAGAGAGAGAAGAGATAAGTCCAAGGGTCACAAGGACACTTGTAAAGCTAGGAAAATTAATTAATTGAGCATGAGAAGAGGATGTGGGACAAAACATGTATGGTCAAGAATCACAAGTGTCACCCCAAGTCATGGAACACTTGTAAAGTGCCATAAAAGTCCTTATTCTAGCTCAAAAAACTACTTTCATGATTTGGACCTATTTGAACATCCAAAATATGATTAGGGAAAATTTTGATGATTGGAATTAAGGGTAAAATTTAGTCATGTATCTCCATGATTTAGTTGTAGTTATGGTCATTTTGAATCATCTGAGAATGAGCCATCATCATCTGTAATCCAAAAAACTCTTTCTCAATGCACCCTGCATACTTGGCCTCCAAAAAGACATAATTTTTCCATGAAAATCCATCATAGGGAGTGTATGACACCTTTCAAGACACTTCATGTCCTTAGAGGCATCATGAACACCTTAAAACTAGCTCACTTGAAGTTTTGCATCCTTCTCACTAGCTTGGTCACTAAGCTAGTTTTGATTAGTTGAGATGAGATCTACTATTGAGGAACTAGGGAGTTGTTCTGAGGCATGAAATGAATATTTTGAGTTATAAGACATCTCAATCTTCCTCTTATATTTTATTTCATCTCTTGAAACCTCCTAAAACCTGCATAATACATAAAATAGTTAGAAACACCCTATTTTCACCCCATCCATACAATTATGTAGAGTCCAACATGGTGGAGAGGATATTTAAAGAGTCTTATAAAAGCTACAATATCTTTCAAGGTCATAATATTCCATTATATTATCTTCCCATCCTCATTTCCTTCATTAGGTCTTGATTGAGGGTTTGTAAGGGTTTTAAGCCATTTTCCACTCTTATGTTTTGTTCATAAAGTTGGGACACTAGAACTAACAAAAAATTTCACAAGGATTATATTTAACACCCTTTATAACATAAATAAACTCTTTTGTCCTCCATGTAAATCATTAAGAAATGTTTCAGCATTTGAACCTCTCTTATAGATAGTCTCTACTACTTTGAGTACCCTCATATGACATGGAAGTGTCTCACTTGATCTTGGGTGCTATTAAACTATACACTACTAGCTTGCACCATAAGATCTTTAGAACATGCTCAAATTTTAAATCATACTTCACGACCTCAACACTTGTCATGCTTGTACTTATCCTATATTCATTTGACTATTCATCTTTGATCGCACACCATTGGATCATCTTGTTTCATAAAAATTCATTCTAATAGATCTACCTCCATTTGAAAATAAACATACATTTCACAGGGTTTAAAATTGATGCTCACATGACCATAATTAAACATTTTAATCCCAATAGCTAGTCCCTATATCTTAAAATTGACATCTATGCACCTATCAAAACACATCCTCAAGACTGTCACCTTTACAATTCAAAAATTTCTTCAACAACTTTGTCATATGGAAATTTGTTCTATGTATTTATCTTCAACATTCCTATTTGCATTGACCCTTTGGTCTTCAAAAGAATGATCTCTGGACTTTTATCTTTGGCTACTTTGTTTTCTTTAGCTCTTCTACTTTGGGATTTTCTTTGGCATAATTTTCCTACATCAATTCATTCAGGCATTTTATCAAGATAATTTTCTCAGACAAAATGTCCAAGATAATTTCCCTAAATGATTTGACTTAACACTTTTCCCTCAAGAATTGAGCCTTCATATTTTTGCCTTTATCAAAATAATTGTTTTAGACATTTTATCTAAAACAATTTCCTTAAATAAATTGGTCTCTTTCATTTTTTGTTGAAGGAATTAGACCATTTCACTTTCACTAAAAGAATTGAGATTTGGTTCCTTTTGTCTTCATTAGGACAATTGTTTTAGACATTTTGTCTGAAATAATTTCCCTGCATAAATTGAACTTGGTACTTATCCTAAAGAAATGAAATTATTTAGAAATTTTTTATTGGGGAATTTTTTGAAATGAAATAGAACTTCTACTTCATAGAAAATTTTCCAAAACTACCTTTCAAGCCCTTTAAACATACCCTTTAGATGTTTTTTCAAGGGAACATACCCTATAGAATTTCCCTTTGGAATTTTAGAATGTCCCTTAGATCTCTTGAAAATGCCTTTTGGAATTTTGGAAAGTGTCCTTTGGATCTTTTTAAAGTGCCCTCTAGATCTTTTGAATGTACCCTTAGGAAAATTTTCAAGGGAAAAATGCCCGAAGGAAATGATCCTTCATAAATTTTGCAAAGGCAAAATGACCATTCAGGGTTTCTAAAAGTACATTTACCCAAAGTAAATAACCTTATAATTATTTTGGGATTTTGGTGAGGGAAAAATGCATGAAGGGTAAGTTCCCTTTGGAATTTTTTCCATGAAAATATTTATAGAACAAATAAGAATTTGCACTTTTCCTAAAACAAAGGATTTATTTTGAGATTTTTGTGAGAGAAAAATGCCCAAAGGGAAAGTGCCCTTAAGAATTTTTTCCATAGGCAAAATTTTCAAAACAAATAACCCTTCCAATATTTTTTGAAACACTTACTTCAAAATAAATAAGACATTGAATACCTTCAGAATTTTTTTAGTTTACAAAAATGTCTGATGGAAATAAGTCTTTAGACCTTTTGTTCAATAAAAAAGGCCTTAAATACCTATTTCCATCAGACATTATATTCATGCAAAAGTCTAAAAAAGTCTAAGGGAGAGAAAACAAGTTATATTAGGAACGAGTCAATTTTACATGAACTTCACCTTCCAAAGGAACACTTGGAGATGGGATTTGGGGTAAGGACATAGTTTTTTACACTTGATAAGGGCCCAATTACTTTAGTGTAATTTTGGTCACTAACAGACACTAAGCTGAAGATGGCTAAGTTGTAGACTCACCACAGATAGTTTGAAAGATTGAAGATGAAACCATTGCATCTTATCTATAGAGGTTTGATGAATTTGTCAATGTCATTAAAGGATTAAGAGAAGAATTGAAATAATGTACTATTTTTAAAAAAAAATGATATCACTAACTCCCAAGTTTGACTCTAAGGTGTTTGTAGTAGAATAAATGAAAGATTTGGACAAGTTAGAGATGGATGGGCTTCATGGAATATTTATTACCTATGAGATGAGAATAAATTAAGACCTCCTAAGAAGGAATTAGATTTTAAATTAGATAAAAAACCAAAATCCAAGAAGGTCAAGGATTAGGGATATTTAGATGTTGATGATGATCAACTAATATACATGTTTGCAAGGAAATTTAGGTTTTGATCAAGTAAGTACAAGGGTAATATACAATTCAAATGTTTTAAATGTAGAAATATTAGTCACTTTGCATCCAAGTGTCCAAACAAGAATAATACTAAATACGAAGAACATTATGAACATCATGGACATGATAAGAAGGCCTATAAACCTAACAAAAACAAGGAGTTTAAGAAGTATGAATATAAAAAAATAACTTTAAAGAATAAGGGGATATTCTATAATAAAAATATAAATCTTCTGATGTAAGTGACTCAAGTGCATCTAATAGTGATGATGATAGTAATGAACCTAAACATGACAATAATGAAACCTTGATCATACCTATAAAATCAAACAATGAGGGTTGCTCAAATGGGAATGCCTTATGGTTGATATAGAATTATATGAAGAAGAATCCAAAGTGAACCTTGAGGTATAATTGGTAAGTACCCTAGAATAATTGAATTTCCAAAAGAGAAAGAATCACAAAATAAGATCATTAGTTAAAAACTATGAGGAGTAGATTGGCTTGTTTGAGAGACTGAGTAATGCTTACAAGGAATATGATTATATCATCAATCAAATTGAAGCAAAGATGGACATAGTCATTAAAATGCTAAAGGATAAAGAGGAAGAATACATCAGGTATAAAACTAAAGTGGAATCCTTGAACTAAAGTTAAATCAAACATCTAGCGAGGTGAGGACATTTGTGAAGTTTTAAAATAACATTGAGGCTATAGATTATGTCTTGAGTAGTCAAAAGTGTAAAAGTGAAAATATAGGTCTTGGTTTCAAATATAAACAAAAGGAGGCACCTCAAATCAATGACAAGGATATTAAAGACAAGAATTTAGACATGAAGAGACTTATAAAATATCCCAATGCTATAAGTACGTTAATTCATTCAATGGTTATTATTTTGTGTGTAGTCAATTTGGTCATAGAGTAAGAGAATGTAGAATACCCTCCAAGAATGAGTACTCATAGAAATATGGAAGGATTCACTATTGTCACTTTGATTTTCACTCTTTGAGAAGATGTTTAATCTCTCCTCATCCAAGTGGAATAATTGAAACACCTCTAGGATTGTGGGTAACCTATGAATGAGGTGAATCTCTAGATAGGGATAGCTCACTTGATGTACCACTTTGGATCACTACTACACCTTAAATTCCATGGGGGGGAAGGGAAAGTGAAAATTGGAAGCAAACTATCCTTAGGGAGTTGATACACCAAATAATTTGATGACTTCAAACCAATTTGATGTTACACATGAAACCAATAGATTGACCAAATATATACTTCTCTAATCTACATCTTCTCACATAAATGTTACATTATGAGGTTATGGATGGATGTTTAGGCTAGGATGACTAGACAATAGGCCTTAAATGACACTATTGAATATAATAACTCACTCAACCTTGACACTTCCTAGAACACTTCACATGCCTTGTAAGAAGAAGCTCTCCAACTACAAATAGGATGAAAGAATGAGATAACATGACAAGGAATCCATATTTTTCATTTAGAAAGATCCAAAATTCAAGTAAACACACAATGAACAGTCATGAAGAGGTAAAACTAAGTATTCTTATTGATGAAATTGTATGAAAATTAGTAGGTCTTCACCATACTTAGGTGGAGCATATGTTAAAATGGCCAAAATGGCTAGTTCTTATAAAAATTGAGAGAGAGAGAGAGAGAGAGAGAGAGAGAGGAGAAGAGATAAGTCCAAGGGTCACAAGGACACTTGTAAAGCTAATAAAACTAGTTAATTGTTCGTGATAAGAGGATGTGGGACCAACCATGTAGGGTCAAGAAGCACAACTGTCACCCCGAGTCATGAAACACTTGTAAAGTGGCATAAAACTCCTTATTCTAGCTCAAAAAACTACTTTCATGATTTGGACCTATTTGAACATCCAAAATTTTATTAGGGACAATTTTGATGATTGGAATTAAGGATAATACTTTTATACATGTATCTTGATTCTTTATTTGTATTTATGGTCATTTTCAATCATCTGAGAATGAACCGGCATCATTTGTAATCCAAAAAACTCTTTCTTAATGCACCTTGCATACTTGGCCTCCAAAAAGGAATCTTTTTTCCATGAAAATCCATCATAGGGAGTGGATGACACATTTTTAGACACTTCATGGCCTTAGAGGCATCATGAACACCTTAAAATCAGCTCACTTGAAGTTTTCCACCCTTCTCACTAGTTTGGTCACTATGCTAATTTTGATTAGCTAAGATGAGAACTACTATTGAGGAACTAGGGAGTTGTTATAAGGCATTAAATGAATATTTCGAGTTATAAAATGTCTCAAGCTTCCTCCTAAATTTGGTTCCATCTCTCGAAACCTCTTAAAACCTAAATAATGCATAAAATAGTTAGAAAAACCTTATTTTCACCCCATCCATATAATTATGTATAGTCCAACAGGGTGGAGAGGATATTTAAAGAGTATTATAAAACCTCTATTATATTTCATGGTCATAATATTCCATTATATTATCTTCCCATCCTCATTTCCTTCATTAGGTATTGATTGAGGGTTTGTAAATGTTTTAAGCCATTTTCCACTCTTATGTTTTGTTCATAAAGTTAGGACATTGGAACTAAAAAAAATTTCACAAGGATTATATTTAAAACCCTTTATAACCTACCTAAACTCCTTTTTCCTCCATGAAATTCATCAAGAAAGATATCAGCATTTGAACCTCTCTTATCGAGATCTTTCTTCCATTCCAACAGGCTTAAATTATTCTAAAGGATAAAAATGGATCCTTTGTTACTTATATACATTTTTAAAGCTTTAAAAAAAAATTATCTATCCTATAAATAACTTAAAAATAGTTATAAATATTTCCTAGAGCTGAAAAGTAAATTGACCCCTCATCTAGCTTTTAGGCCTAAACCTTGTCCAATAGGCCTAACTACAACTTTGGGGTTTTTTAGCACCATGTTTGATTCCATATTATTGAAAGGTATTAATAATGTTTTTTTATATTTATTACCACTTAAAAAATCTCATTTAAATTTACAAATAGATTCTAATCCATCCTTCTCACCCATCTTCACAAGACAGTAGGTTTATGCGCAAAGGGAGGTACCCTCTGTCTGAGACAAAATAAAGGGTAATTACCCTATTTAATCATTAAAAATGAAAGTTTTATGAGATAATAGAAGTATAAAATATGATATTTACCAAATATTTTACCTTTATTATGTCATTTCACCCCTCAAATCTTTGAAGACCCAAGACAAACCTTTTGTGAAGACAAACTGTGTAGGTTTAGAAGGCTGACTATACATTGCTTAGTTTGAACCCTTTATTTTATTTATTCACAAATGTGAGAGTATAATGAGGTTATTATGACAATAATAAATTTATTCCAATATAATTTATTCCTTAAAACCCTACTATACCTTTTAATACATCTTGCTCAATCAAAAATGGGTTTTAACTATTAACTGAGTTTTGCTTGTTTAGAGCTCATATAGGTGTACTTTGAAATAGTTGGACCATGAATTGATATTCCAAAAACCTTATTAATACCTAAAAAAACCTTTTTAAAATTAATTTCATTAATTTTTCTCATTTTCATTCCATTTTCACATAAAGAACATTGCCTTTCTTACTCATTGTTTGTCACATTCATCTACAATGGTTGTAGGTGCTCATAGGGTCCTATGGGGTTTGTATAGGCTTGTTTTGAATTTAAAAGAGTTAATGGAGGTCAAAATTTATTTTAATAAGGTTTTAATATGTTTATTTATCATGTTAACACCTTATATATTGTTTACAATTTCCTTGAACTCATAAGATTGAGTTCTTCCCTCTTGATTGAGAAACCCTGCCTTTTCTATTCCTGTAGGTGCTTAAGAGATGTAATTGAGCTTGGTAATAATGTTTGAAGAAATTAAATGAATATTTAAATATAATTATTATTTTAACATACCTATATTTACCTTGGATGTCCCAAAACATCATCTAAACATCAAGTTGAGGTCAGTATTCCATACTCAGTTGTAGGTGCACATTTCTTGAAGTAGACACCTGTAGATATATATAGGGGTCTAATACATAACCCATGATAATATTTAATGATATTTAAGGTCAAAATTACTCCTTAAAATAATTTATAACCATTAAACTATGTTTTAAAGGACTAATTTTCAACCTTAGGTGAAAAAGGGTCTCTTTAGGACTCAGACCTATAGATGGAACTCATTGTAATTGGAAATTTTGAGCCTCTCAACTGCTATCTTCCCTACTCTCTCTTAACTAAACCTTTTTCAGAGGCATTTTCCTATTATATTTCTGAAAGGTCTACCCATATATATGTTTTAAATCTCTTTGCAATCATGTCATAGGATATTCACAAAATAGGCTAGAACTCTATTTTCACCTTTTGGGAAAAGATCCCTAAATTTACAGTCATCTCCTTGAAATTGAATTTCAAATTTTTTTATATTATCACTTCAAATATTCATATTAGGATCCATTAAAAATTTTTAGGTATTTAATATGAGTTTCATCACTTGTCTAACATTTTAAAATGACTGCTTAACCCCCTACTAATCCACCTATAGGTCTAGACTTTTAGTGTATATAGGTAGTGAACAAAATATGGACAATATTCATTGATTCATACCTCTTATGAGTTTTATATCCATCTCAAAAATATCAAATTAATTATTCACAACTCAAATATCTTTAAACCACTACAAAGTCCCCATCATACCATGGCATCATCAATTGATGCTATTGTATGTGTGTATGGGATGAATGTGGATAATGAACATGAAATGGAGAAAACATGTGGATAAAAGGCCTCATGGAAAACTCCAACTCATTTTAAATCCCTCAATTACATTATTTAAATTAATTAAATCCTAATACTAGTTCCAAAACATCCCTTTCAAAATGAAAAACACTTGTAGACATATGGAATAGAGCAGACAAGTATCTAGTGGTTGGTTAGTGTGCTTTTCATGACTAAATATTTAATCAAAACATGGTGTTATGAGACTAATATTAAATTTAAGGTGATCACTATGACCTTGGTAATTGTGGAACACCACTTCACATTCCTATAAGACCTTTTCTAAGAAACAAACATTATGTAAATAAGGAAAACTAATTGAGACTGCACATGGTGCCACCTTCCTGAAACATGGGATAACTTGTTAATCCAAACACCATGAAATGTGAAACTAAACATGGATATAATATTATAATAGATACCATATCCTCTAGAGTCAACATCACTAACTAGTTTGTATGGACTTAGCCAAAATGGAGAAAAACCTATAAGGTACATGAAACAATAAGTATAAAATCATAGTCAACTTCATGAAGATAGTTCATAAATAAAATTAAATCATCATTAAAAATATTATTATGGAAATTAATATTTTTGACTATAATTTCACATCCCAAATCTTTTTGACTTGGAAGTTATCCTGTTGATCGTACCAAGCACAAATCTAAAGACTAGTTCGATGTGTCTACAAGGGTGAAGAAGGATAAGATTGGTTTTAACTCAAAAATGGAACTTATAGATAATTTAAAAATTTTAAATAGGATTTATTAATCTGAGGGGACATTCTATGATCTTCTCCCATGTGGCACACTCCCCCATGGGCTATACAAGTGTCAAACTCTCCTTTTTTCTCAAAAAAACTACCCCTTCTTCCAAGAACCTACCACTTTTCAATTATAACACTTTATTAATACCTCTTAGGACATGTTATATTACATCACCTTTTCTAATCTTAAAATTTACCAAGGAGGTTTTACAACCTATTAAATGCTCTATTTATGACCCTAAAATGACTCAAAATGACAAAATGACTAATGTGACTAAGACTAAGGCTAGGATGACATTAAATGCCATAAAATAAAATTTAATACAACCCATGATCATAAATTAAACCCTTAAAACATATAAATACCAATTTTATTCTTATATGGTCCCCAATTTGACCTAAAAGATCAAATTTGGTCAACAAATTAGTGACTCATAAGGGTAGTATGCTTATTATAGTAACTAGACCAGTAGATTTATTAGTCCATTAGGATTAATGAGTCATATAAAGGATAAAAAAAGAGGAACTTGAAAAAATATTTTATAAAAATAAGACCAATGACTGCCTCAATTACACAAAGCAAAAAACACACACAAAGCCAAAGCAACACACATGTGCTTCATGAACACTTATGGAAAACACACACCAAACAAAACAAACTGAATCAAACACTAACCAAAGATGAAAATCCATTCCTAGATAAAATGGGATTTTTCAAACTCTTCTTACTTCATGACATGAAGGATTTAATGAAACATGTAGCCTTTTATCTTTTAGCATTGATGCCTCCAACTTTTTTTTGATGTTTGCCAACTTCATTGGCATGATTTTCATTGAGAGCCAAGTAGTTCTAAACAAGTAGGATATATAAATGAATTATTATTGCATATAAATAGACTCAACCTTCTCATATGGATACTTAATTACAACCTATAATGGTGGTTAAATAAGGCATACCTTCTTGATTTCTATAATACTCTAAATAAGATGGGGTTTCTTCTCAGCTACAAGTTCTTCTAGTTCATCAAGGAGCTTTGCATACTCTACCCAATCTTGGTCATTGTCTTCTATAGAAGAATATTTCTTTAACTTGTCATGTACTTGGCCCTCAACTTGGAAAATCTATTCAAGCTCTTGAAAGAACTTCATTTGTAGTTGTCAGTTATCTTTGTCCTCTTTATCATTTAGAACCTCTACCTCTTTAATCTTCTCTTCTTGATGTATGAGGTCATAAAGATTTTTTTCTTAAAGATCTAATGCATCTAATGGTGATTCAAGATTAGGATGATGTATTGGTTCATATTCAAGAATAACATCTTGTACATTGGTCTCAAGAGAGTTTTCTAGGGCTGTAACCTCATTGAGAAAGACATAAAATTGTTTTCCATCCATAATAACAAATTCATCTTCATACTTGAGATGATTATCCATAAATTATTGATCAGATGTAGAGTATTATTCAAGGACTGAAATATCCTCCATCTCCTTCTCCTTCATGGTGATACCAAGACTAGGCATATTAAAATCATGTGACCTATCCCAATGAGGCTACCAAGGAGGTAAGATTTCTCCAAGCAAGATTTCTACATTTTTGTCAACAAACTTCTCTTGTTTAGTTTGCCATACCATAGGTCCATTTATGGTGAGGAAAATATAAACTAATTGGTGGAGGTGGCACATAGAACACAAAATTAGATTGAAAGTGAAGTGTAAGAGATTCTTTTGGAAGTTATTGAGGAAGGGGAGGTAAGCCTTGGGCTAAAATAGCTTGGTTTTCTTCATTAAATTTGAAAATAACTTCATTACAATCTGATTGGGATTAATCATTATCTTGATGAATATTATATTTGGTGTGTTTAGGCATAAGATCTTCTTTTGGGTCTAAACCTTCCATCACACATTGACTTATCAATTTCATCCTTGTCTCTAGCTCTTCTATTTACTTGGTTATCTTCTCTTTGATTTTTTTTTATTTAAGTTCATAGGTATCTTCATGAGGATGAGGAGTAAAATAGGGATGACATGGAACAATATAATCTTCTTGACGAAGGGTGGGATGGACTTACATACGATCAAGTTCCTTCATAATTTCACACTTTTCTCAAGGGCTTTATCCTCTCTCTTTCCCCACGACTCCACTATCTTAGTCCCACTTAGGATGAGAGAATTAGGAGTCTATTTTTTAGGTATTTATGAACTTTTAGGAGTGGATGAAGTATTCAAATAAATTGGAATCTCCTTGGGCTTGGATTCTCCACCTTGTCTCCAACTTGGAATCTCATATCTAGAGGTCAATTATTGAGGTGGGGATGTAATTAGAGAGGGAAAAGATGGATTATATTCAACTTATTTTTATGATGACATGGATTTATGTATATTCATATTATCCAACTCAATCTACCTATCAATATTAGCTTTAAAAACAAGGTTTCTCTTTTCAACTCTCTTCTCCAATTGATTGGGAAAAGGATGACTTTGACATTCTTGATTGGGTTCATGAGTGGGAACCATGTAGGACTGATATAAACCTTGTGTAAGTGGAAATGAATTCTGATAGGTTTGGTGAGGCTACCTTTCATTAGTTCTTAGTCTATCCTCTAAGGCAAAAACTAGGCCACTCATATCTAACATCTCACTTGTGAGGCTTTACTAATTAGCTCTCTCAATAGGTATCCACTCTCTTTTGACCAACTCTAATGAATTTATTACCTAGTGAATGAAATTAATAAGAACATATTGACCATGTACCCTTAATTTATCAAGCTCTAACATATACTTCTCATACCCCAAAAGAGTTTGCTTAAAGGTGGAAATGGATTGAGTTGAGAAGTGCCTGGGTTGACTACAAGAAGCAAGATATTGACGAGGTCAGCTATAGGACTAATAAAAATCATGATAAGGCTAGCTATAGTGATGATAAGGATCATGATAATTTTCACCATAGTCATAGAAAAACTGGTAAGAATCACACCAAGGCTGATAGGGAGTGTTATAAGCTTGATATGTATAGCCAACTTGTGTAATACAAAATTCAACACCAAAATTAGCCATGAAACCTCATTAAAAGAAATAAAATAAAGGAAAATGTTACCAAAAAACTTCAAATAATATCCTAAGATGCTTTACCAATTGATATAAATTTGGAGTCACCATTGATTCTTGAATAGATACCTCCAAAGGTTGATTATTAAAAAACAACACCAAAAAAAAATTTAACCTCTTAGAAAAAGAGTCCCACCGATAATGTCAAAAACTATTATCACTTATATTTGGACCCTTTTAGGATATTTAAAATATCTCCTCATCCAAGTGGCATAATTGAAACACCTCTAGGCTTCTGGGTAGCCTATGAATGAGGTGAATCTCTAGATAGGTCTAGCTCCCTTGATGTACCACTTCAAATTACTACTACACCTAAAATTTTGGGGGTGTGGTGTGGGAAAGGAGAGATAAAATTTAAATAAAAATATCCTAAGGGATGTGATAAACCAAATAATTTGATTACTTACAATCAGCTGCATGTTATACATGAAACCAAGAGACTGACCAAACATACATTTCTCCAATATGCATCTTCTCATATCAATGTTACATTATGAGGTTATGGATGAATGTTTTAGCTATGAGGACTAGACAAGAGGCCTTAATGGAACTATTTAATAGACTAACTCACTCAACCTTGACACTTCCTGTAACATTTCACATGCCCTATAAGAAGAATCTTTCCAACTACAACTAAGATGAAAGAATGAGACAACATGCTAAAGAATCCATTGTTTTCACTAAGAAACATCCAAAATTCAAGTAAAAGAACTATTAAAATTCATAAATATTTTAAAATCAGTATTCTTATTGATCACATGGTGTGAAAATGAGTAGGGATTTACCATACTTAGGTGGAGCATAAGTTACAATGGCCAAAATGGCTAGTTCTTATAGAACTTGAGAGAGAGGACAAGATATAAGTCCAAGGTTCATAAGGACACTTTTAAATATGATAAAATCACTTACTTATGCATTAGAATAGGATGTGAGACCAATCATATAATTTTTAGATGCACAAGTGTCACCTCAAGTCATGAAACTCTTGTAAAGTGGCATAAAACTCTTTATTCTAGCTCAAAAAATTGCCTTCATGATTTGGACCTATTTGAACACCTCAAAGATAATTAGGTATAGGTGTGATGATTATAATAAATTTTAAGGCTTTCATACATTACTTTATATTCATTTTTTTTAATATTGGTCATCTAGAATCATCTAGGGATGAGACATCATCATCTACATTCAAAAAATCTCTTTCTTCATGCTCCCTACATAATTAACCTCCAAAAAGGAAAAAATTTTTCATAAAAAAATATTATATGGAGTGGAATACACCTATTAATACCCTCCATATACTTAGAAGCATTAGGAACACCTTAAAATCAACTCACATAAAGATTTCAACCCTTTTCACTAGCTTGATCACTATGTTAGTTTTGGCTGGCTAAGATAAGAGTTACTATTGAGGAATTTATAAGTTATATTAAGGAATGAAATGAAAATTTTGAGTTATAAAAATTCTTAATAGTCCTTCTAAATTTGGTTTCATCTCTTAGAACCTCTTGAAACCTACACATTACATAAAATGGTTAGAAAAACCCTATCTTGAACCCCATCCATTTAATTCCATATTGACCAATAGGGTTGGAAGGATATTTAAATAGTATTATAAAACCTCAAATATATTTCATTATAAAATTATTCCATTATATCAGCTTCCCATCCTCATTTCCTTCATTGGGTCTTGACTGAGGGTTTACAAGGGTTTTCAGCCATTTTCCACTCTTAATTTCTATTCATAAAGCTGGGACATTGGAACTACTAAAAAATTTCACAAGGATTATCTGAAAGACCATTTATAACCTCCATAAACTCATTTTTCCTCCATGCAAATCTTCAAGAAAGATATGAGCATTTAAACCTCTCCCATTGAGCTCTTTCTTTCATTCCAATAGTCTTGAGTTATTATAGAGTCCAAAAATGGATTCCTTTATGACTTATATGAAATTTTAATTATTAAAAAGAGATATATATAATTCTTATAAACATTTTAAAATTTTTTATAAATATTTTCCATATCTAGAAAATAAATTGAACCCTCATTTGGCTTCTAGGCCTAAACCTTGTTCACTAGGCCTGACTATAACTTTGGGGTTTTTGAGTACCCTATTTGGTTTCATACTCTTTTTATGTGTTCCTTAGGTTTATTTATATGTATTAAAACTTAAAAAACATCCTTTACATGTCCAAATATACCCTGATCCATCCTTCTCACCCATCTTCACAAGACCACAAGTTTATACACAAAGGAAAGTACCCTCTATCTGAGACAAAATAGAGGGTAATTATCATATTTAATCATTAAAAATAATAGTTTTATGAGATATTAAAATTATAATATATTATATATACAATTTTTTTTCCTTTTATAAGTTCATTTTTTTCCTTCAAATCTTTAATGACCCAAGACAAACTTTTTATAAAGACAGACTATGTAGGTTTATAATGCTGACTATGCATTGCTTCGTTTGAACCCTTTATTTTATTGATATAAAACTATGAGAGTATCATGAGGTTATTATGACCATAATAAATTTATTCCTTTAACCCCTATTTTACCTTTTTATAAATCTTTCTCAATCAAAACTTGGTTTCAACTATTCACTGAGTTTTGTTTGTTTAAAGCTCCTGTAGGTGTACTTTGCAATTGTTGGAACCTAACCTGATGTTATAAAAACCTTATTAATACATAATAATAATATTTTTAAATTAATTATATCAATTTTAATCATTTTCATTCCATCTTCACACCAAGAACACTTCCTTTCCTACTCATTATTGGTCACAATCATCTATAATGGTTGTAAGTGCTCATAGGGTCTTATGGGGTCTGTATAGGCTTATTTTGCATTTTAAATAGTTAATGAAGTTAAAAATGGTTATTAATAATGTTTTAATAGGTTTTATTTATAATTTTAAACCCATTTATACTCTTTAAAATATCCTTGAACTCATAAGACTAAATTCTTCCCTCTTGACTATGAAACCATACCTTTTCTATTTTTGTAGATGCTTAAGAGATGTAATTAAGATTGGTCATGATTTTTGAAGACCTTAAATGAATTTTTAAAGACAATTAGTATTTTATAATACCTATATTTTAATTTTATATCCCAAAACACCCTTTAAACGTCATGTTGATGTAACTATTCCATACTCAATTGTAGGTGCACATTTGTTGAAGTGCACACCTATAGGTATATATAGGGATCTAAGACATAGCCCATGAGCCTATTTTATGATATTTTAGGTCAAAATTACTCCTTAAAATAATTTATAAAAAATTTAATATTGTTTCAAGGCCTAATTTTCAAACTTAGGTGAAAAAAGGTCTCTTTAGTATTCAGACCTATAGATGACATTGACTATAATTAGTGCATAAATTAGCAATTTTGAGCATCTCAACCACTATCTTCCCTACTCTCTCTTGACTCCAAATTTTTAATAGGTATTTTAATATTATTTGGTTTAATTTTTTACCCATATATATTTTTTAAAACTCTTTTAAATCTTGTTATAGGATATTCATAAAACATGCCAGAACTCTTTTTTCACTTTTTTGGGAAAATATACCTAAATTTATAGTCATCTCTTTAGAAGTGACTTTAAAATTTTTTTAGACATATTAAAACTTAAAATATTAATATTATGAACCCTTAAATTTTTTTAGGTATTTAATATGAGTTTTACCACTTGTCTAATATTTCAAAATGGATCCTTAAACCACTGCTAAGCTACCTTTAAGTGTAGATTTTTAGTGTATACAGGCAGTGAGTAGAATATGGACAATATACATTGTTTTATACCTCTCATGAGTTTTATATCCATATAAAAAACATAAAATTAATTATTAACACCTCAAATATATTCAAAACCTTACAAAGGCCCCATCATAACATGACATCATCAACAAAGGCTCTAGTATGTCTGTATGGGCTGAATGTGGACAATGAACATGAAATGGAGAAAAATTATTGATAAAATACCTCATGGAAAAATAAAAATAATTTTAAATCCAATTAAATTATTTTAATTAAATAAATCCTAATACCAATTCCAAAACATCCCCTTCAACATGAAGAATACTTGCAAACATATGGAACAAAGTAGGCAGGTATCTAGTGGCTAGTTAGTGTGGTGTTCATGACTACATATTTAATAAAAACATGGTGTTATTAGAATAATATTAAATTTAAAGTGAAAAATATTACCTTGATACCTATGGAACACCACATCACATTATTATGATACCTCTTCTAAGAAATAAACATTTTGTAAATAATGAAAACCGATTGAGACTGCACATGGTGGCACCTTCCTACAATATGAGATAACTTGATAATCCAAACACCATGAAACATGAAAATAAACATGTATATATTATTTTAATATATCCCACATAGTTTATATTAAACATCACCTATTGGTTTGTATGGACTTGCCCAAAATGGACCAAAACATATAAGGTACATGAAACATCAAGTAGAAAATCATAGTCAACTTAATGAGTATTGTTCATAAAGAAAAAGATATAATTATTTTAAATTTTTTTATTTAAATTAATATATCTAATTTTATTTCACCTCCAAAAGGTTTATGACCTATGATTTCTCTTTTTTACTGTACCAAGCACAAACCTGAAGACTAGCTCTATGTGTCTAGAAGGGTGAAGAAGGAGCATAATGGGTTTATCTTAGAAATGGCACTTATCAAGCATTTAAATCATGGAAATGAGATAGATAAATCTTATTATACATTATTTTATCTTATCCCATGTGGCACACTTTCCCATGGGCTATACAAGTGCTAAACTCTCTTTTTCCTCAAGAAAACATCCCTTTCTTCTAAATAACCTATGAATTTTTAGTTATGATAGTTAATTAAGACATTCTAGAACACATGGGATGTGGAATCACATTTTTTAATATTCACATTTACCATGGAGGCCATATAACCTATTTAATGTTCTATTTATGACCCCAAAATGAGTCAAAATGATAAATTGACTAATATGACTAAGACTAAGGCTACGATGACATTAAATGAAATAAAATAACATTTAACACAACCCATGAAAATATATTATACCCCTTAAAACATCTAAAGAATAATTTTTTACCTCTAGGGGCCCTAATTTGAGTTATAAGATTAAATTTTGTGAACATTCATAATTCACATAAATCAAGAGGTATGTATAAGGTGGTTTTATATAGTTATCATAAGGTAAGATAAATTGCAAGATTTTATCCTAAAAAATTTAGAAGGTTATCAATTGAAAATAAGAAGTTTTAAAATCCTAGAGTGTAAGAAAGAAGGTAAATGAATGTATGAAAACCAAAGATAATGAAGATGAGTCATTATTAGTCTACAAGCTCAAGTGGACTAATTTTTATGATAGAGCATGCTTTATATGTGAAATAAAGTCAAGAATACTTATTATTAGGCAATATTGATGATCAAATGGTTGATGAAGAGATCAATCCTATAGTTCCAATCAAGACCAAAAGGATATTGAAGGACATTCAGTCTTGTGAGAGCATTGAGATCTAAGAATATCCTAAACTGGTGTTGTTTTAGTTCCCTTTGGAAATGGGTGACTTAATTAGGATTCATGAAGGCACTCTTTAGTTAGAAAAATCATGGTGGATGTTTGGTTTGTGGGGGAGCTATTTAGGTTGTTGATTGAGCTAGATTTGTGTTGAGAAGTGGTTTTGTAATCTAAGTTCATTTGAAGAAGTTTTTCATGGAGTAAGGGGGATATTTTAACTTAGTGCTTAGTATTTTGTGTTTTAAGATATTTTAGAAAGAAGGTATGGTTCCATGTGGTAGTCTATGTAGGACCCTTTATCATTAATGTCAAAGGGGAAGAAAGTCTAAGAAGGGAGATTGACCAAACTAGGGGAGATCAGAGTGATCAAATTGAAGAATTATTTTCCATTAATTATAAATGTGGAATTTATTGATAAGTGTTGTCATTTATGTCAAGGTCAAAGTTGATATCATTGATTTCATGGTCAACATTGATGTCATTGATGTCAAGGTGCATCTGGTAAAGATGCATGGTATGTGGTCTGAGAGATATGAACCATGTAAAAAGAGTGAATTTGAATTCAAACTAATAACTCTTTATTGAAATATAATTTTAAGGAAACATAATTATTCCTCTAAGGTTGAGGTCAAGATTCGGCTCAAGGTAAGCATGGTTTGAGTACTAGTCCTTGAGTACAAAGTGCCTTGAGAAGTCTAATCATAACAAGCATAGTCATATCATGAGCATGTGCATGATGAACATAGAGAGGTATGTATGTATTTTTGATATTGTATAATAAACAAGAAAGGAATGTGAGAAAGGTTTAGAAGCATTAAGGAGTGTTTTCAATGCTAGTTGTCAAGATTCAAGAGATTGAGAAGCCTAGTCATGACATTGTTCATTGCATGAAGAGACCTTATGAGAAGATATGAGCTTGAAATCTTGGTGATATGGATGCATATAATTATAATAGGCTGTATAAATCTATGTGATAATATATATGAGGCATTACGGAACTGTTTAGTCTTAAAGTAAGCCTATACAGGTAGGACTTATAGATCTGGTATGCAACTAGACCACCTCTAGATCCTACCTAACCTAATGAGATGTAATAGTCTATAATGAATGTAAAATAATATTTTATAATCACAAATTTTTATTGAGAATGTATATGAGGTGGATATCACATGAAAACATGCTTAAAGGTTAGTTTCAAGACCCAATGTGGTTTTCAAGTCAAGGTAAAAGCAAGCAAAGAGAGAGATGGTGGCCAAATGAGGTATGAGTTACTTATTTCAAGATAAGGATTGAAAAATGATTATTTTTAAATTTATTTCATTTTGTTTTATATTTTATGACCAATTTTTAGGTCAAATTTCTAAGTTTAAGGCAAGAAAAAGTTCTTTAAGGTATCTTGAGTGCACATAATGGAGGGTTGTATACTTGAAAATACATTTTAAGTGTGCATTGGCATGTGTGAATTATTCATGAGATTCTATGATACTCATGGTATATGTGGAAGGGTCCTAGATCAAATTTCCAAGCATTGGTTTTTGGAATGAGGGGCTAAGCTTTATGAATGATCGTTAAGACTATAAGATGGTTTAAACCCTCAAAGAAACCTAACAATGACTTGACGTGAAATATATTGTCATAAAGTGATTATAGAATTTAAAAATATATTTAAGTTATTTTATTTTTTAGTCAACTCTCCCTGACACCTCTAGGTGTTATTTTTTTGTTAGGTGAGTGATTGGAACCTATAGGAAAATCCTTGTATCTTTGATATTTTTTGTAGAAGTCAAAGTTGACCAAGTCATAGTTTCCAAATGAAATAATATTTAAGTTTTATAATTTTATTATATGTACATTGTAGTTTTTTATCATATTCTATCACTCATTGGTGCTAAACTAGTATTACAAGTTCACTAGTCACTAACAGGCCTAATGGTACAAATAGTGAGAAAACTAGACAAAAGTGAGAATTTGATTAGGGATGTACTATCATGGAATATATATGAATACTATTTCTTGCAGATGTATTTAAATAATTTTAATACATGATAATGTTAGATAAATGTTTTGGACGTCAGTGGATATGATGAAAATGTTGCTCGTAAGTTGACTTATCTAGTGAAAATGAGATAGTGAAGGTACAAGTTCTTGAGCTTGGTCTACAAGACCAAAATTTTCATTTCATCATGGTATAATTATATTTTTTATTATTATAATGATATAAAAATATCATACACATGCATTTTAATTATCTAAAAGTGTCTACAAAGGTGTTGAAGTTCATTATCACCATGATTGTGTTTGAAGGTAAACTGGTAGATCTGGGTAAGCAAGTTACAATGATGAGTTGGAGGATATTTAACCTAACCTGAAGCATAAAATACATATGATTATATTTTTTGTTACATTAATGTACTATATATTATTTTCATAATTGTGGAAGTTAGTGAAAATTATTGAAATAGTAAAACCAAAATGTGTTAACTGGTTCAGGTTTGACTATGTATACTGAAGACAAAAGATTGGTCTGCAAGATCAATATTTGGCATTATAACTTGTGATATTTTTACTTGAGAGTGATATATATATATATTTTGTTACATTAATGTACTATATATTATTTTCATAATCTTGGAAGTTAGTGAAAATTATTGAAATAGTAAAACCAAAATGTGTTAACTGGTTCAGGTTTGACTATGTATACTGAAGACAAAAGATTGGTCTACAAGATCAATATTTGGCATTATACCTTGTGATATTAGTACTTGAGAGTGATATATATATATATATATATATATATATATATTGTTACATTAATGTACTATATATTCTTTTCATAATCTTGGAAGTTAGTGAAAATTATTGAAATAGTAAACCAAAATGTGTTAACTGGTTCAGGTTTGACTATGTATACTGAAGACAAAAGATTGGTCTGCAAGATCAATATTTGGCATTATAACTTGTGATATTTTTACTTGAGAGTGATATATACACACACACACACACACACACACACACACACACACACACACACACACACACACATATATATACATATATATATACACACACACACACATATATATATGTAAAATAATATATTTAAGGTTTTATAGGTAATATAAAGTATTATTTCAAGTTTTTAAGATCAATTTTCCATGACTATGTTTTGAGGCTAGTTAGCAGTTATGAGTGGGCTACTTATAGAGAAGGGTTTGAGTGCTTTTTCCCTAAGTTGTGAAGTAAAAAACATATGGGGATGACCATAAGGTCATATATATATATATATATATATATATATATATATATATATATATATATATATATATATATATATATATATATATATATATATATATATATATATATATATATATATATATATATATATATATAATTTTCCATGATTTTTTTTCAAAATTATGTTTTTATTCCATTTTTTCAAGATGGACTTTTTGAGTATGCAAAGGCTTAATATGAACAGTACTAATGGTGTGATTCAAGTAGTGGTTTGAGATAAAAAGTGTAATAGAAAAAATATGAGCCTATATGTGGTATATTTTAATGGTATAAATATTTTCATATTGTTTTAAGTTTTTAAAGTTTTTCCAAGGAAGACAAAGTGTAACATGTCCTAGAATAGACCTAGTAGGATTAGGTCTCTATGAGACCTATAGATGAGATAAGGCCTAACTGAGATATGTCAGACCTAAAAAGACCCAAATAAAATATTACATATGTATATTAGATGTAATAATATATATTCCATGTCCAACCTAATATTTTAGGTGTGTTTTACTGACTAAGAGAGATATGAACAAGTGACTTATATAAATACTATGTAATTTTGGGCCTATTGTGGGTGAAGTGTGTAGTGAATAAGATAACACATTGGTGAGAAAAATAATGTATTGTAGACCATAATAAGAGAGTATATTATTGGTGACGAATATTTTATATAGGTTTTTAATATGAGGATCAAGTTCATATGACCCAATCAAGTCAATAAGAGGGCTAGTTGAGTGAAGAAGGCTAGAGACTAGTTTTGAGAAGGAAAGAAGTGTGTGACGAGATGAGGAAAGTGATAATAATATTTTGTATGATAAATAAGGTATTATTAAGTTTATTATTTATTCTATGTGGTTTATTTAGTTCTAAATAATATAGGGGGTTAGTGCCTCCTTCCAAGTGGGTGCTTGCTAAAACCTAGCTGAGTTGGTGCTTAGCTAGTTGGGGTTGTTGATCCATGTGAAGTTGGTGTTTCAATAACTTTTATGTTTATATTATAGGAATATAGTAAATTTTCAAATATTAGTGGGATTTCATCCCCTTGATATTTTTCCACACATATCTTGTGTTACATCAAACTATTATGTTTCATTCTTGTATAGTTGATTGCTTATGCATTGTTTGATCCACATGCTTGAATGAATGTTCATGATTATTCACCCCTGATCTCATTGATTTTTATTCTAACATATCATCCCCAATGTTCTAGCTAAGTTGAGGCCACTAAAAAAAATCTTTAGTAAAATTTTCCAAAAATACTTGAAACTCATGTAGACTAGAATTTCCATCTATATCTTGCTCTTTTGGCATCTCATGATAGCATACACACTGCCATTGGGGCAACACCATTTCACTAGTCTATTTTTTTAAATCAGTCCTCCCATTATAATTTGATATTCCCTCTCTTTGTGTATCTCTTCATGGTATCATACCCAATGGGTAATTGTGTGAAGCTTTCCTTCATGCTCTTGATCTTCTTGATGAAAAATATCTTTATATTCTACATCAAGATCATCAATACAAGGCCTGCATTACCAAACAACATAAAAAAAGATTAAATGTTTACACTTTTAATTTTGGTTATCTTGTCTTTAATTTATAATACACACATGACAAATAATGTAAATAATCTCAAAAATGGTAGGGCTCTTACTTAGTCAAAGACATACTTGGTCCTAACACCTATCATTGTCAAACTAATAAAGGCCATATTTTCAAAGAAACCACCAATGGGTAATTCCTAAATAAGTATTTTTGTTAAACCTTTCCCTTATTATCATGTTTTATATGTGTTATCCTTATACCACTTTTTATGAGATATCTTCATGGGTCTCACCCTCTACCATAGTCTCTATTTCCACAAACCTTACTTATTTTTGGTCCCTTGGTTTCTCTTTTCTCATGAGTTACATTTTAAAATTGTAGATAGGACCCAATATTCCTAATGATTTTATTTTTTCCTCATGATATCCTTTTGTCCTCATTGTTTCCTTACTTTCCAATAATTTTTACACCCCTTAGGTTCTTCATTTATGAGTTGTAGTGTAAGACCATGGATAAGAGCTATCGTTCCTCATAAATACCATATTTTTGTTTTATTTTCACATGGTTTTTGTACCCTCTTGGGTTTTTATTTTAAGAGTTTCAATTTAATACCATGGATTAGACTAGGCCTTCATCATAAAATAACCTTCATTAATTCAGTGTTCCTTATCTAGAATGTTTAGTAATGGTTACAAGGTTATGATATTTTTTATCAACTTTATCTTTTGCTTATTTTTATAAATAAAAATTGCATGAAAATAATTCTTTATCATATTTTTATACACTTCCCTCATTATTGTTATAAAAAATCAAACTTCACTATAATTATATTCTCTTTTTTACCTTTTGTCACATTTTTTGTGATTTGCATTAATTCAAATTATTTCTTCTTCCATTCCTCTTGATTTATTTTCTTTTCACACCACATTGGATAATCCAAGGTCAAACTCAAGATGTCACTCTTATTTCACCTAAATTAATGAGACTCTTAGACACCATGCTCTCTAAGTTCTCTTTCTTAGCAACCAAGTCTAAATTATTTAAATGATAGTCATGTTTAACACCCATGTTTGGTCTTACAAATCCATATGGAGGAGGAATAGAAAAATACATAAAAAAATTTAAAATACAAATCACTTGAAATAAAAGGAATTGATAAAAAAGGTAACATACAAAGTAAAAAGTTAAAATCACATCAAAAGATGTGATTAATACAACATCTCCTATTTTCAATCAAATCTAAAACTCCACATTTGGCCTCATGATATAGCCAAGTTCCATTGGGGTATGGTAGGATAGTAGATTGGAATAGGAGGATTTAACAAACTCTATGGTGAAACATACTTTCTCATTCATGTATCCAATATTTGCAGTAGAATGATATCTCTATAAGGGGTCTTGAGGAATAGGGAAAACATTGTGGGAAGGTAGGTCCCCTTTACTATTCCTACATATATCCTTCATGGGATGATCTACATGATTCATTTGTTGACCTAAGATTTATGTGGCTAGGAAAAAATTTTTAGATTCCTTCATGTCGAAAGTCCTCTTATTTTGACAAACCTAATATGAGTGTCTTGACTTTGATAAATAGTTTTTCTACCTTGGTTTTCCCTTTACTTTCCCTTTATTTTCTCCTCCCCTCATTCCATTCCCCCCTTGACAAGTAAGTGTGATTCTAAATCTATTCACCCACTTCTATTTTCCCCCTTTTCACATCTTAAAAACTTGCTATCACTACTTTATTTTAGTTATATCTATCATTGGAAAAAAATAACATTATTTAGTGACTATGGACTACTTTCCTTACACCATAGCCTTATATTTCTAGACTTACTGTGCTTTCTTTTACCATTTTCCATTGTTATACCTTCCTTTTTTTAGACACCTAAGTTTGTTTCTACTTTCATGTTATTTTTCCATTATTGAGTGAGGTTCGCTTGTTACTTCTCACTCACCAAATTTTTTCCCCTTTTATGCACCTTTTCCATTGATGATTGAGTTAGGATTGTTATTTCTCACTCATCAATGTTGTTTTACCAATTTTTTGCCCATATTTTTTTAAGTAAGGATTGTTATTGTTTTCACATTGATGTTTGATTACCATTTTTAATGTGTATATTTAGTTTGACTTGGTGAGTTTGTCTTTCTTACTTAAGGTTTACTTATTTTAGTGTTTTGGTCTTTAGTAGCCTTGACTTTTTGGTTACCTAATTTAATGCAAATTTTGACTTGGTCATTTGGTCCTAACCTAGCATTTGTAACCCTATCTTGTCAAATTTACATGTATGTCTCATCCACATATAATTATTAATCTTAGATTTATTATGAATATTTGTTTCTTATTTTTAGTTTTATATATTTGGGTTTGTGAAAAGTAGTCTCTATGCCCTCCATGATCAAAACTAAAAACCTAACAAATAACAATCTAGTGATAAATGTAAATCAAGATATGTATACATTTACATTTTTAGTTATTTATTTTTGAATCATTTTCTTTTGATTATTTTATCCTTTAAAATACTATAATTTTTTAGCTTCAAAATTGTGTGTTGCTCTGTTATTTTCTTGAAGCACCATCCCCTATTGCTCCTGAGTGACACATGATGAGCTTTGATTTGGGAATATGTATAGATATAATATTTTTGAACTTTATCAATTATTGATGCTTTATCTCTTGTACAAACCCATTAAGTCTCAATCTCTTTGAGTTCACACCTTAAGGGGTGAATCAAGAAAGGGGTGGGAAAACCATTGGTGCTTCACAAGATTATTTTCCCTATACTACAATTTATTATCAATCTAACCTTTTATAAAAACAATCCCATAAGCTTTACCTCCTCTTTTACATCTTCCTCTAGTCATTTTGTACCTTCATTATCCATTTCCTATCCTAAAAACCCTTTCTAATAGTTTACAATATAATGTAGACACCATTAACCCTACACTCTAATTAACAAAACTCATTTAGGATCTAGGTCGGCCTTTGACAGAATTAGACCAACACCTAATTTATTATTGTCAATAATGATATAGAGTCTATTGTTCAAACCCTATCACCTAATCTTTCATAAAGGTTTAGGGTTAGATTCAACTATATAAACACATTAATTTCATCATTTCATAGAGATAACAAGAGTTAATTATTAATTTTCACTTATTTATAATATTCTCTTCCAACATTCTACTTGAGGAGTCTTAGCTTAGGGTTTCTAATTAGAGAAGAATCTTGTCTTGTGGAAAAGTCTTGGATATTATGGCCTTTATTATCAATCCTTATGAACCACAAAAACATTTTTTTAAGTAAATTTGGCTAAAGGAGAGATTGGGTCTTGATGGGTTCATATTCAAGATAATTATCTCTATCTTTAATCGTCTATTTTAGTAGATAGAAGTAGTATAAGTAATGGATTTTAAATATATTTTTCTATACATGCATTAGGGTTTTACCTATACATATATAAAATAGGATTCATTTATTCATGTTTAATTTTATGTTTACTAACATATCATTTGTGCCAAAAGATTTAGTGAGTGTTATATTAGAATTTCCTATAATCATTTACTTGCTTTCATGAATATGAAAACATAGGACCTAGTGAGGGTTATTGCATAGTTTTACTTCACTAGAGGCTTTGGAACCCTCCCTAGTGATATTATTATGGTAAGAGATAATTTGGCTAGGTATAGTGCATCCATGTTGGTCATGACCCTAAATATACAATGTATCAATAATTGGAAGTGTAATTAAGATTTATATTCTTTAATCTAGGATTAGTTTATAGATTAGTTGTATTTCCCTTTGGATACATGTTTTACATTTATTTTTCATCATTTTGTCATTACATGTTTGGTATTTTAGTTATAAAATATCTCTTACAATCATATCTTAGTAATTTTACATGTAATTTAATAATTTTTTAAAGTTATTCATTTATATTTTTATCCTTGTATCTTTAGGGTTTGTCAAATGCAGGTATTATTCCCTCTACAATTGAGATTATGATATTTTCATGCAATATTCATTGGAAAAATAAGTTAACATATGTATATGATACTTTTAGTTATTTATTTTTAAGCACTTATCATAGTCACTTATTTTTAGTTATCTCATTTTTTAAACTCTATTCTTTCCCAAAATACCATCCAATGTTACACTATTGTGACATGTGATGAGCTTTAGGTGGGGCATATGTATACACATATTACTTATATCTTTCTCTTAAAGAAACCTATCAAGCTTAAATATATTAGTGTACACCTTAAAGGGTGTATTGGGAAAGGGGTGTGTAGGATTTTGGTGATTTTTGAGAGATGTTCATATCTAGATATCATTCCTACATACTTTTCATATTCCTCCAATTTAATTTCCTACTTACCCCCTTCTATCATAAATATATAACTCTATCAATACCCACATTTTATAATACATCAGCATGGTTTGGTGTAGTCTATTTAAAACTTGTCCCTTCCATATTATATGAACCTAATCGATATATTCATGAATGTGTTAGCTTGACTTTTAGGACTATTTATTTTTGGCTGAGAGTTTGATGTTGGCAAACCCATTCAAATATACATAACTATTAGATAATGACACTGACCTAGATTTTAGGATGGGTTTGGGTTTTTTTTCACTATAAATAATGTTTTACATTTAATTCCAATATATCATATACACTCCTTTATCTCCACTTATGCTTTCACTTATGCCCTAATTCACATTTGCGGAAGTTATGCTTATAATCTTGTCTTGAAGGAAGGTTATCTTGATAAAGTCTTGGAGATCTAAAAGGATAATTAATTGAGAGTATTTTTAGGTACTATAAAAACCATTTTAGGACTTAAAAACCATAATTATCTATTTTTAAATAACTATTTTCTAAGGGGGAAATTGGGGCTCACTAGCTCTTATTTAAGGTAAGTACATTATAACCTTGGATATTTCATTTAGTAGATAGAAGCTAGGTTTTTCTAATTCAATGAATGTGTGGTTATTATTTTTTTAATCTTCATCTACACTTACACTTAGTGTGGCTAAAGGATTGATTGATATTTCCATTTATCGATCCCAAGTATATATTCCCCCAATTACCTACCATGGATCCTTAACCATTTTATTATTATAACCCTTCTCCCTTAACTTAGTTTACTTTACTTATACAACTACTACATTGATTGTTTTCAATATTTTATACTTATATATAGATATATTTAGAGTTATCTTATTGTGCTATTGGCCTAAAGGCTTTGAAACACTTTATTTTGATATTAATGTTGTAGGTGCTCAACTTAATAGGTTTGTGGATCCATTGATCAGTACCCAAACATTAATTATCATTAGGATCTCTTTAATTATCCTTATTTGAGTACATAAATGTATACATAAGATAGTTATAGGCTAATCCTAGCCCATTTTATACAACAAGAAATATTAATATGAGATTAGATGATATTTTGAGTAATATGATAACTTTCTCGTGTAGATACTAAGGAAATTCTTTGTTTAAATAATGGAATATTTGGAATTCTAAACCCATATATAATTAAATTGATATGAAATATTATGAGAAATATTTATTTATTTGTGTGTAGTTCATGTATACTAAGTCTTAGTACAAAATTGACATTATCAAGTGTCTAATGTCAAATTTATGTTTCTACATTCACCCCCCTTTTATTCTAGTAATTAAAGATCTAGAGTAAAAGGATAAAATTATAAATTTGGTTTTTGAGTGTAACTGTGGTGGGTGTATTTTTGATATATATTGAGTGTTTATATTTTTTAGTTTAAAAAATATAATGAAATTTGTGAAATTAAATATCCACTTATGATATAAAATATGAAGTAATGATTGAAAATATTTTAAACTAAAAAAGCAATGACCAAATACACCTATAGCAACAACAACCAAACTATCCTATGGAGTAATTATATAATCAATTTATTATGCCCCATGGAGATTATAATTTTAAAATCATGGGTGGAGATAAATATTCTCCAACCCTCATTAGATATAAAGAAGTGATTAGAATTTAAGTGAATTAAAAACTTAAACATATTACTAATTTCATACTTTTAATAATGTGTCCCAACATGAGTTAAAATATATCTGATCAAAACCTAAATTTACTTGAGTAATTTTAAATCATCCAATATAGAATGATTTTATGATTTAACCTAAGTAATTATTGACTATAATTGAGTAGAAACTAAATAAATATGAGTAAATAATCTCTTAAAATGTCTCACATATGTCCTCCATATTCCCCAATATAATAAACTAAGTAATATAAGTCACGTATCCTAAGCCATAATATTTGTGAATTATTTTTATATGTCCCACATATGCCCCCAATTTTAAAAATTATTTAATCCATGTTCTTTAGTATGTGTAATAATATTTTAGTCATATAAAATGTCACTTGAGTGCAATGAGTG
The DNA here is from genome assembly GCA_037957365.1 of Torreya grandis. Lineage (NCBI taxonomy): Eukaryota > Viridiplantae > Streptophyta > Pinopsida > Cupressales > Taxaceae > Torreya > Torreya grandis. Next base: position 297,451 of record JARHVA010004779.1, read on the forward strand.
TCACTTGATACCACCCAACCCTATCTTATCCATATACCTATCTTAGGGCCTCATTTGACCCTTATCCAACTTTTAGGTGGACATTACACATCCTTAGTCATCCTAGATTCAGTCCTAAATCTTCTTCTAGGGATCTAGACACCTAGTTCTCTAGGTTCTTCCACCTAGACACTAGCATGGTTCTTTGGACACTAGCACCTTATGCTAGTGACCAAGGGACTATGATAGTGTCCTTTGCCAAATTTTAACTCCAATTGATATATTTTAAATTTGTATGGAACCTAGGGTTAACCTAGACCTATTTCACACTATGTACAAGCATCAGATCAATGTAAATACATGAATTTTATCCTTTTATCCACTATATGGAAATGAGATACAAAATACACAAACAATATTAGAACAAGCTATGTAAAATCAAGGCTATTGATCCTTATTCTTCCCTACTTATGCATGCAATCATTTACACCCATCCCAAGCTCATAATATACACATTTCTAGTGTCAAATCTAGTTCAAATCACTCAAGTAAACACTCATAATAGAATTCACTTACACTTTCACCAAGCACTTAGGGGGGAGAACTACATCAATCTTGAGCCCTCCTTGGAGTATTGGTATGTAGTAAACTTTGAACACAATGAGTTGTTGAGGATAGCTATCCTACCTAGTTAACATCACACTTTTACTACTTTTTCACTTGAATACCTTAACAACATGGGGGTCTATGGTTTGATCCTAAATTAGTAAAAAACAGTCCATAGATAGTGAGTCAGGGTTCATTCACAGAGGTATAAGTAGACTAGACTCAATCAAAGGTGCACCTAAAATATCAAACATTTTTTTCACAAGGGATATTAGCACTAAAATTAAGACACAAGCATGGTGCACTATTGTCTAAGGTATTGTACTACTATCTAGTAGGGTTTATGATAATTAGACCCTATTTACAACATTTATATCAGCTTTTGAACCAATTTTTAGCCTCCATATCATCTATATTAGTTAGTTTCCAACTAAGTACTTATTTATGTGACTCATTTCAATTTTTATAAATATTAGATTAGGTCAATTCTTTCACAAATAAGTGGTTTTATTTATTGCATATTTCTACACTAAATTACTATAATTAGACCCTTTAATAACCTAAGGTTTATATTTCATACTACCTTAAATGTTAAATCATTTGGTGAACCCAAATTATTTCAAATATTACATAATAATCCTAGTTTACCATAGGGTTTTTCGTCTCCATTATTGTGTACTAAATTAGGGTTTATTAAAATTTAATTTTTACCAATTTTTACACATTATAGCACATATATATCAATTCCTCTCTTAAGTTTTAATTCATTTAATATATATTATATTTTTTTTACAAATCATTCAAACCCTAGATCAACATAATAAGTCCTCATAAACTCAAAAAATTAACCCTTAGTGTTTTAAGTAAAATTTTGATTTTTTCCTATATATTGGGCTAAATTTTTCACATATTTTCAAATATATCTATGTTGGATTAGCTTCTCCATATTATTTTTTTATCATAAATTTTTTAAATTACTTTTTCTTGGAAAGTTTAAAATGGCTTCAAGGAACCTCCTTCCCCTCACCCAATTGATCAATTTCTAAACCCTTCACATAATTGTACAAATGAATGGAATTTTAAAGATTGCACAATAGCACAATATAATGAGCATGATTTCATTTAGAATGATGATGTTGATTATTATTGTAATGATATATATGATTATTATTATGAGCATGACAATGAATGTGTTGATGAAAATACATGAATCTTATTCTCTTTCTACTCTCTCTTCTCATACTTCTCAAAATTACATTAACAACATAAGGCCAAAGGAGCCCCTTATAGTTATTTCTTTGTTTTAATGTGATCCTAGTTTTTCAACCAATTGTGATATATCCTTATTCAAATTAAATCAATACAAGAACAATAAAATCAATTTATCTTTACACGGTTTAATTAATATTACATGTGATGTTCCTGGCATATAAATCTAAAATGTACATTCTTTACCTTTCTCATTTTAATTTGAAAAATCATGTACACATGATATTTCACCTTTTCTAGATTCACAAATTAAAGTAGATTATATTGTGTTGTCACCTTATTTTACATTTCAAGTCTCAGTGATTCCATATACAATTTAGCTAATTCAAATATCTCTAACCCTTATCCTACAAATCATAATGTGCCAAATGAAAATATGATTACTACTTATTCTCCCCTTGGCTCCAAGATTAAAAATAATTATCATACATGCATTCCACTCATATCTAGTGAAAACATGCATTACATTATACCTACACATGATGATATAATGCATAGTAGTAAAGAAGTAAAATCTTATTCTATTCATCCTCTTTTTAAGAATGAAAATGATAGTTCTTATATTCTTACCTCTACACGTGAATTTAATTTTGATTTTGATGAAACTTGGAATAATGATGAATACAATGAATTTATTTAAGAATATATTGAGTTTATTCCTTCTATTATTCTCCCTAATTCACCCCTCTCTCATGATAAAATTTATTACTTATAAAAATTTCATTTAAATGATAATGTGTATTTATATAACAATTTAAAGATTAAAAACATATTGATAGTTTACATATTTTTCATTTGCATAATAGTGAGGTGTCTTCTATTTTATTCGTATGTGATATTTATTTACCAATTAATAATATAAGAGATACCAATGAATCTACCTCACCCCTCCTTACGATAATAGAACAAATTTCTTATTCTAAACTCCATGAGAGTTATATCCCATTTACATCTCATCAATTCTAAGCTATCACCCCTCCAATAGTTATGTTGAGAAAATAAAATCTCTATAAACATGTTTCCCAATGTAGTGTATGAATGGATAAAATTATTAACAAGATTCAATAATTAAATGAACCCATTGATGATGTTAATATAAATTAACAAGAGGTAGTATATTTTATACATTCCATGGGTTATTTAAAACAACATGTACACCAAATCACTTTCTAAAGTAAAGCATACTACTCTTAGGTTGATTCCAATGACATTCATGGCCATCCTATTTCATGTAAAATATTCAATACAAAGTTACCATCAAAATTTTAGATACCAACATTACCAAAGTTCAATGGACATGGAGATCAATACTTGAACCTTACAAGCCAAATAAAGGCTATGCCACATGTCAATCATAGTTTTATTATCTTATAATTATTCCCATAGACTCTAGATAGTGAGGCATTAAATTGGTTTCATCATTCACTCCCAAATGGTTCACTACATACATATGAGGAACTAGAATAAATATTTATAATGTATTAAATATAGAATAAAATACCTTGAATCAAATATGAGAGGTTGCCTTCAATACACCATGGTAAGTTAGAAAAAGTAAATGATTAAATTCTGTGGTTCAAATCATACATGAAATAATGTATCTACCATCCAAAAGACTTAGAGGTGAAATACATATTTGTTATAGGTCTCACTTTATCTCTCAAGGAGAGATTTTTATATGAGACATTAAAAGAATTTTAATACTTATGATACAAGAATATCACATTAGATTAGGAGTTGGATTATAAGAGACACATTTCAAGATAGATTCAAAGGTAGATATGTATTTATATTTCCCACAACCATTGTCATATAATATGGTACAAACACTTAATCCACCTATCAGTAATGAAAACATGGGATAAAGATAACCAATGAAGATACTCAATAAAGGAAAAGAGACACTTGAAAGAGTATATACCATAATTAATAGATCACATGACACTGACATAGGGGCTATACAATTTTTAGATAGAGATAGGCCTCATGATATCCTATTTACATTATTAGACAAGAGTATGTTCACACTTATTCCTACTCATCATCATCCATCACATTGTTTTAATATAATAAGAAATAAACCATAATGTAATTATCATTAAATTAATGGGCATTGGGATAATGATTTTTTTGCACTTATAGATCATATTGACCAGTTCGTCAATAGAGGCATTATAACATTGACATAGGGGGCATTGATATCTCCTTATATGCATTCTCCTAGATCAAATTTCTCTATGAGTGAGTTATCTTAGGATGTTATTTTTATAGAGACATTGGTTATTCATAATAGTATCCACATGGTTTTTAGGACACCCAATTATAAAATATCTCATATACCATAGATTTAACAAAGATGGAAACTAGTTCAGAGAGATGAACCTAATTATAATAATATGGAGATAAAAAGGAAAAAAACTCAACCACTATTCTTGGTATGTCAACTGATTAAGGTATTTGGCAGAGATTAGAGCACAATATTAGTATGAAATCTGATTAAGATATTTGGAAGAGATTAGAGCATAGTCTTAATATGATAACTGATTATGATATTTGGCAAAGATTAAAGCATAGTCTTAGTATGAAAACTAATTAAGATTTTTTTTAGAGATTAGATCAAAGTCTCAGTATGACAACTAATTAATATATTTGGTAGAGATTAGAGCATAGTCTTAGGATCAAAACCAATTAAGATATTTGGTAAATATCATAGAGATCAGAACACAGTCTCAATATGACAAAAAATTAAGATATTTGGTAGAGATCACATAGATCAAAGCATAATATTAGTATAACAACCCAATTAATATATTTTGAAGACATAATACACAACAAAACATAGTTTCAACATGAAAGTTGATTAAGATATTTCATATAGAGTCTATAAATCTATGATACACCATGAATAATATCAGTTCCATAAGTTATTCCTACACCTACACAACATGAGTAAAACAATCACTTTTTACTCTTTTATCAAGATTTAGATAGTGAATGCCATAGTCCACAAGATAATTTAGTTATCTCCATAGATTCATATCCCCACTCTAGAAGAAATTTTATCTATAGATTACTCAATACGTCTAATTCATAGATCTCAAATACCTCTTAGCATAGCACATGTTGTCATTCTTATTTTATTTGATACATGACACCTTTATAGTGAGTCTCTTGAAAGGCTCATCAGTTAGTATGTTCCTCTCTAGTTATATATAGTTTATCTTACCTTGATCCTTGTATATACTTTCATTTTGATGTTGCTTGTACATAGCTTATACTCAAAAAATATAAAAATAATATAATATAATCAAAACACAAAAAAATTAGATATTTATCCAAAACACAAAATTTAGATCATATGCATTTACATGTTTACATTAATTATATTTTATAGATATTACATATTCTAGATTTTTTTATTATAGTTAGTTTTATCATACATACATGATTCACTTGTTCTTTTCTAGTGTTTATAGGTTCATAAAGGACTTAGGTTTTATAAATAGTTCTAGATTTGCTACTATCTACCCATTAAAGGCACAAATACACTGATTCAAATTTGATACATAATCTATTTGGGGCATTCTATACATATATTTCACTTTACCAGGTTATATCATTCTATACTAAGATCTTTTTAGACTAATACTACTATAGATTCTATTTGTATACATTTTTGATCTTAAATATATTTTTGCCACATGTTCATGGATACTTTCATTTATATCTTCCATATTTTATACTTGATTATGTCTCCCTATTTCTACATATATTCAAAGGAATTTGAATATTCCATTGTTCTATGGATCTACACCACTTCCTTTCATTATATGTATGCTTTAAACATGTGCCCATGTCCTTGTGTATGCTTTCCTAATTTTGTATGTAGACATTTAAACATGTACCTCTATGTGAATCTAAGTGAATTTAATTTTTTTTTGTGTATGTGGACATTTTAACATGTCCTTTTATGTATTTATTTATTATATTTAGTGACATGTGCCTATGTTCCTTGTATTATGGCTCATTGGTCTATTTTTCCTCATATGTTTATATGTATGCATAATGATCATGACACTTATATCTTTATTGATGCTTGAAAACTCAATTTTTGATTCCATGAGTGATCTCATACATCTCCACTTCCTCATTGGGTTATTTGATGGACAACATGCCCCATTCCCCTAGGTAGTTTACACATATTATTACTCATATTTGTTATTCATACACATGTTTACATTGTTATATGTAACTTTAAAACATTTTGAATGTTAGATATAACATACATCAAACATAACCAAATTACATAAATATTATCTTTTAGATTTTGATGTCATGTATGCACATTATATTGGTTTATCACATAGATATCATATATTTTTAGCCTAACACACATCATGCAAAGATTTAATTTTGAGGACATATATTTCATAGGTAAAATAAATAACCTAAAAATATGGGGAATTCATAAGGGTTTTCATAGAGATAAGGTAATCTTAGGGCTCTCAAAGTAAAGTTTCAGCATGCATACAAAATTATAGAGCTCATAATCAGGAAAACATAGTGGAAAATAATTAGATAAAGATAAGAGTCAATTTTTTTTAATAGAATAAAGGAAATTATGATTAAAAAAATTACATTAACATGGTGCATTAATATCTATGGGACTACATTACTATCAATATTCCTAAAAAAAGTAATATATAGATTTTATAAAATAAGATAGTACTTAAGTCTAGATTTGCATAGTTTCAATCATTTATTATCAAATTTGATTAGTTTATGCTAATTTTTGCATAGAATCATATAATTTTTACTCATATTGGGGTAATCATGCATGAAATGATCATTCCCATTTTAATTTAATATACACATAGACACAAATTGATATAGCTTAGTTCAAAATTCATATACATAGATATTAGAATTGGGGGCATGTGTATGGCACATTATATCCACATAATCATTATTTTACTAGCTCATCTCAGATGGAATGGAAAAATGCATGCCATTCTCTATGTTGTATAATTTAGACACCATTTTTACTAGGTTTTATACTAGATTATGTCTTATTTTGTCTACAATAGTTGGCATTTCTGTATAGTCCCTAAGCTACATTCTTGAGTGCTTGAGAGGCCCATTGGTCATTTTTCACTTCTTAAGTTCTAAATCTCCCCAAGGCCATCCTAAAATAGTTTTAATTACATCATACATTTTTAGTAACAGACACATCTACTACACATGGGTAGGTAATGATGGATTCATAACCTACTTGAGTTCTTGATCCACATATATAGGAGGGTTGGATAGATCATTAATCCAATCCAATTTAGTCATAGTGTATGATCCACTGAGTAGGTGTGGGAAATGATGGAGTGATAATAAGATTCAAATATTGAGCCACCCACACATGGGGATTAAGCAAACCATTATCTCAATCTAAGTTATTCACTGATTTGATCACTAATTACACACATATGATGTCACCAAGCTTTTTCATTAGTTCACATACCTAGTGAGGTGTATTCATTCCTTTCATCTATCTTATCTCTTTACTCAATTTTGACATTGCTTTTGATATTCCTTAAGTAAGGACTTATTCATTCATGTTAATTTGTATGATACTCAATAGAGCATGTTTTGGATACTCAAACCTATATTTGAGGTTTTTGCCTCTTAGGTATGTATCGCTATGCTTATTTTTCCTTTATCCTAATCATTTTCTTTCCTTCATTTTTTGAATAAAATGGGGGGAGGGTAAATGTAGTCATATAAAATTTCAATTGATTTAAATGAATGCCACTTGAGATCACTCATCCCTATTTTAGCCTTGAACGTATCTTTAGGCCTCTTTTGACCTTTATCCATCTTTTACATAGGCATTACACATCCCTAGAAATCTCATATCTAGTCATAGACATTTCCATAGGGATCCAAGCCCCTAGTGCTCTAGGTTTTACCACCTAGACACTAACACAATTCTTTGGACACTAGTGTCAGGTACTAGTGCCCAAGGGACCACGCTAGTGTCCTTTGCCAAATTTTAACCACAATGGATATATTTTAAATTTATAATACAACTAGGGTTGACCTAGACCATTTTCACACTCTTAATAAGCACCAAATTAGTATAATTACATGAATTTTGTCCTTTTATCCACTAGATGGAAATTATATGCAAAATACACAAATAAGCTTTAAAAAAGTTATGAAAAATCAATGTTATTGATCCCTATTTTTCCATACTTCTAAATGTAGTCATATATGCCATCACAAGCTTAGAATTTATACATTTATAGTCTCAAGTATCATTCAAAGCATTCAAGTCAACACTCATACTAGAATTAAATTTTACTTTCACTAAGAGCTTAGGTGGGAGAACTACATTGTGCTTAATCCCTCCTTAGAATATCATTATGTAGGCAACTCTCAACATAATGGGTGTTGAGGATGTCTAGACTACCCAACTAACATATCACTTTTCATAATTGTGCCACTTGAATACCCTATCAACATAAGGGTCTAGGTTTTGCTCCTAAATCAATCAAAAATAATACATAGATATATAATTAGGGTTCATCCACATAGGTATAGGTATATAAAATGTAGCTAGAGGTGCACCTAGAAGATCACATCTTTTCTGTACAAAGGATATTAACACTAAGATTAGGTCACTAACATGGTGCCTTATTATCCATGGTACCAAGCTACTTCCAAGATGGTTTCTAACCCCCTAATCCTATTTTCAACACTTAGATCATCTTTTGCACTATTTTTGAGCATCCAAATAATTCATCTCAATCATTTTATAAGTAAGTACATATTTTTTTCATTCATTGTTAGTTTCAAAAATGTCATATTAGGTTAATTTTTGCAAAAAATAGTGGTTTTATTTATTGCATATTTATACCTTGATTTACTATACTCATACCCTTTAACATGGGGTTTAAATTCTAAAATCCATTAAAAGTTAAATCAAATATCATAAAATCTATGAACTCTCAATGTATGTCATGAATATGCCCAAAATATAATAACCTATATACTATGAATCATGCAATCTATGCAAAAACATCAAAGAATGTGTGAACTATCACTAATAATCATGTAGAATATTTGACATATGCCACTCATATTTCCTAAATATATGTTAATTATGTAACAATCTAAGTCAATCCGATAACAATCTACATAAACCTATAATAATGTAATAATTTCTAACAATATGTGTAAATTTATGCCAATATGAAATTTTATGCAAAATTATTAATTTTTATGTGAAAGAATTAATCTTAAGACAAGCCCACTTTGTATGCCCCTTTTAAGTGAATAATGTAGCATGCTAAATACTTATCTCAAAAGGAAAGAGTTACACACACACACACACACACACACACACACACACACACACACACACACACACACACACACACACACACACACACACACACACACACACACACACACACACACACACACATGTAAATAATGTCTTAACATGCACACACACACACACACGTACTCTCGTATGCACACACACACACACACATGCATGCATGCATGCACCCACACACACACACACACACGCGCGCGCGCGTGCACACACACACACACACACACACACAAACACATGTAAATAATGTCTTAACATGATTAAATTATGTATTCATAGTAATATTTTATTGTCTAGGCATATTAAAAAATGTATTATAAAGCATACATGTGCAATGTCAAGTAGATAAACCAATGAGACAAATATTACATAGTTAACATAGAAATGATTACAAAAGATCAGAGTAATAACTACATATAATATGGATGATATGTATCATTGGATTACACAAAAGTATAATAATGTTTGATTTGGATCACAAATCATAAGATTAGCATTGAATCCTAGATGTATCCACACAAAGCACACAATGTCATCGCAATGATGTACATAAATAATTATATAAAATCACGTGATAATACAATCTTAAACAAAATAAGATTTACATAGAGAATATTTAAATATAAAAAAGGAGTCATATAATGAACACCCAATGTCACAAAAAGTCACAAATAAATATTCAAATACAATAATACAATATAACCAAATGTCAAATAGAGACAAAAAATATTGAAACATAATTTAAGGAGTCATATAATGAATATTGAATGTCATTCCATTCATAGAAAAAGAGTTATCAAATGTAATACAAACTCAGGGATCACTTCATGTAACACACAACAACATGAATTATGTATATAAAAATAAAGGCCAATCTACACAATCATTGTATGTTATCATCATATATAGTGAAATATATTATCTAGAGATTTAACACTCTAAGTAGTAAATGTAAGATTAAGTCTTGTGTAATTAGTTTCAATAGCTCAATATGATCAATTAAATGGTCATATAACTATTTAACCTATGATAATGTACCAATATTCCTCTAGTGTAGGCATTCCTCCAATGTATGAAATTTATCCTCTAGATGTAAGAATGTCTTGCATCTATATTCCCATTCCATATATAACTTATATGTCCTACACCTAACTCATGTATAGTTTTAAATGTAGTTACAAAGTGTAGTCATATAAAATGCCATTTCAATTTAATGAGTGTCATTTAATACCACCTTATCTTTAGATTATACTTAGACATATCTTAGGGCCTCTTTTGATCCTTTTCTAACTTTTATTCATGTCTAGCTTATGCCCAAATAAATAAGAGATGAATTGAGCCATCACCTATAAAATAATGTGATCCAATTATTATATAACATAGGATGTTACTGTTAAATGGGTGAGTGTTATTAACCATTAGATTCCCTTACCCCTAAAAATATATTTCCACTTCTTGAAGAAACTTAGGGTTGGCTTAGACACATTCCATGTTTGAGAACCATTAGAACACTATACAAAGACCACTCTCATTCATTTATCAGATAGATGGAAATTATTATGAACAAGATTATAAATATTTGTGTAAATTAATATTATTAATCCCTTTTACCCCTATTTATACATACATCCATATATAATATCCAAGATCTCAATTTTACATAGGTTTCCAGTCTTAATTCACACTCAAAAGCATTGAAATTGGCATTCATGCTCAATAAAAATAGAATCACTCTCACTTGAACCAAAATTTAGATTGGGAGAGATACATTGGGATTGATCCCCTTTCAAAGTATTTTTATATAGGTAGTGTTCAACACATGGGGTGTTGAGGTCATGCCTAGCTTACCCTACTAACACCATTATCCTTCCACTTATGTTCATTAAAACCCTAAAAATAATGTTGGCTTAAAATTTCATAGTGAAATAAATCAAATTATAGAACATATGATGATCTAGGTCTCATCATATAGGCATATGATTCCTAAAATAGAGTGAAGGTCTAACTAGAATTTCACTAATTCAGCTACATAGGGTTAATAACATTGCACATGAGTCCTATAACATAGTGAAATAGTAGAAAATAGGCTTGTGTTATTATCTGAAAAGGGTTATGACACCTATTTACTAATAAAATTACTCTACCCTACTCTTGCATCACTTCTTAAGCTACCACTTATCTATCTCAGTGATATTTTCTAGCTAAGTACGCATTTTCTAATTCATTACTATTTATGGAATATTGAAATAAATTAATTATTATTAAAATTAGTGGTTAATTATATTGTAGTATTTTATTCCTTAATATATTACATAGTTATTCATGAACCTAGGGTTACATTTTATAATCTTAAAACATATAAATCATCTGGTGAACCTAACTTACTTTGAATAGCTCCCAAATCCTAGCCCTAATGCTCTTTAGGTTTGTATCCTTATGCTTTATATTATCAATAATTAATTTTAAAATATTAGATCTAATTCATTATTTTATTTTTTTAATATTCATACATTTAATTTATTCAAAGGTTTAAAATATATAACTTTTTTTCCTACTTTCCAACCTATAATGATATAACTCGATAACTAATTTGATGATAATGATAAGAGATAATTACAAAATTTCATTTATAAGAATTTATATATGAAATATGAACTTAATCATATTTTTAAATAATAGGTTATAAATTCCACTATGGATCAATCCTCTAGCCCATATATCCTAACATTATTACACCTACTACTAGGGCAACTTAGATTCTATAACAACCTGATATAACTAGGCAATTGTTAGTAGTGGAAACACCTCATATGGGTAGTACACTTTCCTCCTCTCTATATTTAAAATACCTTAGGAATGAGATCCATTCTCTATAGGCCAAGGTGTTACATCTTGAGTAAGGTGACAATAGACCATCTCATGCCTTGTATTTTCATGTTCTCCTACATACACCACTAGCATAACATATAGAGACAACTCCTTTGCCATATATATTTATGACACCCAAGCTTACTTTGTATGATGATAAGGGTGATCTATAGGATAATATATGTGTTTTTCATGCAATATGTTTAGACTACGTTTCCAATAATTGGGTCTTCACTAAATTGTTCCCTTTTAGTGTAAAGGACTATGCATTACAATGATTCTATGATATCCCTAATCATTCAAATACAACATTTAATCCACTCAAATATGTTTTTGGCACAATTTTATCAACATTAGTGACAAATTTTGAAAATTTCAAGTCACTCAACTAGAGTAAAAATTTAATGAGCCAATAGTTGAATGTGTCTTGTGATATAAAACCATATTAGAAAATATGAATAGCCCTATGATAGATAGATAACTCTAATAAAAATTCAAGAAAATTTTATTACCAACATTACATAAATTTATATTATTAAAAAAAAATCCATCATTTATAGATCCATGCCATATAATTAAGGAATGTAAAATCAAACTTATCTCCATGGGAAAGTTAAATTACACAACTAGATTGGTTTCCACTAATAATAATTCAAATAATCTCCCATATAATGTGAGGCCCAATAAAAATTAAAATGAACACAAGAAAATAGTTAATACATCCTTAGAGCTATCTCCTTGTGTGATTTTATCAACCACTCCAAGGAGATGTTTTATGAATCTTATAGAATCACTATCTCACATTCTCCAACAAATTTTGGATTTAAATGTTATATCTCTCCATCTCATTGAAGATTTTTATAGTACTAGTCCTCTTCCAAAGAATTATGAATCTAATGCATTTTTTTATTATCGAAGGGCCCTATCCATACTATGAATAAATACATCATCTTATGACATAAGATCCAAAATTTTATAGATGATAATATCATTTATGTGATAACCCATACAAAAACACCCAAAGCATAACCAAATAAATAAAAAAATGAAAATATTTTATGATCCATTTCCAAACATATAGCTAATGAGATAATAGACACTTTAGGTGTTGATTATACTTATCAGGCACATCCACCACCACTATCTTATCATATTCATATAATGGAAACACACCCTCTACATAATATCACTAGTGTGTATCATACTATAGTGCTAGTTAGGACTCTTATCACTTTATTATAATAGGGGCTCATTCATGATAACTCAGATTTATATGCACTCTTTGTATGATCTTACATTCATCACCATCCTATTCAAAGTGTTATGGTTGATAATGGTTCAAACATTAATATGTGTGCTATTACACTTCTACATCGGTTGGGATATTAAAATATGGATATTTCTTTAACATATACATTTATCTATGGATTTAGTATTCATGCCTATAAATCCACCATGGATATCATAATTCCATTACAAGTTGGGCATACACATGTGGCCACTAGATTCATAGTTATAACTAGTGAAAAAAAATGATGTGTTATTAGGTAGGCCTTGGAAATAGTATCTTTAAGCCATTCACTCCACCATACATAGATTTATTAAGTATATATAGACTAATTTTGTTGTTATATTTAAGGGCCTTCTATATGATTATCCTTTACCTACTCCATAACTAGTTACATAGTAGTCACCATTAATAGCTCCACACATGTATTCCATTAGTATACCTCAAATATTAGTTGGGGCACAAGTGTAGGTGAGGTCTACTTATACAACATTATCATGTATACATACTCTCCCACAAATAACTTTATTAGAGATACCCCTAAGTTAGAGACATGTTATGGATTATAGAGAGCCTCTCTCTATTCCATTATCTATATATGTTAGTGTAGTTAGTTTTATTATGCATACATGCTTCACTTGTTCCCTTAAAATATTCACATATTACTACAAGATTATAGTCCTCTACACAAATCCATGTTTTCTACTATCTACCCATTGGGGTAACATACACATATACACCAGTTAAACATTGATATCTTATCCCATTGGGGACATAATACACATAAAATCTGATTTTCTAGATTATATCCTTTTATACTCTATATAATAGATTTAACATTTCTTATATCTTGATATTTATCATCCTATACTACATTAATTTTTTTTAATACTACTAATATAGACTTATCCTATGTACATATTTTCTCTTATAAATATTTATACCACAAGATTATGCATACTTTCATTTCTAGCTTTACTAGTCTAGATTTGATTGTCTCTTTGTCTCTACATATAATAAAGGACATTTGAATACGTCATTTTCCTTTCATTTCTTTTATGATTTTAACACATGCCCATGTCCTTATGTATTATTATTTATTTTGTATGTGGATATTTAAACATGTTGTTTGATGTGGATCTAAGCCAAAATTGCATTCTCTTTTACATATGTGGAAATTTGAACATGTCCTTGTGTGTTATTTTTCTCATACTTAGTGACATGTGTTCATGTCCCCTATATTGTGGACCTTTGGCATAATTTACATGCCTTATGTGTTTGTATGTATGCTTTCATGTATGAATCATGGCTTGGACACTTATCTGTTTCTTTTTGATTTCACATCTAGTTTGCAATGCCATGAGGGACCTCATCATCTCTGCTTACTCCTTGGGTGCCTTGATGGACATTATGTCCCATCCCCCCAAGTGATTTACATAGATTATATTTACATTTTGTTTTAATATACATGATTAGATTTTTATGTCAATGTTTACAACCTTTTTGAATGCTATAACTAACATACATCATACATTGCCAACTTATGCTCAATATCTTTTACATTATCATGTCATGTATATAGATTATATTGGGTTATTATGTAGATATAATATATTTTAAATATAACACACATGATGCATATATTTTATTTTGAGGATACTTATTTTAGATGTTTAATATATCCCATAAAAAGAGGGGGTATTCATAGGGGTTTGTCATAGAGATCAGGTCATCTTAGTGCACTCAAAACACAATGAACATGTAGGCATAGATTATAGAGCTCATACTCAAGAAAATATAGTCATACACATTAGTCTTATTTTTTATTAGAATCAAAAAAATTTGGCAGTAAAATTGTACACTACTAAAAGTGCAGTGTCCTAAAGTCCACTAGCCATACTATTATCTAGTAACCTCAAAATATAAAATTATAAAAATATCAAAAAGGTATAGAAGGTAAAGTTCATACTTTCATAGTCTTAGTCATATATTATTAGATATAATTAGTATATATTCAATTTTTAGATATAACTACATAGTTTTAATTAGATTGGGGGCATCATACATGGTATGATCACTCCTTTTTTAGTTTCAGATATGCATAGACACAAATTACTATAGCTCATTCTAGAATCCATATGCATAGATATTAGAATTAGGAGCATGTTTGTGGCACATTATTTATATATGCTTAATTTTGCATTAGTGATCTCAAATGGAAAGACAAATCCATGTTATTATCCACATTATATACTTTAGACAACATATGCACTAAGATTACACCATATTAATGTCTCATTTCATCTATAGTGGTTAGAATTTTTAATTTTCTAAGTTTTTGAGTGACTCTCAAGAATTTTTACATTTTAAATTTATCAAGTGGCCTAGATGCATCTTTTAAAGATTCATGACACCACATATTTTTAGTTTTAGCTTCTTCTACTACACATGGGTAGGAAATGATAGAATCATGACATAAAAGAGTTATTGAGACACCTATATAAGAGGGTTTTACAAGTCTTAATCCAATATAATTTATTTATAGATTATGATCCACTACAAATAGTTTGGAAATGATGGATTCAAGACCATCTTTAGTTTTTGAGCCATCCACACATGGGGATTGGGAAAGCCATCAACTCAGTCCAAGCTATTCACCATTTTATCACCATATACACACAAAATATGTCACCAAGTTATTTTATTGGTTCATGTACCTAGTGAGGTGTATTCATTTGTTTCCTCTCTCACACATCTCTTTACTCAATTTTTGTCTTTGTTTTTGATATTTATTAAGGATTGATTCATATATGTTTCATTTCTATGACACACACTAGAGAATAGTTCACACACTCATACCTACATTCATGGGCCTCACCTCATAGGTAAGCTAATTTATATTTTTCTTTATTTTATCTTAGTCATTTCTATTTGTCACATTTCTAGAATAAAGGGGGGAATTTAGTCATAACAATTCCATTTTAATGCAATGATTGTCACTTGAAACCGTCTTATCCTTATATTAGACGTATACCTATCTTAGGGCCTCTTTTTATCCCTTTACAACATTTATACATATCTATCCTATTCCTATATATACCAAGAGCCACATTAATCCATCAACTGGGCATCCTTGACCCTTTGTCACACATGTAAATCACTTGGACAACATCATGGTCCCATTAGTCTATAGAAAATTGAGATATTAGAAAAGGGGAAGTGTTATTGACTGTTACCTTTAATTACCCATAACACATATCTTTCCACTTATTGAAGAATCTTATGGTCAACCTAGACTCATTTCATGTCTTGACAAACATCAAAACATTATATAAAGACCACTTTCATTTATTTAATAGATATATGATAATTATCATTAACAAGCTCAGAAATAGTTGTGTAAATTAATGTTAGTGATCCTTATTTACCCCTATTTATACATACATACATAAATTTAAAATATCCTATATCTCAATTTTACTCAAGTTTATAGTCTCAATTCACACTCAAAAGCATTCAAATTACCATTCATACTCAGGCATACTAGTATCACTCTCACTTGCACTAATATTTAGATTAGGATAACTACAAGGTATTTATCCCATTTTGAGATATAGGTATGTAGGCAATACTCAACACATGGGGTATTTAGGTCACTCATAACCTACCCTAATAATTTCAATCTCCTTTTACTTGTGTCCATAAAAACCCTTGAATGTATGGAGGCTCAGTATTTCATAATGAAATAAGTCAAATCATAGAAAAAACAATATAATTCTTGATCATATAGGCATAGGCTTACCAAAACCAAATTAATGTCTTCCCGTAATTTAACTACTTCACCTACATATGGTCATTATTAATTCATATGAGGTATACATCACAATGTGTTACTGGCAAAGAAGGTCATGTTATTGCCTAAAGAGGATTTTGACACATGTTATAATTTCCTTCTCATAAGTAGGATTTAAAAAATTATTACCTTTGAGTTAGAGACGCGTAAATGCAATGGGTCATCCTTACTTCATGATTACCACCCCCATGCCATACCCTAAAGATTATATAATAACCACTTAATAAAACATCATAAAAATAATTGTTAAGTTAATGAGTTAACATAATAATATTTTAATTTAATAGTGTGAGAAAATGGTGTTTCAACCTTGATAGAATGTTTAGATTTTTTTTATTTACTCAAATTACTAGTACAGAGCTCTAACAACATGTCCTCACCATTTTTTATTTATTTCTAGGAACAAGTTATAATCATCATAATCATTTATTATATTCTTAATAGTTTAGGTATTTTTTATCTTGAAGTAATAATGGTTGAGACTCAAGAATGTGTCCTCACTAATATTGATCTAAATGATAGTAATATTAAATTACAAGTGTAATTTATTATTTAATGTTTGTTATATTCGCCATACCTTGTATTCATAGGTCATTAATTGTAGTTATTTATTTCCATTACATGTATTTATTCATCTTAAAATCTCAATAATATTAAATTAAATCTAATAATTTTAATAAATGA
Source organism: Torreya grandis (assembly GCA_037957365.1). Lineage (NCBI taxonomy): Eukaryota > Viridiplantae > Streptophyta > Pinopsida > Cupressales > Taxaceae > Torreya > Torreya grandis. The sequence continues at coordinate 315,391 of JARHVA010004779.1, forward strand.
CTACCAACTTATTGGATTATTTTAAAATTATAGTCTTTAGTGATTTTGATATTTCCACAATTCATAATTTAGTTTATTTTTACACTCTACTTTATTTCTATTTTTTAATTTAATAAGGTTAATAAAAAAGTTTTAAAGGATCTTGTAAGTAATAAAAAGATGAAATATATTTTAAAATGATTAAGAAAAACAAAAATGAGATAATATTCCCAAGGAAAACAACAACAAGGCAAACATTTACCAGAAAGACACTAAACGTACATTAATGATCTGTCAGTCTTTAGTAGAAAACTAGAATACTATAGCACCATTAAAATAAAACAAGAAGTAACAATTGAATATTATCAGTAATATTCCTTAGAATCAGAGTAATCAACTAAGAAATAACCATGGTGTTGTCTTAATTATTCTTATTTTTTCATTTTTTGAGATAACCCCTAAATAAATTGCAATGAATTTCATCTGATATTCCCCTTTTCTATTATTGGCATGGGTATTCATATCTTATTTAATAATTTCCCACTCCCTCTTCTTGATAGGAGTTATCTTTTCCTACTTTTTGACCTAGGTGGATTTGGATTTATTCTTGGTCCCCTTGTTCTCATTGTCTCTAACAAGAAATGCTAGTCCAATAACTAGATTTTTCTACACTACATCACTTATCATGTTGACCCCTTCATTATAGATGAGCTCAAACCGAGTCATATTTTCATTCATTCCATCCAACATCTCAATACATCTTTATTTTTGCATGGATATTTTAGACTCTAGTTTTTCAAATTTCTCATTTGGTTCCAATACTTTTATGCTCATGGATGTGGAAAAATCATAAATTTCCACTACCCTATCAATCTCTTTCTCTTTCAACATATATTTCATTTACATTTACATGGTATACTTAGGATTTTTATTAAAATAACCTACCTCATACTTAGGATTATTTTCCTAATCTTTCAACAATTTATTTTTATCTTGACAAGTTTTATTCTCCTTGAGAGTTTAAGTACTCCTATCAAAATAATCCTCCTCTTAGAACTCATGTGATTGGTCTATGGAATATTGTGTTTCCTCCTCATGGGTCCTAAAATTTTGAGAATCTTCCTCTTGGGTCCATGTGTCATATTTATCACTTCCTTCCACTTCCTCCAATCCACTTTCCATGTCAATAGTTCCAACAAAATATTTTCCCTATAAGGGTATAATCCTCTAAACAATAAAAAAGATGAGACCTTGATATATGATCTCAGCTACCAAATTAGAAAAAAAAAATTTATCCAAAAACCTCAAAAAAATATGGTAAGCTAATATTATGAACTATAAAGTGGTTCATCAAAAGCAAATGATGAGATTATATGATCCTATACTTACATTCCAAAGATAAATATCTCATTAATTGCAAATAAATTTATCACCAAATCCTATGTAATTCCATTATAAGTTAGATTTTTTTCTTGTTCTCAATTATGTCCTCAATCTTTAAGGAACTCTTCACTAATTATTCCTTAAAAAATTTGTCTTTAAATGCTTTAATTCTTCACAATCCATCACTTTAACTTCCCTAATGACCTCTTCAATAACGGTTATCCATAGACCCTTTATTTTGACCACTCTCTCCTCCCATACCCTAGTGAAATCATTTAAAATAAAAGGTTTAGACATAGCTATTCTTAGCATGATATTTTTGATTCTTCCCTTGATGAGTTTGCACCAAACATTTGGATATTATTAAGATTTTATGTAGGGGATTAGTTTGATCTTATCTCATTCTTTACATGTTTCTAATTGAATTTTATTCCTCAAATTTATTTTATGCTATAAACACATATTAACACCCACATAATCAAATATTATTTTGACAAATAAATTAATGGATAAATCACTAATTCCTTCTCTCATATGCTTCAAACTCATTTTCCATTCCTCATAATTAGTACTATCATCATTTCACATGTTTTCATAATCTATATGCCTATCCATTTAAATTAAGAAATAATTTAGATTCACATCATACTAGAGTATTATGACAATTTACACATCACTTGAAATTATCTATATTATTTATATGGGTAAATTATTAACCATATATTGATGTTTAAAACATGAATTATAGACACCTAGATTGATCATGCCATCTGCACCTTTATTCCCTTCCATAAAGACATGGGAAATTAACCCCTCATTAAAATATTTTATAAAATATCTAACATCCTCAATTTAATTTTGAATATACCATGAAAATTTATATTTTACTAAAAATCAATTAATAATATTGAAGGAATCCCCTTCAAGCATGAATTTTTCAATATTCAACTTCGCTACCAAAAGAATTCCCTAAAGATGCAATTTGGATTCATACATAGGATTATTTTTTACCCCTAGAGGTCTTGTATAGGTAACCAACACTATGCCCTATGATTTTATTATGAAAACTCCTCATCCTACCATGCATAGGTTACTTTTAGATCCACCATCAAAATCTAGCTTTAACCAAGACCTTGACGGTTTTGACCAATTTAAATTGGATCTATTCACTTTCAAAGGGAATTATTTAACTATTGTAACTACCTTGCATTAATGAAATGAACATTTATTTATAATTTAAATATCTTGTATTCGAGGTAAATTATGGAAATCACTTATCTAAAGTAGCTCACAATCCATTAAAATTGAATCACATAATACATAAACCTTTCTACCATGGATAGAATCTAGTAAAACTTCATATATACACCCTAAGGGTTTTGCTTATATTATCTTTAAAAATTATTACTTGTTAGGGTTAAAGAGCATGCATCATTTAATAATCCTTTGACTTTAATTAACACTATAGATGAATGGATGTAATATTCTTCATATAACTTGTGAAATATTATTTCTATAACTATATATTTTTAATGGAAACTAATCATTCACAAAAAATATAAATAATAAATGATTCCTTATCATAACTTGAAATTTCCTAAAATTTGATTTACACAAGTGTCAAATTAATGTATTCATGTTGCAATTCAATCCAAAAATAAATTATAGTACATTCCTTCAAGTTGTAATATTAAACCATTACAATATTCCAAAAATAATATCTTCAATGTCATTAATATTAAAAAACAACAAAACAAAAAACACATCCTTTTAGGGGAATACTCATGAAGTACTCAAATAATACATAGGATATGTATAATAATAAAATATACATTCAATAATTTACAAAAAAGAGACAAAAATATATATTCCATATTCCCAAAATTAGAAATGAGCTCTTGAACACTAATATATTCAATCTTAGATACTAATACTTTAACAAAAACTAACACTTTGATTTGGATATCACCTATTAATGTGCAATAATACAGCAAAAAACTCAATTCAATTTAATTTTAATCATATATTTATCATTGAATTAACAACTTATCTCTAGATGAGTAAATTATCTATCATACTCATGTAAAAATCAAATACAAAATAATTTTGAGATTTAATCTTATCCTTTTTAACAAGTGAAGAAATAATGTACTTTTTAGCTATATTGCAGATATATACATAACTATCTTTATAAAAAATTGTTATAATTATATTTAACATAACAATATTACATTAAAATTTGAAAATAACATGATTACACCCCATTCATGATCCCAATAACTAATATGAATATTTGAATACAAAAATCAATTCTTTCAAATAATATTGTATAAGAGTTTTCATATTTTAAATAAAAACATATACATCTAAATTAGATGGATCATAACTGGTATGTAAGTTTTTCAAAATAATTAAATCCTTTTAAGATATTTTTCCAATAAATAATATTTAATAGTGGATAATGTTTTTCCTACCCACCCCAACCATCAGTTTAGGTGTGGGGAACACTCAGAAACAAAATACATAAATAATTGTGTGTGTGTGTGTGTGTGTGTGTGTGTGTGTGTGTGTGTGTGTGTGTGTGAGAGAGAGAGAGAGAGAGAGAGAGAGAGAGAGAGAGAGAGAGAGAGAGAGAGAGAGAGAGAGAGAGAGAGAGAGAGAGAGAGAGAGAGAGAGAGAGAGAGAGAGAGAGAGAGAGAGAGAGAGAGAGAGAATTTTAATGTACATGTAGGAGTTGTTCATTATTTATAGCCAATTAAATTTACTCCATCATTTATAATTTTAAGCTTATTAAAAATAACCATATGAAATGTTTGTCTACCACCTAAGTTATTCCATTTGCAATGAAATTATAAAAAATGGCGACGTATTACAAGTTGTATAAAACCATATCTTTTCCAACAAATATTTTCTTTTAAAAGTCATATCTTTGCTTGGTGGTTTATAGTATATATTAATTAGGTATTAATGCTTGTACAATAGGTTTTTTGAAACCATTTGTTATAAATTTATGTTATTTTCAAAACTTTACCCAAATTTAACTAACTCATTAACCTTCCTTTATTTTCCTAAATAGTTGTACCTTTATCTATCACTTATGTATTATAATGAACTTAAACAGTTATGAGTTAGGTTAGATACTATCATTACCCTAATTAAACTACATTTAATTAATTTGTGTTAATATAGACTAAATGTGAACTTTTTGAGACATATGTTTTTGCTTTACTATGGCGATATAGTTTTTGATCTATATTGATAAATTTTTATTAAAAATATTAAGACAATTATAGATTACATTTTCATTACAACATTAGACATTATTGATTAATGTGTACTAATTTATTAATTAGTGATATATGTTATTTAAATGTTGTTATTATATTTATTATACTTAGATGTTTTGATGCTGATGATAGTTTATTTGTTGATTGTAGGGATAAGTAATTGAGCTAGGTTGCGTTCAGACCTGAGCAATAGGGACATCTATAGAAATGATATGGATAAATGAAGTAGTGAATTCTTTAACATAATGTTTGAGCTTGCTAGTATTGATTATTTAATCATTATGTTTTCATAATTTAACTATTATGTGTTATATTTATATGATTGGTTTCATTATTAGTTTATTTGATTTGATTTATACATTTGTACAAACATCATTTTATTTGATGTTACCAATTGCAATATTTTCATTGATTGAGTCATAATTACTTGGTGACTATTTTCCTCTTGTTGATATTACCATTTTCCATCATTCTAGTTTCTAACATTTTTAGTGACTTCATGCTTATTGACTTTGACAGTCTATTTAGTCATGTAATTTATATTATGTATTTTTAGTTGTTCTAATTATCAATGTTTTATTTCATTGCTCATTTGTCTAAGTGTTTTCTGACTTAACATTTCAAAATAATCATGTTTAATTGCAAATGATTAAGGACACACCCTATCTACTTTATGTTTATAGATTGAGCAATAAGGTTTAAGCATTGCTTATTAAACCTTGTTTTTATTATTTTGATTGGCACGTTATTAATATCTATAATGGTGCTTGGTGGTAGAAATCTAGAGTCCATATGATTTTTTTATTTTTTCAAATTGCGTGTTGACCTCCAGATTCTAGAGGTACTTGACTTACATGTAAATGGCAAGGTTGAACTCCATGTGTAACTTACAATTTTACAAAATTGTAAACTACAGTTTGAGTTCCATATTCCATGGGGGTTGTCAGTGGGATCCAAAACCTAGATTGGAATAGAACAAGAACAAAATAGGTAAAATAAGAACAAATTAAGGAAATAAAAACTCCTAATGAGTTGACTTGTGTGGAAGCACTTATTTTATAAAACACAACTAACCCTATTATATACAAAAATAGTATTTTGGGAAAGAATTCCTACCTTAAAAACAATCTTTGAGGTATATCTTATTGGCTAGGATATGTAGTTTTGATCCATCAAGCTTGGATAGCTAGAATGCATTAGCTCTTTTACACTAAGTTATAATGTATGAACCACTCTATATTGCATCAAAATTAGTGTGATTTCCTTGTTTGCCTTGTCTTCATCCCATTTAAGAACCATGTCTCCTTCATTAAATATATTGTTAGATGCATTTTTATCAAAATTCTTCTTTGTTTGATCCTAATTTACTTCAAAGACTTTCATAGATTAGGTCTTGATTTCTTCTAGATCTATTAGTTCATTCAATCTTACTATCATTTCATCATTATAAATCAAATCCAATTGGTGATTGAGCTCTAGAGATGGGAATTCAATTGATAATGGGACTTGTGATTATCTTCCATATACCAACATGAAGGGGGATTACTGATGGCTCTCTTAGGAGTGATCCTATTAGCCCATAGTGTTGATTTAAACTTTGTGTGCCATGTGTGTCAATTTCATTCCATTGTTATTTTGATAATTTTGATGAGGTTCTTGTTAGTAGACTCAGTGAATCCATTGTTGAGGGTAATAATTAGAAGTACTCAGGTATACATTTTGCTTTATGTCTTATTCACTCACTTGAGTGCCCATGAATTTTTAGCATTATCTGAGATAATGGTGTGAAGAACACCAAACCTTCAGACTATGCCATCCATGAATTCTAAGATAGATGCCTTCATGGAATATTCTAGTTAAAATACTTTAGTCCATCATGTGAAATAGTCTATTGATGTGAGGACCCATTTTTAGCTTGCACTCAATGCTGGATTGATCATACCACTGAAATATAATCCCCATTGAGAAAATGATTGATCTAATTGAGTTGGTCTGAGAGGGAAAGTTGGTATTCTCTACTTATTAGTAAATTAAGCACACTTTTCATAGTTCCTAACCTATTGATGTGAATATTTGAATAATTTAGGCCAATAATATCCTCTTCTAATTATCTCGATGGTCATGGTTCTTGCAAAGAAATATCCTCTTGATGGGCCATCATGAAATTCCTTGAGCACCTTAAGGACTTTGATTATTCTCAATACATATTAGAATGAATCTATTCATGTATTTTATAGACAATATTCCATAAAATACAACATAGGTAATGGATTGGAGTTAGAAATACCTTTTTTATTACTAAAAGTCATATGGGTACTCACTAGTTTGTAGGAAAATAATCATGTCATGGATCCAACTATTAAAAGGAGGTGTATTAGATGTATCAGGTACACTCTAAGCATATATAATTTAAAATACTACTTCAGAATTCTTGATATCATAAGCTAATTGTTCACAAAATCATTTGCCTATTACAAGATTTTTGATTTTGACATCCATGTCATATTCCATGAGCATTGTGATCTATCCTACTCTTTTTTCATTTATTTATTGGTTAAGTAGGAACTATTTGACACTTTGATGACTCACCATTAGATTAATATTATTATTGGATAGCATATGCCTAAATTTATTGAGAGATTTAATCATAACATATACATATTTTTCCATGAAATTGTAATTTTCTTCATAATCCTTCAAGGATTGATTGAAGAATGATATTGGTTATTCTAATTATTCTTTATTGTGTTGTGTCAAAATAGATGATATGTTTCCTTCCTCACCAAAGGCATAGATAATGAAATCTTTCTCATAGTTTGGGTTGATTAGGGTACGAACATAGGAAATAACTTTCTTGATAGCTTCAAAGTTGTCATTTCCCTCCTATGTCTAGCTGAAGATGATACCCTTATTTAGCATTATAGTAAGGGGTGTTGCCATAAAAGAAAAAATTAGAACAAATATTCTTAAAAAGTTGATTTTTATAATAAATCTTTGTATTCCTTTCTTATCTCTTGGTAGTGCTAATAAAAATATAACACTTATTATTTTTGGGTCTTTTGCAAGAGCATATTTTGACATAATATGTTCTACTAGCTTCCATTCATGAACAATGAAAATGTATTTCCTAGGATTAAAGTAAAACCCAAATTCTATGCACCTTCTAAAAAAATTTCTAAGGTGATCCAATTATGCATCATCATGTTTTAAGTAGATAGTGATATCATCTAGATATGATAGGATCATTTCATTAATTAGACCTCTAAACCATATCTATGGCTCTTTGAAATGTTGCACCAACATTATTTAGACCAAATGGAATATTTTTGTATGTATACACACACCATTTTATGGTGAAATCAGTCTTGAATTGGTATAATTCTTATACCAAGATTTGGTTATAGCCAAAATAATAATGTAGAAGAGAAAATATTTTAGATCCTGATACAATTTAAAGAAGTTGTTCAATGGGAGGAAGAGGATAATGATCCTTTAGAGATTCTTTGTTTAGGTCCCTAAAGTCTACACACAACCTAATTTCACCATTTTTCTTTTTTACAAGGACCAAATTTTTAACCCAAGATGAGTGTTTGATAGGAAAAATAATACTAGCATTATTAGTTTAGATAGTTCACTCTTCATCATGGGTTCTAATTTTGGATTAATAGGTCTCTACTTCTATCTGATAGGATTGGTATTTAGATCTAATTGTATTGTATGCTGGGCTAATCTAAGATCAAATCCTCTTAGATCATGATAACTCCAAGTGAAGTTATCATCAAAATCTTGGCACAACTCAACAAAATCTTGATTTTTATAATCAATACATACCTTTCCTATTTTTGGTGATTACCCTTCTGAGATGACCATTAGTTTAGAGTCTTCTTCATTCACCATGACGTTCTTATTCTCACCTTTCAACTAATCATTAAATTAAAGATGTTTTCTAATATAACCAAGCCCATAGGTAGTTTATTTGTCTTCAATTAGATGATTTGATCTTGATATTGATCTTAGATCCTTGACTGGTTTTTATGTGAGAATTTAGCTTCTTCTCTAAAATATTTGACAATCTATTGATCATTATCAAAAACTTACCAATTACTTGCATTATTAGGAATATATGAACTTATTATAAACCTTACATGCTAGCTATTTTTATTCTTTATCTCTTTAGGTGGGATATATTAGGATCCTGTATAGTCCATACAATTGACATCTTTGTTTTATGCTCTTGGTATCACTTGAATGTTTAAAGAGGTGAAATATTCTAACAGATCCCAAACCCTATGTTTGTAAGGTCTTAGATAATTATTCTTAGTTACACTTTTAGATCTCACTTAGTGAAAAATAAACTCACTATCACCAAATATTTGTAGGGATTTTATCCTTCTCTTTTTGGATAATTATAGGCCTCAAATCAAAACCTCATATTAAACTACATTATTTGTGTAGCTAAACTAAATTCTAAAATAATAGAAATAGATCCCCTTCTATGGAGAGATCAATAAAATACTTACACCAACACTATTTTTTATTCTTAAACCATTGAAGAAAAATTGGCACATCCCTTAAAGTTATTCAGTTAACTTTACTAGGTTTACGTTAATTGCATCATTTTCATGAATGTAATATGTACCCAACCCTATTTATTATGCATAACCATAAGGATTAAATTGAAGGGATGATCCCCATTCATCCATATTAGTGTCTATAATCTCTTCTATAGGTGTTGAAAATTCATGAGCCTCTTATTTTTTTGATATTTTAGTGTGTAGTTTATGTCTACAGGGATATGATTGTATGGATTAATATGATCTTTCATAATTAGCTCAGATCTTATTGTTACTCTAGTTCCATATCTCATACTAAGGAACATGTAAGACCAATCCATAAGATAGATATCCTCTCATTATTTTAGTGAAATATCTTTAAAGACAAATGGCAAAGTAAGGGGGAAGATCTGTAACTGAGATATCTTGAGAGATTGACAAGTTTGGACAAGCAAAAATAGTGGGGTTTAGTCATTTTATTATTCTTACTATCTGAATAGTATTTTCATCCAATTTACCACTCCTTTATTCATGGGTGTATATTTTATACCTAGGGCATCAACTATTTTCTTGGGAATCACTAAACTATTAGCCACTAAATCTACTATGAAATCATGAATTTGATGCTTCCCTACTATAAGTGAATGATATAAAGGTGGAGGATTACCATTTTTGCTCATTTTAGTGTCATTTTATCATTGAAAAAAAATAATTATAGCATTAGGAACCTTCGATAGAACCTTTTATGTTATATAGAATTTTTTTAAAGCCTCCTATAGTATATCCCTTTGCATGGGAATGGATAGTGCTTCTCATATGATACCATTTTAATTGGTCTTCTTTATTTGCTCAACAATGTTGAAAGTAATATTAATAACCTTTACTAGTGATTTTTTTGGAGTTATGTCTTATTTTACAAGATTTGAAGTTGGTACTTTTGCTTTGGCTTGGCATGTAGGTATAAAGGGTGGCATTTATACTATGTTGTTCTTTATAAGTTTGGGTATAACTTTATAAGTTGTATCTTATTACACCATGGGGGGATGATCATTATTTATTTCCATTTTATTTGATGCATGTTGGCTACCATTGGACATACACCATTGAGTAATTCTTCCTCTTGATTTACACCACAAAATTCATCCTCTTGCTAATTTAGAAGAGTTGCCTCACCTTAAGCAGGTTCTTTTGTCTGCCTATTGGGAAGTAGATTCTTCTTGTTGGCTTTGTTTACTTGATATGCCTTGCACCATCAAGGATTGATTGATAACACAATTAAGATAATTATTATGATTATGTGGCTAAGAACAAGGATAACACCACTTTTACTCTTAATATAGGTTGTTCTAGATAGTAAAATAACTTTAGAAGCACCTGGTGTAGGTAATGCATGGATGTTTGGAGGTTTTTATTGCATACCTTGACCCTATGGCTATGAATTTCTTTGGTATGGCTACCTATGTCCTTGGTATCATTACCTATTGGGTTGGTATTCTATGTTAGCCTATTAATAAGTCTTGTAGTTCTAGTAATGTTGCCTCTTCATTACTACTAACTCATTGCCAAAACTCTTGAGTGGTACTTAACCTAATATAAATAATTTGTAGGTGTAGGAGTTAAATCTAGTGATTTGATTATGGTGGGAATTATAGAAATTATAGGTGGTGGAATAAGAGGTATTTATGGAAAAAGATGCATCATTGGCCTTAGGGAAAATTTTCTAGCTTGAATTAAATAATTTTATTCCCTTATTACAATTTCATAGGCATTAGGAATTGTGGTTCCACCCATAGATTGAATAATAACAACTATATCACTATTTAAGGCTCTTAAGTAATATAAGAAATCATTATTTAGAGTTGGTTTTACCAATACTATAATTCTATTCCATGTCTTCTAGAAATGGAAAATGAAGTTAGTCATGTGCTTAAGAGGACCTTGTTGAATAAAAGTTAATTGTTCAACTAGGGAGAGGTGGTCATTCTTGTCTTGAAATTGGGTACATAGTGTAGATCCTAAATCATCCCAAACTAAGATGGAATTGGAAGCAAGACCTATGTACCATTGCAAGGTTTTACCTTTGAAAAAGGAAACTAAGAGTCTGATTACAACATTATCTTGTACCACATTATGGACTAAACATAGATTATTAATAGCTTGGATGTGTTATATATGAGTGGTGGAAGTTTCAATAGTATAATATGGCAAGAGTTTTAAATATGAAGTAGGTATATTATCATATTGGGCCAACTAGAGTGGGTTGCCTCCATTCAAAGCTATAAAATTCATATTTTTAGCCATTATGGGAGGTATGAAACTGATGAGAGTAACTAGTGGATATGAAAATAAAATTGTAGGCTATATCCTAGGGATAGAGAGATTTATTTTGATCTATTTTTGAACTAAAAGGGGTAAAAATTTATTAAGAAACCGAAAGGACAAGAGTTACAGATCATTCTCCTGATTCACCAGGGAATCCAATTCTTGATACATACTAACTGGGAGCATTCCCAGATCAGTAATATTCCAAGTGGGGACATTCTCCGAAGCCCATTTGGCAAGACGGTCAGCAACATCATTCCACTCACGTGGAATATGTGTGAAAGCAATAGAATTGAAAGAAGTACTTAAATGCCTGATCTGATGGACAATAAGATTAAGATGCCAGTCCACTTTACCAGCAACACCGAAATTCAACAAGTTAATCACGACTTGCGAATCCGATTCGCAAATGATATTATAACAACCCTGTTGGCAACAAAATTTCACGGCTTCCAAAATCGCCATGGCTTCCATTAGATTGTTGGTGTGGCAGCCTTTGTAAATTGAAAACAGAAAAATGATGCTCCCAGAACTATCACGGCCAATACCAGCAATGCCGGCCTCCCCTGGGTTCCCCCGTGAGGAACCATCTGTATTAACTTTGACCCTGCCAGGCTCTGGAAGAGTCCAGTGGCCTGCTCTATTGACAGGTCATGCCCTCAAAGGATTCCTACGCAGCGCACCACCAACAAATGCCAAATCACGGCAGGGGCTTGGAGCGAGACCCAAGCGATGAAATATTTCGTTCTCCTCAGCATCCAAGGCCGCGCCATTCATACACTTGGCTGCTAGTGTCTCTTGCAAAAAATTAAGGACAGAAGACCATAGCTGACCCAAGGCAAAGTGCGTTCCCCTGAAGACTCTCCTATTTCGCTCCAACCACAGGTTCCAAAGAATAAAAGTAGGGCCAACAGACCAGGCACTTTGAAGCAAGGAACTCTTAACAGAGACAGGTCTGTGATTATTCCAGAAATCACATAACGAATGAACATGGCGGCAAGGAGTGCCCCAAGTAGCCCACCACAGGTGCCAGACCTATTTAGCAAAGGGGCATTGAAAGAATAAGTGCGCCCCTGTCTCTTCACTCATATAGCAAAAAACACAGATAGAAGGCCCCTGAAAGCCCCGCTTAACTAAGTTATCCCAGGTGAGGCATTTATTGTGAGTAAGAAGCCACAAAAAGAAGTTGCATTTGGGCCAAGAAATCTGGCTCCAAACTTTTTTCCCCCATAAAAACTGGTCACCAATGCCAATTTGCTTGATCAATATAGAATATCCAGATGAAACAGAATACTGACCAGTATTATCTCCTCCCCAGGCAAGAACATCACTACCTTGGACAGAATTACACACTCTGGACTCAAGGATTTGGCCAAGCTCGCTTCTATTCACAGCGGAACCTCTCGGGGGCCAGTCGGAGGAGTTCTTCCATCTATATCCAATAGCCAGACCCAACCTAACAGCCTCCTTATAATGCATCACAGTGTTCCATCCAGCGGAGAGAAAGAGATCAACAAGCGTCTGTAGGTGAGGATGGGAAACTAAAAGGGGAGGAGCACCATTCCAAGACTCTTCCCAAAACAAAGCTTCCGAGCCACTATTGCACACCCAAAAAAGACTCTGCTTCACTAAGTGGGCCCCCGCCTTAAGGGTACTCCAAACCATCGATCCACGCCCTTCAAGAGGAAATCGGGAAACATCCTGAGGTGCTGTGCCTGGAAAGTATTTAGCCGTTAAGATCTTGGCCCAAAGAGCAGACTGGTTAGAGCACCACCTCCAGTATAACTTGGCAGCCAGGGCTTGGCTGCCCAATATAGCAGAGCGCAATCCAAGGCCGCCACTCTGCTTTGGTCTGCAGACCGTTTCCCAATTGATTAGGCTCCATTTGGTAACTTGGAGATTCCCGCTCCACAGAAATCTTCTAGAGAGCGCATCATATTCTTTGAGGAAATAGACTGGAGCCATTTGAATCATGCATCGATAAATGGGCAATGCCTAAATAACAGATTGCAAAAGAATCACACGTCCAGCCGTGGAGAGTCATTAGTGGGTCCAGTGACCCATTTTCATTCTTAGCTTATCCAGAACATTCTGCCAAAACCACCTGGGCTGCCTCCCCACAATAATAGGGATGCCTAAATAAATCACAGGAAGTGTTTGAATTTGGAACCTCAGAATGGCAGCAATCCTTCTTTGGATAGATTTTGGCGTGTTGAAGAAAAAGATGGAGGACTTGTGATCATTGATCTTCTATCCCGAAGCCTCTAAATAGTTGTCAAGGGTGTAACGAAAAGCTTCCTCTTCTCGGATTCGAGCTTTACCTGCTAAAATTATATCATCTACAAATTGGAGATGAGTCAGAGTGCTGATCCCATGACCCCATTTCCAGCCTTGTAGAGTGCTCTGAGAAACCCAAAATTTGAGAAGCCACCCAAGCCCTTCAGCCATAATAATGAACAAGTAGGGTGAAAGCGGATCACCTTGGCGAAGGCCTCTCGATGCTCCAAATAGCTCCGAAGGAGCACCATTTATAAGGACCGAAAAGGAAGGCATAGTAATGCAGCTGAACACCCAGCTAATCCAATCTGAATGGAAGCCAAAAGCTAAGAGAATTTTGCGCAAAAATCTCCAGCTAACTCTGTCATAGGCTTTGGAAAGATCAAGCTTGACAAACATGGCTCTCTCCTGAGAAGAACTCATAGAGTGAATAGCTTCCGCAGCAATCACAACTCCATCCAAAATCTGTTTCCCTGCCACAAAGCCTCCTTGCTCCTCTGAGATAAGGCCAGGCAGGAGCCCTTTCAACCTTTGTGCTATGATTTTAGAGATGATTTTGTAAATGACATTACAAAGCGCAATAGGCCTGTACATCTCCAACTTATTAGCCCATTCTTTCTTTGGGACAAGAGCCAGGAATGTGGCATTCAATGCTCTAAGCATTTCTTTGCTAGAGTACGATTCCTGTATCACATCCATTAAATCCTATTTTATAATATCCCAGAAGTCTTGGAAGAATTCAGCCGGAAAGCCATCAGGACCAGGGGCTTTGCCTCTCTTCATACTGAAAACCACCTCCTCCACTTCAGTAAAAACAATTGGTTTCAAAAGGTAGTCATTCATTCCCTCATTTATCAATGAAGGAATGCAAGATAAAACAATATTTTCTGCCCCTTCATCAGGCAAAGGATCACTAGTAAAAAGTTCAGAGAAGTACTGAACAGCTTCTTTGCTAATAGCTTGGGAAGAGGATAAGCAGGAGCCATCTTGGGAAACAAGAGAAGTTATGAAGTTCCCATTGCATCGTGCCTGCACAGACTTATGAAAAAATGCCGTGTTTTTGTCACCCTCTTGGAGCCACTCATTATGAGACTTCTGATTCCAGTAGATTTCTTCCCGAAGTTCCCACTCCGCTAACTCGTTGGCAGCTCTAGCTTCCTCAAGCCGTAGATCCTCCGACAGCCCCAAATCTCGGATTTGTCTGGTAATAACATCAAGTTGTTCTTGGGCCTTCTTTTTCTTGCATTGTAGATTGCCAAAACAAGTTCTATTCTAACCCTGCAACTTCCTTTTAACATATTGGAGTTTTTTAAGAAAGGAATACATCGTTGTCCCAAATGCAGGACCTCCCTGTCACCACCACTGGGCCATGAGATCATGGAGCGAACTGTCTCTAAGCCACATCATCTGAAATTTGAAAGGAGGCTTTTTGGGCTTTTCAATGCATCCAATGGACAGCTTGATAGGCCAGTGATCAGAACCCCTCCAGTTCAAAATTTCAGAATTAAGAGAAAAGGCGCTAGATTCCCAGAAGCAGGAAACTAAAAATCTATCAAGGCATTTGGAAATGGCAGCATTACCTATTCTTCGGTTGCTCCAAGTGAAGAGCCCATTAGAAGGTCGAACGTTAGACAGGCGCAGAGCTTCAACATTATGGTGAAGACAATCAGCAGAGGGACCAAGCCGATTCAAACCGCCTCTTTTTTCTTCAAGACTTAGCACATCATTAAAGTCACCAGCAACAATCCAAGGCAGGAATGGATGGCATTTACGGATGTAGCGAATGTGCTCCCATAGCTGCAGCTACCCAGCCAAATCCACAGGAGCATACACATTGGTGATCAGGAGCTATTCCCCAGTTTCAAGTGAGGAAGCCATCACTGTTAAGGCTAATGTGCTAGAGAGCCAATGAATCGGTAGGATTTTTCTAGGGTCCCACCCCAAAGCTAAACCCCCTGCACTACCACATGCCCTAATACATTGCCACTGACCGCAAGGCCAGATATTTAACATACAAGCAGAAAATGCTTCAATCGCTAATTTAGTCTCCTGAATGCAAAAAATATCTGGAGAATTGTCCAAAATCAGGTTCCTCATAGCTTTTTGTCTAGGGGAGCTATGCAAACCCCTTACGTTCCATGACAAAACTATCATTGGGTGGGGTGGGGGAAATGTTCATCCAAGGTTTTGACAACCCCAGCTTCCACCAGCAAGTCACCAGTAATTTTCAATCGGTCTTGGTCTTTCCTTCTCCCAGCTTTGGAGGGGGCAACCGAAGTGGCTTTCTTGAATTGTTTCTGCACAAGACCAAGAGCATTGCTGATTCCTTTATCTTTCTTCCCAGCTTCCCGTTCTTTGAGCAAGTCCGCCCATCTCAAATCCTTCTCCGACAACTCTACCTGGGCTTCAGGCAAACCGTCCTCCTGTTGCAGAGAACACACAAGAGGTGCATGAGCCTGCAAATTTAGAACACCATTAAATTCAGAAAATTGGTGAGGTTGCTCCATCTCCCCCTCTTGTTCCTCCATCGGGATACCGTCTTCTATAGCCATACAATCTAAGGCCTCAAAACGATTAAACCCCAGTGCAGCCTGCCTATCATCACTTCTGTGCCTTGGTCTTCGGCCTCTTGCTCTCTTTCTGACTGGTATGAAGCCGTCCACTCCCGTCTGAAAATGGTCACCAGACCCTTGTGCCATGTTTGAGTTAAATGCATTTTTCCCTTTGCCTAGTTTCTCAGGAAGGGATTTAGTGTTTGCAGACATAGTCCTGCGCCCATTTTCCATTCCAGCAACAGCATTATTTGCCAAGGAAGAATCTGAACTAGTTTCTTTGGCTTTGGCAACCAAAGGGCATTGCCTATGTAAGTGGCCATATACGTGGCAAATCCTACACCTGAAGGGAATTGATTCATAGTCAAGCTGCTGAATCCATGACAGAGAGCCCAAACAGATTTCTAGGGAGTCTGGGAGAGGGTTATTAAGGTCCATGTCTACACAAATTCGTGCATATGAGATGATCTTCTTGTCCAGTGACTGGTGTGCAATAGCCGTTGGCTTACCTAGCATAGCCCCAATCTGCCTGAGGATATCCTCCCTCCAAAATTCCAATGGAAGCCGGGGAAGGCGCACCCAGACTGGGACACAAGCTGGAAGTTCATCCGCTGAGTTGAAACCCATATGCCAGGGTTTAAAAAATAGGCCCACCCTCTCATAGAAGTATGGGCCTCCCTCAAAAATGCAATTTCTGTCAGATACAGAAGAGAAACTTACCAGAAAATAGCCATTTCCTGCCAACATGAGGTCAAAATCTCCATCAATGGCCCAAGAGCATCGAATCCAGGCTTCTAAGGCCGCCAACGAAATCCTGATGCCCAGAAATTTGCATATCAGAGTGTGTGATGATAGGTACTCAACATCTTCATGAACTGCCTCCTGTGGGATGACTAATACAGGTCGATCCTGGGTCCTCAGTAAACAGCCATTCACTTTACTTAGTCTGGAGCGCTCACTGGAATAGAAACTGTCTTGACCAAGAGAAAATGCCCCAGGTGTGTCAGTCTCCTCCCTGGGGCCTGTCGACGGGCCACCATTTCCTCCATCGCCGTTACCTCCTCCGCACCCAGCCATCACTCCATATTTTATTTTGATCTATTTTTAGAAGGAAATGATAATTCTAATAAATTATCTCTCTTATCTTTAGTAGATGATCTTGTTTACTTGCTTAACATACAATAACCTTGAAATTTGGAATCTGTAGGCTATTAGAGTCACCAGACACTTTTGAAATTTGTAAAAAGCTCATATAATGCTCACTAATAATAACACCTATCCCTTTGTAATTTTCATGGTCCTACTTGGCATGCTAAAAATTGTTATCACATAGGTTTTGCACCCGTTCTTTGATGTAACAGCTCACTATGAAAATAAATAATGATACAATGGAAGAACCTCCAAAGCTTTGGGACCTTGGTGAATTGAGATTAATCTCTAGATAAGGTTAAATTACTTTCACTAAATTTGGTATAACTGATAAAATACCATTTTTATATAATTTATGTTCCTTTAGTGTTTTTACTCTTAAACTAGGGTTTGATTTGGAAAAGAGTTTGAGAATAAAACTTGAAAACCTAAAAATGGTGATTACACTAGATATTTTTAGTGTATTATAATGATTCCTTTAATGAACACAATATAATATAAAATAGATTGAAATTTGTTTGAGCATAGACTCATGCATATGGGAAATCAGAGGTGATATTTTATTTTTTTCATAGAAGGGGAAATATTCTTTTATTTTAATCAAGAAATATTTTAGAAGGGTATAAAAATACCACAAATTAATTTATTATGACTTAAATAAGAATTAAACTTCCAAAAATATTTAAATAACTTGCATATAGAGTGATTTCTCAGACAAGAAAGGCAAAATATTTAGTTTATTTCATTCTCTAGGTTATAGCTTGTAGAAAATGCATTAAAAATGTAGAAATATATTACTAACATTAAAAATATAGATTGGGATATGGGGTTTTCCCATATTTATACAAAAATGTCTCATATATGAGATGTAGTTATCAACAACTTCAACACCAAGTGTAAAAATCATGCAAATATCGAACTTCACACAAAATAGGCATGATCTCATGTTTGTGGCATCCTTTGACTTTTTAAAATGGTTTGGAAAGTAGCATACAAGATTTGGGCATGATATTTAACTTGATGTGGCATGGATGGACTTGGAAAATCTTCATTCAATGCCTTGGTCTTCTCCATGTAGCTACAAAACACTTCATACAAATGGGTGGTGCCCAAAATGATAATATTTAAACAAAAGATAACTTAGAAATAATTCAAGTTATTTTTTGAAAAACTCTGACTTGAAAATTACAAGTGAGACTTTTAAAAATTTCAAGTCATGTCACTTTGTCAAAACTAAATTTACAATTTTCAATATGTGCTTTTACAACTTTAAGTAATTATAACTTGTCAAAATGAAAAGTGTAATTTGTAATTATGCTTTTTACAGTGTCTAACATGTCAAAATATATAAAGTGTAAAATATATGTGTCTCTTTATTACAAAAGGCTATATAAAATATAGTTTCAATTACAAGATATGCAACTTTGTAATGTTTTTAAAATTCTAAAAATACAATATATGATAATATTTCAATAAAAAGTACTAATGAATTTACAAAACTTCCTCTGCCTTTTGGTCTTTCTTAGCTTGAAGTTTCTAAACATATGAATCAAAGTCCTTAAAAATATCTTGGATTATATCTTCATCTATGCCATAGGTGTAAAGGTTGTTGATTTCATAGTCTGTTGATGTGCCAAAAATTTCTTACCTCAAAGCCTTGATTTCTTTCATCTCTTTACCGATATTATCCAATGCATTCTGATGTAGTGATGGATAGAACATAAGGTAAATACTATAGTTTTGGTAGATTCTTTTTCATATACTTCCTTTAATTTACTCTGAACCTCTTTTATCATAAAGAGGTTATCTTCATCATTTTTTGGCTTGTGTGATAATTTACTTAACATTTCTTCAATTTCATATAACATGTCAATGGATTCATCATGGGCAACCTTGGCCTTGTGTGTAGCTTCTATCAACAACTTAATTCTGAAATGTGTAGCTCTATCCATTTCCTCTTCTTCTCCATCATTTTTTATTATTCCTTCAACAAGGTGGATGTCAATGTCAATATATTCTACAACTATAAATTTGGGATAATAGAGATTAAAACTTTATATTTCTCCCTCATACTTATTGACCAATTCTATTAAGGTAGTACTTATTTCCCTCAAAACTATATAATGGTCCATTATTGTAGGAATAATCTTATTGCCTTTGGAAATAAGTTCCTCTAACCATTGTTTAGTATCCCTTCCCATGATTTCAATTTCATTCATGACATTTATTATTGCTTGAATTTGAATTTGGTTGACTCGTTGTGCCGACTCAAATTATATCAATGATCCACTAGGCTCTATGAATTTGTTAAGTATAGTTGTGAGTTGATCAACCTTATTTTTTAATTCATCTTTAGTGACCTTGTCACTATCTATTTTATTTATGAAGGAGTTGATTCTAGATTAAACATTATTTCTTAACCCCTCCATATTGGTCATCCAAGGTGAATATTTTAAATCTAATAATCCCCCACTATGAGATATTCCTTTGGTTTGTCTAGTGGGGGAGCTATAATCTCAACATGTCTTTCCCATTTATCATCATATAGTATTTTGAAAAAGGTCAAGGGAGTAGGCTTGGACTTATTATTCATATATGAAAAGCTAAACTCTAGTGTACTTGGAGAAATCATTTGTTTTCACTTATTTCCCATTATTTGTGCTATCTAATTGGGGGTGGCATCCTACTATGTAGATACTATCACCTAAGAATTAGTATCTAAGGTTGCTACACTAGTATGCACTATGACAAGTATGGAGTCCTATGTATATGCTACCATTGATTACTCAATAGATTCTTATGGAATTCCATCTCCATCAGTAGTTTGTAAATCCAAATTTGAATTAATAACTTGTGTTTCTCCTATCTCCACTAAAGGTGTTGTGAAAAATACAAAAGTGAAGGAGGTGGGGAAAATGGAAACATCTATGTCTATTGGGAGTGTGTAAGATTGAATTGATACTATTGAGGGAATAGACACATGGAATTTAAATTTGATAATTGGTGAAAGGATGAAAACCAAAAAAATGAATGAATCAATTAAATATGTTGGGCCACTTAGGGTTAGTAAGGTATGGACTATGAAAAGGGATGGAGATTAAGTAGTATTAATCCTAGTAGTTGGGATGACTAATGGAGATAAAGTTAGGATGACTGAGTCTGTGGCTATGTACTACTGAGATGTGTTGGAAATCAATAGGGATGGAATGGAAGGATTTATAAATGGAATGGAAAGAGGGAGTGAAATATAAGGAATGTAAAGTGGAGTGAAAATTGAGTATCTACTAATGGGGGACCTTGAGTGTCCACTTGACTTGATTATACTAGTTATAATTAGATTACTGTAGTAGGTAAATTGGTCAAGATGAGAGGTGGAGTGGAAAACTAAGATGCAAGGGGGGTGGAAATAATAAGTGGAGGTATTATAACTTTAGTAACAATATACATAGGTAGAGGGTGAATAATAGAAATAGGGGTTGTCACTATTAATGATATTGGGGTTGAATCCATAGAATCTCCAACTGCATATATGTCCTTTGAGAAGATGTTGATTGGTTGATTTGTAGCTGACCCATCTTTTCTTGACTACCCCATCTTGGCCTTATTTTTCTTATTATTCTTATTGGAGGTCATTATCCCTTCTAATTGTTCCCCTACTATGCCATTGGGACCCTTTATTGATGGAAAACCCTATTCGTTGAGCTTCAATAATTTATCTATGATACCCATTGTATATTTTATTACTTGAAACCATTTACATCTGATCTAATTGATCATTTTATTGATCACATGTGTTATTATATCAATCAACGAGAAGGAATAAAGAATTGACCACCTTACCATTATAAGGGGTTATGAGATGATATGTTTGTAATAGTTTTGGTCCACGAGGGACTCATCATCTACCAAGTCATTTGGTTTTAGTACCAAATCATAATCTCTGACCTATTATAGAGCCATTCTAGAATGGTCCTCCAATCTAACCTTCTCTTCATCCTATAAGTCCTCCCAATAATCTTCAAAATGTGGAACATGGGATTATGTGGAAACTCCCAATGTGTTGGTGATGTTTCCATAAAAATCAAAGAATGGCCAAGAATATAGTGTTCTTAGGGTCATTTGGCACAATTCTACCTTAGCACACTTGGCCTTGAGGAGGGATGTGCATGTGTATCTACCAATACTAATTGGTAAATTAAATCCTAACTCATGTTTGTTGGATAAAATCTTGTGGGTATCCACAAGTTGCCTTACTAGCTATGTTAGTGACCACATGTCACTAACATATATTAGGAATGTGTATGAGTAACCACTAAATCCACTTGCCCTTATATATGAATAGGTGGGGAACTGAATGAATTAGGATCTCTATTTGGTGATATTTACAACTATTACATCTAAGAATCTTATTCTCCCAATCTATTTATCAAACATGATGATGATGTAATAGCATCATTAACTTGCTTAAAATGTTGTTTGGTAGCCTCTAATGTAACATTAGAATGGTAGTTGTATAATTTTCTTATCTCACCAAGTACTATATTGAGTTTTAGGAAATATCTCCCTTTGGCCAAAATGTATACAAGGTAGGAAGTCATGAAGAACTTTCCTATTATTTTCACCTCCATCAATTGCTTATGGAGGGAGTCACTAATGAGTTGGGCCCAATGTATGTATTGGTAATTCTAACATATGACCCAAATATACTAGTACATCCACTCTTGAAAGATCTTGGCATTAGGACTACCATTAATCCTATGTAGCAAAATGATTATATATCCCACGTCATCTTTGAATTCAATCCTTGCCAATGTCTTTGGCAATCTGGTGGAAGAATCCTTAGGGGCCTTAATCCATTGCTTGTTAATAATTTGTTGACATCTATCTGTATTATCTTGAAATAATTATTATGATGTCTCTAGATTTATATCAAGATATATCTCTAACTCTAGTATTATAAATAATAAATTAATGAAATTGGGTTCAAGATTCAAATTCCTTTCCCCTTTGTCACTCACAACCTCTCTTCTATCAGCATCATAATGTTGGGATAGTGTCAGCACCAACTTAGGTATTTTTACCATTAGTGGAAAGGTTACTACTTATGGAAGTTTAGAGTCATAAATACCCTAGATCCAATCATTCTTACACTCTACATTAGTTTGGGTCTAGAAGTCCCCTAGGTCAATGTGGCATAGGTCTATATTAGTTATCTCTATAGTGTTTGAATTTAAGATGAGAATCACCCTAGGGAATTTTGATTTGAAATTCACCTCCTTTTGGTAATTTTAATCTAGAGATAATGATTGTGTAAAACCAACTATAAGGGCTGACAAGATTTATAGGTGCTTAAAGTAGGTATAATCTCTGATAGAGATTGGAGGTGTTATATGTAGGTGAAAAGCTAGGTAGAACTAGCAGGTGCTCAAAGCAGATGAGAACTCCATATAACTAGGAAGTGTTCTAGACAATATGAATGTTTCATGTAAATTATATTTATTATAAGTAGGCTAAAATATTACAAGTATGGGAGGTGTTTAGAGCAAGTATAGTATCCATAGGGGCTTGGAGATATCTCGTAAGGAATATTTTCTAGGTATTGGGAAATATATTGGGATATATTAACCTAACTATGTTGAATCCATAGATTCAACTATGAATTTTTTGGAATAAAATCCTAAGTTTTTCTCTAAAATTTTTTTGAAAATAAAAAACCTAGAAAAACCTTAGATTTAACTAACTAAAAACCCTCAGAAGACATATGGAAAACATGACCCTTTAATTACACAACTAGAAAACCCTAAACTATATGATGAAAAGAAAACCTTAGATTTTTGAAAGAAACTCTAAAATAAATGGAAATAACTTGAAAAGGCTTTAATTTTCAAGAAACAATGGCAAAAAACACAATAAGATTATAGGAATACCATGTAGTGGGGAAAATGATGTGGCACTTTTTTTTATAGATGTGGTTTGGATACATGGATTGAGGAATGGTTTCAAAGGTTGTTTTTAGAGCTTCAAAACACAATTATCAAATGTAAATAATTAATTAAAAAACCCAAATTATATTATTCATAAAAAACCCTATAATTAATGCTCTAATGGTGGTTGGTGGTATAAATCTGGAGTCTGTATGTAATTTTACAAATTTCATTATTGACCTCTAGATTCTATAGGTAGTTGATTTTCTTGGAAATGGGAAGGTGGAACTCCACATGAAATTTGAAATTTTTCAAAATTACAAATTGTATTTCAAGTTCCATATTCCATGGGGGTTGTTGGCAGGATTCAAAACCTGTATTGTAATTTGCAATTTTTCAAATTATAAATTACTCTCTGAGATCCAATTTCTAGGTGAAGTGTTCTATGAGAGGTGAAACTCATGATGTAATTTTAATAATTTAAAATTGTAGTTCAAGTTCTAGATTTTGTTGGGGGTGTTTTTGAGGTCAATATACCCCCCATTTTAAAAAACAGGGACCCTTTATTTAAATTTTGTTAATTTCTGCTATAAATTAAACATCCACTTGACTAGAGTGCATTATTAGAATATGATGGTTTTCGTCATATCTAAGTATTTGTTTCAGACATAATATTCATTTAACTTTATCTATTGTGTTAATGTCTTAATCTCTATTTTTTAGGTTGTAGGATTAATGCAGTCCATCTAGAATGGACAATGTCTGATCTTCATGATTTAATTTGATATTTTACGAGCCTTTAGTCTGTTAAAACAAGTTAAATCTATGTTTGGCATATTAAAACACTCATTATAATTACCCTAGCTCAAGTTATTTTGAACCAAATTCAAATTTAAGTGGGAAACATTTATTTAGGAAGCATTTTATTATATTATAGACTTAGTTTAAAACTTTAACCTAGGTTTTAATTGTATTTATTAATACAACTCAGACTTTAGTCTATAATCTTCATGCCGGGTCCTTTATATCTTATGGTTCATGAGGTCTAATTAATGAGGGGAATATTTTATTATGATTTGAACTTAGCTTAAAATTTATATTAAATTTTTAATCATGTTTATTGACACGATAAAAACCTTAGTCTTAATTCTTTATGCTAAGTCCTTTAAGTCTCCAAATACTTTTGCCTTTAATTTTATGCTTGCAGAAAAAGAAAAACATGAAGGAGACATGTGGTGAGATCTTGAGGATTGGAAATTAGATAAACAACCTATGGGAAAGGTTTAAAGTTAATAAAGCCTAGAGAAAGATCAAAGGTTTGGATTTGTTCACGTACCAAAGATATAATTATGTGGGGTAGAGTTAATAAAGTTAGGAAATCTATGGAGGGATTTGATAATGCAAAGTGGTAGCATCTCAATAATCTAGGATGATATACAAATGGTCTATAGGCCCCTTCCCTAAGTCATAATCAATAGACTAAGATCCCAAGATTATAAAGTGGCATACCCATGTTTAATCACATGAGGAGTACTTTATTATATTGATACTTTATCCTATGATTTTTTTAATCATGTTTATTAACAAAAATAAAAACTTAGGATAAAATTATGTCCTAATTTTTATATCTCTTGGGACCTTATTATGTCTATCTTATGTTTGGAAAAATGGAGAGAACCTGATAAAGACAAGTGTCAAGCTTGCAGAGAGTAAAAAATTCAAGCATCAATATCTATGGTGCACATTAACTTAGACATAGATAATATAATGGTGCATCACCTAATTCAAAAATTCAAAGGACTCATAACAATCATGGAGTAACCCATAGTTAAAACCTACATGATATCCTAAAGATCGATAGTGTATGTAAAGGTGTACACATTCTGATCAATAATGAGTAAAGATTTAAGGTGTCAAGGACATTAAGAGGAAGCACAAGATCAATAAGTGTAAATATCTCAATAAAGTAACCAAGGAATCAATGATTTGTTCTCAATTGTAGATCCACCAGATCAATGATGCACATTCAATATTGCCAAAGTACATTGATGGTGCAATATAAAGGTAAAATTCTTAGGGAACCCATGAAGTCAATAAGTGGAATGATATCTAAGGTCTTAATATAGATATAGTGGCTCATGAAGAAAGTTAATACAAAGAGGACTCCAAATTATATCAAAAATATGAACTTGATCTACCCTGAGAGAGCATGAGGTAAGGACATGTGTCCAAAGGCAATAATGATCACATTTAAAGATCAAATGGATAGCTTGGCATGAAAATTAGCACATAGACTTGACACATTATATTGTAAGGTCATATGGACCTAAAAATGCGTGAATTATAATTATCATAGATGAGTGAAGATTAGATAATGAATAAACATGCCTTAGACTTAATTTGGTTAGTGAATGAGAGGTTGAAAGTACAAAAGAGTCTCAAAGTCAATTAAGTTGACATAGTATTTTCTTTTAAATTGAAAGACCCTATAAATAATTTTGAGGGAATAATCTATTCTATAAAATCTAGATAAATATGGAACATATATAGATTTTGGTTAGTCATATTGGAAAAGTGTCATCGATATTGGAATGTTCTAAAGGGATAACTATCTATGACACTTATCCAATTACATGTTGTCAAGGAATGATTGACATACCTCATGAAATGACTATATAAAGGATGTATTGTCATGGTGAAAAGATGGGGGATTTATTAGAGCCAAAATTACATTGAAAACATGGATCAAGTAGTACAAGCAAGGAACTCTGCAAAGTTTTCCAATATTCATCTGTATGTTTTCCATCATGGTTGTTTCTTCAGTTATCTGGTTTGATATTAGATTTGAATTATTTTTATGGATCCTAGATGAGCACATATAATGAAAAGTTATCATTTTGTGTTTATGCTAGGTTTATTGAAAGATCTTACGTTCATTTCATTCTCTTTTTATTTTATTAAAGATGTGTAGAGGCTTTTTTATTGTGCAAGTAAACCTTTAAAGTGAACCAAATTTATTGTTTCCATTACCTTTTCTCAAACATTTTCCTGATATAAAATAGGATATGTGCTTACGTAATTTCATGGTATATATTGGTTTAGTGCATGTATTTATGAAATATAATATTTTTCATAATTTATAGATTGAAGATCAAAAACACCATCTTTTTACCCTACCCTTCCTTTTGCTCCTTTTTGACCAGATCACTTTAGTTTAGATTGTCACTGTAAATATCCATGTTAGATTAGGGTTTAGAGTTTAGGTTTTACACATCATTAATTGATATTAGTTTATATTAATTTCATCTTCATAAATATTTAGGACCAAAGTTTCTCCCAACAACCATTTACATGTTCATTTTGTGAAACAATCATTTAGCTTGGGCACTACTCCACCACATATCTTAGGAAGATCACAACCAAGAAATCATGCAATGGATTCTTTGAACCTAAAAATGAGAAGTGTTTATTAAACACTATATCTTTACCTAGTGATATATATTTTGGCATCAACATGTGTTTAATTTTTGGGATCTAGAATTCTGATTGTAATTTAGCAAAATTACAAATTACAAATGGGTTTTAGGATTCCATTGATTAATTAATTTTGGGATCCAAAACTCGGGATGAAATTTGGAATTTTTCAAATTGAAAATTATAGTCAAGATTCAATATTTCACCCATTAGTTTATTTTAAGATCTGGAGCTCATGAAGCAATTTACAATTTTGTAACTACAAATTGCATCCTAAGTTCTAGATTCCATAATACAAAGGAAAAGTTAGTTTTTGGTCATTTCAATGGAATTTATCAAAAAATGAGGGGGTAACCCTTATGGTATTTAATGTTATGATATTTTTTGGGAAAAAATATCAACAAAACCAATATAACTTATGTATTACACAATAAATTATCCAGTATTAAAATTTGACCTAATCTAACATACAACAATCAAATGATATAAAAACAAAATTCAATGATTCATGATCATCCATGAATACCCTTAAGATTCATTCAAATATCAAAATGACAAATAATTCACTTTAAATTTTTAAGCCTATTAAAATGCTAATGAAAGACAAGCATGAAAACCATACTTAAATTTTATAACTTAATTCTAAACATTAAAAATTAATCACATGGATTAGATATCCATTTATTGCATTATTAGATAAAATCAAGTTAATGAAATATAACTAAACATTTCAATATTCAAAAATACTCATCTTTCATCAATAAACATAATTAAAAGTGCCATTTAGTAATAGAAATACCATGATTTGAGCCAAATTAAACTAAAGAGTTTTATTCCCAATCAAATGACTAATGAATAAAAACATTATTTTAATAGTAGTAAATATAATCAATTTAACCATAAATAGATTATTAACATTTTTATTTAAGAAAAGTTTTCTTCATTACTCATTTGAACTTAAACACTTCAAATTACTTGTTCAAATATCAATCTAATAATTGAAATGTGTATTCAAAAGTCTAATTAAATCAATCATCAAAATTTGAACCCACACAAATACAATCTAATTTATAAAAATAATGACTATGAATGTCAATAAGTTGTAGTCCCCTTGAGGTACTATAATCATCAATAAGCAACTGATAACAAACACCCTAAATCGAAAGTGAATCATAAAAAACATATCATATCTTATAAATAAATCAAAATACTATTTCAAATAGTCAAAATTTTAATATAAATAATAGAATAAGGTAAATGTCTAAATGCAGAATGAGATTAAACCAAAATCCATTATAATTACCTTTCAAATTGATTGTTGAACAACATTTGGAATCGATAGGAAAAAAATATAACATGGTCATTAAATTTCACATTATTCAAACATAGTAATAATATTTGTAACCAATAATAAGATGATCATTTTTCTAAGAATGCCCCTATTTCAAATAGAATATATGAAACATAATACAAGGAAATCA
Organism: Torreya grandis; assembly: GCA_037957365.1. Taxonomy (NCBI): domain Eukaryota; kingdom Viridiplantae; phylum Streptophyta; class Pinopsida; order Cupressales; family Taxaceae; genus Torreya; species Torreya grandis. Next base: position 343,772 of record JARHVA010004779.1, read on the forward strand.
ACTAGAACTTACTTTTTTATTTGTTTACACCATTTTTAAGACTTCATAGCTAAGTTTAGATTCAAAATGAGTAATTAGAAACCAAAAACACCAAAGTCACATTAAAAATTGCTAAAAGTAAATAAGATACATAAAATAAAATCCATGCTTCAAATCATCTAATACCATAACCCTTTATAATGATTTAAGCTCACACAGTCAAATAGAAAAACAAAGTAACAACTATGAAGTGCCATCCTTTCCATTTATAAATTATGTGCAACTATCTATGTAAAATGAATGAAATACACAAAAATTTATTAATAAAAATTATAAACCATTTAAATATATTTATAAAATGAATATAGACAAAAATAATATATTCAAGAACATTTAAACATGTATCACATGATTGACTGCAAGTCATTCCATCAATAGTTTAAATCTTTTTAGTCTTATCAAAGCATGCTCATGTGTACATCTAACTCACATAAAAGTCCAAAATACATAAAACCATTCAAATAAACCCTCCATAGGTGGACTTAATCCTATAAACCATCAATTTGATGGAGGGTCTGGCTCATATGGTAGTGGCTTTTAGTTTTTGAGTTTTTAAACCTATTAATAACCCAAAAAAGCAAAGCATCATGAAAATCCAAACTGAAAATACACTATAAGTGCTAATTCTAAAATTACAAAAAACATTCCATCCATTAACACTTAATTTTCATGTAATAAACAAAGGTATATTTAAAAAACTAATAAACACAAAAAACTAAAAAATGCAAACAACATTCTTGACACATACCAGTGTCACAACTCAAATAGTAATGCCAAAATGAGTATCAACGTCAAAAATCAACAAAACATTTCTCATTCAAATTTACACTTTGTTCATAAAATAAATAAAAAACATTGAAAACACCATGTACTTTATTGGATGACAAAGTCTACTTTACCTCAATTCTCCATAACAAAGAGCCCTTACCTTTCAAATACACACTACACTATATGCACACCTAAACTAGACCCTTATCTTATGAAAAAATGAGTTATTAAGACCACAATAAAGTCTATAATTTCCTAGTGAAATAGTTCAAGTTATGGTGCAACATAATTTAGGTATTAACTCAATATTCTCCCACATCCCAATTTATTTGAGAAAATTTCTTCTAGAGTTTTAATAACCTTATCCATCATAACTTTCCCAGTCAATCCATCAAAGCTCCAAGGACTAAGCAATGGTAGACTAACTTCCTTAATATTTGTTGTGGTAATGAGAATTTATGCTTAGCTCACCAAGATCAGAAAACAAAATCTAAGATGTATAAAAATATAACCTTCATTAACAATAAAACCATTGATCCAAAAAAAACCATAAGTTAACCACATAATTCCATGTATCATGATGGCTAAAGTCTAATGCCATGAAATGACAATCAAACATCAGTAATAAACAAATCATGTTATCTGATGATCTAAGGTCTAAATGACCATTTAAAACACAAAGAACAATATAAATAAATAATTGTTCCATGATGGCTTCACATGTCAACAACCTTAAAATGAAAGATACATAACAAGCTAATCAAGGTAACATAAACCTCCAATATAAAATCACAAAGACAAAAATGACTTTGCTAGTCCACAAGAAATACTTAAAAATGTTGAAGCCAAGACTAAGGATAACTAACCAATATAATACAATATCCAATATATCAAGCCACCAAAAAAATATAATAATGAACATATCTTGTTTAAGACAAAATTCATCCCAAATAAGATTGCATACCATATAAGTAACACTAGTGCAAAACATGATTGAGTAGCATTGACCCCAACTATAAAGCTGAATAAATAAAATATTAAAAATAGTGGGAACCATATTAAGTTATATATAAAGATTATGAAAAAAACATAATAGTAACATTTATAAAAAATATAAATAAATATGTACCCAACATTAAGATCATATTAAAAATTATTCACAATCAATAGCCTAACTATGTTTATTTTGGAAACTAGTGGCTCAATTGTTATTATCATAATATAATCAACTTGCCACTAGTACAAACCTACTAGCCAAACTCCATCAGCCAAACCTAGCTCATGGTAAATCATTTAGTCATAAAATAATAAATTAGTAGCAACCATATAATAAATTTCAAATGATTATAATTTAATAATCAACTAAACTATATAACTTTATAACATAGTTTTTCAAAATAATGATAAAATAACAATAAAATCAAAGTTTCCAACCAATTCCATGATATAATATGTAATAAAAATAACATATGAAAATGTTATGAAAATTTCCAAGTCAATAATAATACATAGTTTTTAAATTGTTTTAAATTTTTTCATGACACAACAAACTTTTTAAAACTAGAAGTATTTTCAATTAAAACAAACTTGTTTGTGCATGTAATTGTGAATGCATGGAGGTCTAGAGGCAAGGGAACCCAAAAAGGACTCCCATACTTTTTTGACCATTACACATGGAATATGTTCTATAATTTAAAACCTCTCAAATTTCACTTTGTTTAAGTATTGTCTTAAGGAGGTATATTGGGCCTTGTTGGCTTGTTAGGACCCTTGAAATCCCTAGAATGGATTGGCCCTCTAGTAGACCCTACTAATATTTTTTCCCTCTACAATATAAAACAAATTTTAAAACCTGAAACTAATTTTTGTAATAATTTCACCTTAAACCTTGTTGGTGGCCATTAATGGCTATGGTGGATCTTGAATCTCTTAATACCTATTTGGAAACCTTAGGATAATTAAACCTCCTATAACCTTTCCATAAAACTAGGTAACTATTAAATTAAATAAAATTTATTTGCATCATGTTAGAAAATAGAAAATTAAAAAAATAGTTTAGGAAAAAATCTTAGAGACTCCATTAATGATAGTGGTCTAGGGCTAAGGAAGTAGAGGAGGGATGAATATGAAAAAATAATCCTCCAATACCTCCTCCCTCATTTTAAAAATATGATGTTTCAATCCAATGAATGAATTGAATACCTTATGGCCTCCATTAATATTTATTTTTCATAGATCTAGTGGTCAATGTTGCTTTGACTAACAGTGGAGATAGGTTGCTCCATTCTCATGGGGCTTAAACAAGATATTTTAGACACATGTTTAGGTCCTATGGGGATTAAATGATATTTGTATAACCAATTTCCTCTAATCCAATTCAACATGAAACTAGAATTTATTTATGTCTTAAGTGGGAACTAAGGCATGTGGTTAGATATAATCTCTTAAAACTCCCCTTGAACATCATTGTGAATTAAGATGTCTCATTCGAGATAATGGTCAATCAAACACCAAATACATTTATTTATGCATCCCTTTTAGTCTTTAGGGCCTTAGGATCCACCTGGACTGCTTAGAGAGATGTAGGATTATGTGATAACTTACTGGTCAATAATTAAAAAAATAGATCTACAGCATTCCATAATGATCATGCATCCACATTAACATTGGTTTGATGTCAATTAGGTATGTAGGTTGTTTATATGATTGTGTATCTCATGCCATAAATATGGTTATCCAATGGGAAATGTATTTATGCATAATGTGTTTTGCACATTTATAAATAAGAAAAAAATGGCCTATTTTTATGTGTTTCCATTGTGTCAGTTTTTAGGTATGACAACAAAGGATAATTATATTTATTCAATGTTTTGTTCAAGTTCCTAAAATAAACATAGAGTATAATTTATCCAATTTTAATTAAAAAAAAAAAGAAGGTGGCCACCCAAGTATAATGGCAGCCTAAATTTGTTTTCTATCCCAAGAATAGTTTCTAAACTTATTTGTGGATGAGAGGTTAAATGTTACAATTCATGGGTAGCTGTCTCTAACTAAAGGGTTTTTGTCCTTATCTAAGGGGTAAAGTGTCTATTATAATTATTGGTTTGAATATTTTTAGGTCATTTTATATCTAATGAATCAAATACATGTATTATAGGAGCAATTTATTTTACTCTTTCATCTTAGACACAATAGAGTCTATGAAAATATTGACATTTCAAGGCTCGCTAATTAATCCTATGTTCATGCTAGTTGACTGATGGCATGTAAATTCTCAATGTTTGGGATTTGTGGACAACTTATCCATGTAAAATATTATATCTATTGAAACCATACCCTTGGGTATGTAATTTTCTCTCAAACTCGTGACTTCATCATGGTTATAATCTTTGTTTGTATGGTTATCTCTATCTTTCTTGTCGATAACAAACACATAAAAAAATCCAAAGTTATTCATGAATTCAATATGTCGATCATCATCAAATAGTTGTAAATTAATTAATTGCCTATGATTAAGTGGTAGGTAACTGATTTGATTGAGAATTGACATTATTCATAATCATTAAAGTTAGCCAAATTAACCACTAATGTGGCCAAGAAATATTCAATTTGATTATTTTCATAGGGAATGGGGATAACATTGAAAGTTTCAAATATATAAATCAGGTCCCATGCTATATTTTTGTATTTATTATAGTATAAAAATTCACATTGAAACTTAATTTTGAATTTATTGATCACTAGCTCAGAGTCCCCAAATACTTGTTGTTCCTTGAACTTATGATTTAATGTGAAATGTAAACCTAGGTTTAGGGCTTCATATTTGATGAGGATATTGGTGTAAAATAATTGAAATCTATATGAATCCATATATCACCTCCCTTGTGGAATACTCAATATAACTTTATCGCTTGATCCTTCTTTGGATTAGGCCCCATTTAATTAAAGGGACCATAAGCATAATAGATCATAAATTTTATACTGGTGGGTTTCATAAAGATTATATAAATACCTATTATATATTACATTCTATTAATTTTATCATTTATGGCATTTTATTTAGTGATCATATGTTTCATTCCAGGATTTTTATATATCTAGATTTGGTTGGAAACTCCTCTCTAAGGTATCCACATGTGAAATAAGACTATGGCCATTTTATTACTCTATGTTAATGTGTGTTTTATACACACCCTAAAAGGGTAATTAATGGGATAAACACCTCTAATTTTAGGATTATCAAAGACAATCTAGGGTTTGATTTGCATTATTGGGCTCTCCCACAGTTTGATTGGGATAGTTTGGTGAGACACATAGGTGCTACAATAAATGAATACCTATCTCACATTATAACTCCACACTATTTTGAAACCATGCCAATTTTACCAATATTGAGTATTCATAATGACATCTAAGCTCTATGTGAAAATAATATAAAAGAAACACAAAAGGGAAAGAAGGGTAGAGTAGATAAGAATTTTTTAAAACTTTGTTAAGACACTAGTATTAGAATGGACCATTTATAAATATTATTAAAGATTATCTCTATCTACATAATTTTGATTAGATTCAAACTAGGAAAAATGTGATAGGGAATCTAAGGAGAATTTCATGGTAGACATAACTTATATAATGTGGCTTCATAAGATAAATTGTCACATTAAATTATTAGTGTAAGGCATACACATATGACAATTAGATCATCATAAAAATTTGAATAAAATCATCAAGTTAGTGATTTAATTAGTCTAACTAAATCCACATAAAAAAGTCATAGTTCATATAATAATCCAAATACATGTAAAATCTATCACATGAATGCTAAGTACTAGGAAATAAAAAGGAAATGAAATGAATAAAACTCTAGAATATTATTTTAAATCTTAAAATTATCTATGTATCTCCTCGTAATCTCCTCTTCAATTTATTGACATGTGTAAAAGCCTATGACCATGTAAACATTAATAGTTTTGGACTAATATAAACACAAAAACATCCCACATGCTTCTATAGTTTCCACCACTTTGATGTTTATAAACTTGTTGAATGTAGGCTTAGATTCTAGTTTCATGTGAATGATAAAAAATAATCCAACTACCTTAACTTATGATTTGTCTAACAAGACAATGATATTGTCTAATCTAATTGGGGTTAGACCTAATTTAGTAAGAATCTTGCCATGATGAAATTAGCTAAGGATGATAAATCCAAAAAAACATTGTAAGCTATTTACAAATGTCCTAACCATGAGGATAAAATAAGGGACCTCAACCTTGTTATTATGTATCACTATGTTAGTAAGCACCACCTTTTTCTTGGTTTGGGTCCGCTTCTTTATCAATGCCTTTACGAGTAAGTTGTATTATTATGTGTTTTAAGATAAATCATGATTTAATATTCAAATTTATTAATCTATATTGTAACCACCTTTATTTATGTATGGTTACATTTCTATAGTGGGCTATTAATCAATACATTTCCATGGGTGAAAATCATTATTTACTTTTAGATCAAGGGGTGTAGCACTATTGTTAAGAGGGGTTGATGTGATAACAAGTTATTTATGTGTCTTATTATACTTTAACACATAATTTTTACTTTGGTATTGTTAAAATGCATGGAATTCATCTATGGTTTCCTTAAGTTCATTATTTTTTGAATGGGGAAGTCAAACGTCTTAAGTACCATGGAAATATTAAGGGATCTAGATGTTCTTGAGGATTAAAATGTGTTGGTGAAATTTTGGTAGTTTGAAACTAGATAATATTCTTCCATATTATTTTGGAAAATGTTAATGAAATTAAAAAATTTGATATCATCAAACTCTCTATACTAGACTATGTGATGTACTCTACACTAGTTCTATAAAGTAACCTCATAACTATTGATTTTTGGAAAAAAAATTGGTTAAGATTTAGGGTTATTGTTGGAGAAATTAAAATGATGGTTATACCTATAGTATAAAATCGTTTAGTTAGTATTTTATCCACTATCATTCTAGAATTACCTCTAAAGGCCCAAAAAATCACTACTAAGCTTTTGAAACAACCATTGTATAGTGTCAAACTAACTATTTAAAGGTATATTGTTGACATTATTGAAAATCAAGAATTACATATTGGCTAGGAACTAGTGTTTTTACTATAGAATTCATAAATTTTTAAAATCCTAAGGTTTAATTTGGTGTTCCCTATCTTAGTGGTAGTTGTCTAATAATTGACACAAGATTTGACATTAGGACATTTTGGTTAGAATTTGGAATTGAGTTTGAGGATGTGAGGCTTGGTATAATATTTGGGATGTCTCTAATAAATTAACCTTGTGGGTTTAGATATTGGTAAACATTAATGTGTTATTGTCACTTAATTTTTCACTATGGGAGAGGTTGTTAAATCATCCTCAAAATTGAGTGAAACATTATATTACATCTAGGCTTGTGTGTTGCCTATAGCAGAGGTAAACCTCTAGATTGAAGAGATATCTCCCTAGATTTGTCTTTGATGGATTATCACCTATACTAATTACTTATTTAGATGAAAATACATAGAGACAAAATGAAATAAATCTATCTTAAAAAATTGACACACCAATTGTAACCTGACCATTACCAACCAACTATAAGTACACTTAAAACACAAGCCTAATCCACATATGACACTACTCCAAATCTGGCCTTTGCATTAGTATTTCTCATCAAGGTTTATGAAGTAAATCAAGCTAGGAAGACTAAACACAAGGTCACATCTTGACACTAGTGAATATATAACTCAATAAACTCATGAAAAATTCATTATAAAACTTTAAGAGACCTATAATAGACTTTTAAAGTTGAATATGGATGTAAGCAAAGACAACATGCTAACGAAGACAAACTATCACTTAGTAAGATAAATTAACTTAACATAACCATTGAAAATAACTCATGGAGAAGGTAAATTAGATAATTATTTATTTATCAAAGGATAAAAATCAGTAGGGATTTACCATACTCAGGTGGAGGATACATTTCCAATCCAAAGTGGCTCAATATATAGCACAAGTGTGAGAAAAGAGAAGAAGTGTGTAATATAAAGAAGATAGATAAGTGTCATGTAGGTTAAATTAATAATATAAATTATGTATATATAATAATATACTTAAAAATCCATATTTATCTCCTCTTTAGATGATCCAGCTCTCCAAGTGGTGTGGGAGGTTGAAATGAATGCTTGACACCTTGACTAGCTTCTTGTAACTCTCTTTATTCTTGACATGTTAAATGATGAGTGGATTCTTTATGGTTAGATAAGTTTATAATACATTTTTATATACTATTTAAAACTTTCAATTTACCCCAATAGGTTTTCTTTGACACATCACCTCTTTCTCTTGCAAGGTTTCTAGAGGGCTCTTCATCTCCTTAGGCCTATTTGTCACAAAAGTGTCAAAACTTGGTTTTAGTTACTATATATCATAAAAACTTAATTTAAATCCTATTAAAATCATATTGGACCTAAAAAATCCATTTTTAAGTCTTAATCTAGCCCCAATAGGTTGCTCTCTACCAAAAGCCTCAATTAGGTCTCATTCCTTGTAACTTTTTTTTTTGCTTTTTTTAATCCATGTGTGGGAGTTGTATGGATTATATTGACAAATTAAAGGCATATTATAGTAAAATATATCCTTTTAAAATTACATTTAAATTTTCATGAGCTGAATCTAAGTGGAAGTTAACTTTTTTTTCCTATCTCTTCTACCATTTAGGCCTAATTAGGCCTCCAGGCCTAGAAAATGGATTTTGGATTTAAACTCGTACACTGTTGAAAACTATATAAAGTGTGTGGTTCACATTAAACATGAAAATAAATATCTATGTCAAGTTTGGGATTCTATAAAAATGTGATTATATCCAAACCATGAAATGGTAAAAATAAGCCCTTCAGAAACCTGTTTAGACTACCTTGGAAAATGGAGTTGGTTTAGTCAATTACAAGGGTTACTAAAAATTTTTATTGATTTAAATAGAAAAAATAAGTCTGACATGACCTATTATAATTATTTTCAAATATCCATCTCTCCAAAATCCCTACAAAACACCAAAATACACACAAAATAAGGGATTTATGATAATTTGTATAGTAGTTCATACAACTCAAGTACATGCGAATAACCTAAATGGAGACCTAAAAAAATACAATAAGTTTCGTTATCAATACATGGCATTAGATTTAGTTTATATTTTGTCTCTATAGACTAGTCATTATAACTCTCTTAGGTAGCTTGAATGTGGTTTGGGTTCTTAAGGATGATTCATAAATTTGGACATATGAATCCTCCAACAAATTTCAGAAAAATGTATTAAATTAGAGTGGATAACTTACCATAGGATCACAAGGTCCCATGCAAATCCTCTTGACTGTATAAAACAAAATAAGATGGTTTCTTAGGTTGGAAATAAACATTCCAAGGGGTCTAGGCAAGTTTATAGTTTGTAGTTGCTTCTTTGAGTTTGGTTATTGAAAATTTTAATTGATTTAAATAGACAAAATAAGTCCCACATGACCTATTATAATTATTTTCAAATATCCATCTCTCCAAAATCCCTAAAAAACACCAAAATACACACAAAATAAGGGATTTATGATAATCTATGCAGTAGTTCATACAACGCAAGTACATGTGAATAACCTAAATGGAGACCTAAGAAAATACAATAAGTTTCATTATCAATACATGGCATTAGATTTAATTTATATTTTGTCTCTATAGACTGGTCATTATAACTCTCTTAGGTAGCTTGAATGTGGTTTGGGTTCTTAAGGATGATTCATAAATTTGGACATATGAATCCTCCAACAACTTTCAAAAAATTGTATTAAATTAGGGTGGATAACTTACCATAGGATCACAAGGTCCCATGCAAATCCTCTTGACTGTATAAAGCAAAACAAGATGGTTTCTCAGGTTGGAAATAAACATTCCAAGGGGTCTAGGCAATTTTGCAGTTTGCAGTTGCTTCTTTGAGTTTGTTTTTTTTATAATGACCTAAATTAGGTTTTTAAGATGTATTTTGACATTTTAAAATTATTTTTAAACCACCTCCATTTACAAAAATTCTTGAAACATCTCATGTTATACGCCTAGGGTTTTCAACTCACACTAATTATGTGACCTTAGCTCATTATTTTCTCCCATTCTTCCTTTATACTAAGAGTTTGAGATAGCGTTAAGTTATTTTATGTGTTATAAAACCTATTCTTAATGTTTCCAAGTATATCTCAGCTCCATATTTTTGACCATCATCTCTTCAAGATTTCCCATATAGGTTATGTGTACAATTATACTATGTAGGGTCTGAACATACTATGTCCATTTTTTGTTGAGTATAATGTTATTCATGAGCTTATATCACATTATTTATCAAAATATATTCATTTTTTACAATGTTCAACTCATTCCACTATCATTCCTTAACCATTATTTAAGACTACCTACCTTATTGAAGCCTATATAGACAACTAGGATTGTAGGACTATATTCTTATATTTTCTCTTACTCTTAAGAGTTTGAGAATCATGAAAGGGTTGTGATGTCTTAAAAATTATATTATGACTCATAATGATAACTTTAATTCAACTTTACTACCTCTTCAAGGTTGTCTATCTTGCATAAGATTGTATGTGAATTAGACTGTTGTAGGGTTCAAGATAGGGTTGACATCATGTTTCCATCCTTATTGATTATTTATAAGTTTTTGAGGAACCATGAGCACCATGAATAGACAAACTTTATATGGATTATGTATAGGTGAATTAGGTATAAGACCCTATTTTATAACCTTTTGATCTCATTGAGTTGATTATTTAAAACTAATTTAAAAACTCCAAGTCATACAAAAACACCAATGTATCAAGCTTGAGATTAATTTTTATTCGCATATGCATATCTATAGGTGATTGTATATATTCAATATGACTGTGTTTTTTCATTTGGAGAGGTCTAAAACTTTGGCATTTTGAGGATCCTTGTTTAAAAATGAAACATTAAAAAAAAATTGGTACATTTATAGTGTATTAATTCATACAAAGACCTAAAAACTCAGTGCTTTATCACAATCTATTGTACAAGAAAACTCACAACTAACTATAGCTAGAGTTTTTAGGGCATTTTGACTATTATAGGCCTTCTTAACTCTTAAATATAATTTTAAAACTCCTTTAAGGATTTTTTATATGGTTATTGATGTTATGAAACATTTTATAAACTCATAAAACCCTTTCTCTTGATAACATCATTGTTTATGAGCAATTCTAAGCCTAACTATAGGTGGATGTTTGGAGGAGTTCTAACTATATATAGGCCTTGGATTGGACTTACATACTACATAATGATGTCTTAAATTGGATAAAACTTCATAAATATATTTACCTTTCACTATATTACAAATTCATATATCTCTAAATAAGTTCTTCAAACTCTCCCATTACCATCCAAACACATACAGTCAACTAGGTTAGTTGTAGGTGTTATTTTTTATATTGATTGTGTTTGTAGTCTTAAAATACACTATTACAATACACCATTATTACTTTAAAGTGATACAAATCATGTATGTATGTATTTATCTCTTCATTCTAAGTTCATTATATTTCTTAAGCACTTCACAACTTCTACATTCACCATTCGTACACACATAGTTACTATGCATGTTTTCAGTTATTTGTTCTCAAGTGATTAGAAACTTTGATATAGTAAATATGTATTTAAAAATTGAAAATTTAAAATTTTTATATGTCATATAGAACCTTCATTATCATTGTTACCATGGATATACATTGGAATTATAGACCTATAGGTGAATATGAGGATAGTAACTTTGTGTATAAACCTTGAAATGTGAAATATATGATAGTTAGGATTAAATATCATTGAATACAATGGAATAGTCATATAAAAAATGAAAATTCAACCTCAATTTTTTTTGAAACACATATTAAAAACATTTCAATCACCTCTGTTATACAAATAGAGGAAACACATAGTCCACAAAAATGAATAGAGAAGTGACCATTATTTAATATTATACATAATATTTTGATCATAATTAAGCCATGAATTAATTTATATGGAGTTTATAATACGATGGAGAAACATTAAAATTAACTAAAACACTTGGAGAAATTAGAAACTTAGAAATTTGACCTATTGCTTCTAGACAATGCACAAAAGGAAATTTGCTTGCCAAAAGACATTAAGAAGTGCCTATAATATGTGTTAATGATTTTAGGGAACATACATACATATTATAAAATTATATATCTTATTTTAATCATCCATTAATTCATATTTTGTTTTATAATTACACTAAACTTAGCCTATGGGGTTTTGAGTCCTCAAAAAGCAATTTGGGCTCTTAGTGATTTTTAATAAATATAAAAGCACAAATCCAAAAAAAAATGTCCAAAATTGTAATATAATATGTTTCTAAAACATTTTATAAAAAATTTATCCCACAACCTTACCTATACGGCGTGTACCATTTGCTTGAAGTTGGCCTTCACTAGCTTTTGAAGGGAACGATGAGAGAGAAAAATATATTTGAAACTATTGAACTCAAAAATTATTCTAATGATTTTTAATAACTAATATAATAAAAAATGACATTTTATATCTATTTTCACTTTCACATGAATTCAACATGTCCACATAACTTCCTCTAACTCCTCAAAGTGGCATTAAACTCTAAGAATCTATCTTTATTTGACAAGTCGATAGGTGTGGTAGTTGAGTAACTTCTCCAAGATATTTTTAAGGCGTATTTTATTTAATTTTAAGCTATTTAACTTTAAAAAACAACAAAGTTATCCAAAAATCACATTTTAATGCATTATTGATACCTTAGAGTTAGAAAATGGTCTTCAAACTTTACAAAACTTCATGAAATGTGGTTAAGATATGTTTTAGAAATTAAATGACATTAATTAACCCCTAATCACCTTTTCCATAACTTTAACATGTTTTTATCTCTCAATGACACCCTTAGACAACTATATGATCTCAATATGAAATTACCTTAACTTCTCCAAACACAAGACAAGTTTGAATTTATAAGGGTTAGCCAAATTTGACTTGGGATCAATTTTGGTAAACATTTCTGGTGATTAATAGGGGTAGAATGCCTAAAATTCCAATAGGACTAGTATCCTTTCATGTCCATTGGGAAATGGAGTCTCTTTTACACAATTTCAAACTTGGATAGACTTTGAACATGACACAAAAAAAAGATTAGCTTTGTAAAACAAAAAAAAATAAATCATGACACAAAACAAATAACAAGACACAAAATAAAGAACAAGACACACACATGTTCTTTATATAACTTAGGAAACACAAAGACAACTTAAGAAAACTTAGACTAAATACAAACTAATTTGAAACAAAATTTCTCCTCCTAGATCAAAGGGGAAACTTACACATTCTTTTTCTCCATGAGATGAAATAAGTAATGAGGAAATTTGCCTCTTGAGTCATGGCCTTGAAGTCTCTAACTATTTCATGCTTGCCACTCTCTTTGGCATGATATCCAATGTAATGATATCAGATACAAACATGCTACCTATGAAGGTGAAATATTCTTTCACTTTAATAGCCTTATCATGGCATTTCTTTATGTTTGTGTTTGTCTAAATCCTGATCACTTCTTGACTTATAGGGGAAATCTCTATCTTGGTGCTTTGAAAATTTTCATATTGTCTTTCAAGAAGAAAATCATCTTTAAGAACATCTTCAAATTTCTTACCAGCTACAATCTCAATAACTTTTTCAAGGATCTTAACATACTCAACCTAATCTTCATTATTGTCCTCCATGAAGACATCTTTGTCTATCTCCTTGTGAAGATGATATTCAACCTTGCAAAGATCTTCAAGCTCTTTGAGAAGTTAATTATTGTACTACCAATCATATTTTCCTTCTTTTTCTTCAATAATCACAACCTATTCAAACTCATCTTTTCGGTCCTTAATCACTTCATCAAACTCATCTTTCTTACTTGAAGGATCTTCAACTTCAATGTTGGATGAAACTTGCACAAGTTTAGATGACATAAAATATTCCTTTTGAAACACACCCTCAAGAGGCATTACATCTTCAAGAGTGTCTTAAAACTAACCTTAAGGGTGTGCAGGCTTTTTAAGGCCTTCAAATTCTTCACAAATCTCATTGGATTTTAACTTAAAATCATATTATTTAATATAGTCAAAAAAAAAATTGTCTTTTATAAGTTTTTCAAAACTAACATCCTAATGTTGCTCATGAGACTCAACCAACTCAGATGATGTTATGTTCTTTTAAAACACCTTCAATCCCATGTATTTATCAAACTCCCTATTATTAGATACAACATCATCAAGATCTTATCTTTTTTCACTCAATAAGATTGACTTATGCTTGTCTTCACCAATGGGAGTCATTATAGTGAGTTCTTAATCATAAATACTTGAGTCACCTTATTGATTAGTTGTAACTTTGGCTTGATCTTCTTCACTTAACTCCCATAGGATGGGTTCTCTTTAAAGAAGGGATGAGGTGAGAGGATGGTAAACAAGTCCATGGATTGGAGATGTAATATGAGGTGTGGTGGATTGATTATGAATGGGTTTGGTAATGGAATCTTAGGGAGATGGAAAGATGGGTTGGGAAATGGGAGAGACATGTTCTTCAACAAGATTTTCACCTTCTTCATAGTCTTCTTGAGGATCTACAAATATTTCAAGTTGATCCTTAACCTTTTTTTCCCACATTTCTAGTTTATCTACCCACCATTGGATATAGCATCTCATTTCATGTAAATCATCATTGATGACATAGGTGTATTCCTATTCAACTAGTCTCCACTCATTCATAAAGAATTGAACTAACTTCCTTAACTTCTCTATGAGATGAATTGTAATTACAGCACCTTCCTTATCCCAAATTATCATCACTTTTTCTGATTTTAGCACACTTATAATGAGTGCCAATAATGATTTTTATTGAATTATAATTAAAGTAGGAGAAGGAGGGTAATAGTGTGAATTTTTGTGAACTTCTACTTGCTGAGTTAGTTGCCTAAATTGAGCTTGTAATAGTTTATATCTTGCTTCCCAATATTTTGATTTATAATCAATGGTATCATCTAATTCATCATGACAAGGTTCATATGAATTATGTTGAGGCTTATATGGATCATAGGGTTGATAGGGAGATACATATTGATACTCATATTGATATATTTCCTCATATGATTATTCATAGGGCTGCTAAAAAACATCATGCTCATATGAAGGGGAAATAGGATGACCATAAGGATTTCATGACTCATAGTATTGATATCAATCTTGATAGAGATGATAAGACACATAATTGGGATCATGATAAGGCTGTTAGGGAGGTGCATGGTAGAATATTTCATCATATCTAGCCATTCTAATTTCAATAGTCAAATGAAACATAAGATAAAATCAAATTGTTTCACAATAAGTACCTAGACTGATTAAAACTAGTTGATTATATTTAGAGTTTCCATTAGTGCTTTTTGAATGCTTCCCAAAGTTGATAGGTAGAAAAACAACCCAAAAATCTATTCCACAGTTTTAGACTTTAATTCCCACTGAGCATGCCATAACTATTGTCATTAAATTATTCACCCTTATAGAAGTTATTTTAAGACTCCTCCAAATTGAGTGAAACATTGGATTACCTCTAAGCATGTGGGTTGCCTATACTAGAGGTAAACATTTAGATTGATGGATTATCTCCTTAGATTTATATTTGATATCTTATCACCTAAAATTATTGCTTGATTAGATGAAAAGAGATAGAGAGAACATGAAATAAACCTATCTTAAAAATTTGATACACTAATTATAACCTAACCACTACCAACAAATTGTAATTAAACTTCAAACACAAGCCTAATTCGCATATGAAACTACTCCAAAACTGCCCTTTATATTAATATTTCTCATGGAGGTTTTTGAAGTAACTCAAGTTATTAATAAACACAAGGTCACATCTTGACACTAGTCAGGAGACAACTCACTAAACTCATGAAAACTTCATTAGAACACTTTAAGAGACCTAAAATAGACTTTCAAAGATGAATATAGATGTAGACAAAGACAACAGGCTAAGGAAGAGAAACTATCACTTAGTAATATCAAATAGCTTAACATACACATTGAAAAAAACTCATGTATAAGGTAAAATAGATCATTATTAATTTATCATATTTTATAAATGAGTAAGTCTTTACCATATTCAATTGGATGATATATTTCTAATCCAAAGTGGCTCAATATATAACACAAGTGTGAGAAAAGAGAAGTGTGCAAGAGAGAAAAGAAAGATAAGTGTAATTTAAGTTAAAAAAAGAAGAGGAGTTAGGTAAATGTCATAAAATAATTAAAAATCCATGAATATCTCCTCCTCAGATGTTCTATCTCTCCAATTGGTATAGGAGGTTGAAATGAATGCTTGACACCTTGACTATCTTCTTGAAATTATATTTTTTCTAGACATGTAGAAGGATGAGTGGAATTATTGGTAGTTATATTACTTTCTCATACTTTTTTAATCTACTCTTGACACCTCTAAATTGACCCCAATAGGTTATCTTTGACACAACACCTCTTTCTCTTTCAAGGTGTCTAGAGGGCTCTCCATCTCCTGAGGCCTATTTTACACACACATGTAAAAAATTGGTTTCAATTATTATATTTAATAAAAAATTCATAGATGGCCTATTAAAATCTTATTGAACCTAAAAAAACCATTTTTAAGCCTCAAACTATCCCCAACAAGTCACTCTCTAGTAAAAGCCTCAATTAGGTCTCATTCTTTGTAGCTTTTTTCCCCTATTTTTTCTCCTTGTTATTTGAGGTAAAATCAAAGAAAGGGGGGGGGGGTGAATAAGTGATGAAATATATTTAAAAATTCAATTTTAATCCTTTAAAACTCTTAATCAATGGGCATAATAATTCATAAAGCATAGAAGATGTTTATAACAATGAACATGAAATATGATCCAAGATCACATACATAACACAAGATATACGTGGGAAACCCTCTTGGGGAATAAAACCCACTATGAATCCTACAAATAAATGGAATACTTATCTTATAAGATGATCACAAACATGATACCTTTTATTGAATCACCCACTTTACAAGGAATACCCGCCCCTAAGTATGAACAAGAACCCACTTGTTTGAGATGTTGAGCACCAACACAACACCTATTAAAACAAAAACTCCATAACTTTGATTTAATTTCAATATGATCGAGAAACAATATATAACACATCTCTTTCAACTCATAACACACACTCAAACTTGATCATACAAGAAATGCATGCAAACAACCCTTTTGGATCACTCTAGGCTTCTTCGATTATCCTAAATCTACTCTATACTTCATTCCATCCATTGATCACAATCCCTTTGATATATTTCCTTTGTCTCTATCTTCTACTCTCTCAACACATTCACATCCAAGTATATTAATCATTACTTTGGTTTTCACTCTTTATAAATTCTACATGGATATTAACTTCTAGGTTGGCCATAATACTTGTGTTAGCCCTTAAGACATCTATCATGATAACACATAGCTCAATACCATCCTCATAGTTTGGCCATAGAATCCATGAGTCACACTTAAGAATCTACATCTTTCAATTAGGTATTATTAGCCCTTATAGGTTTTATGGAGACCTATTACCCATTTATCACTTCATCGAGCAAAAAAATAAAACAAGATCGATTTCAAAGATATGGGTCCACTTTATATTACCTCTAAGATATCTTTAGGTTATTACTCCAACTAAAACACTTTTCTGCTAAAGAAAAATTTACTCAAATACTAGTCTTGTACATAGTAGCAATATGAATGAACAAATAGTCAAATTTGAGGCTCAATATCTATAATTTTATATACATTCAAATCCTCTAATAAAATTTTATAGATTCTCCTTAAACTTATATACAACTTTAATTTTTATTCCATTAGAAAATTATGTAATATACTCAAGATATAGATCAAAAATCCATCACTAATTTTCATTCACAAATTTGAATATTTAAATTCCAATGGTCACTATGTAAATACTAAACATCAGACACTTTGTCATCATCTCATGTCCTCTATACACTTTTAATAAATGCACTCCTTTGATCTCCTTAGGAGTAACATGATCTTAACCTTGCATCACTCACCATTGATCATTAATCTACACTTTTGCTATCATCCCACTTTGTAGCTCTACATGCCTTCTATGTACATTGACTATTTAACTCGATATGATCCATTGATATAAATCTATTTGAGAACCCACATATCATTGATCTTATATCAAATTATCAATATTGAGATACATGTTTCTATAACATGTAATTTCAAGAATATTTGACAAATTGACTTCACATGCATTATTGATCTCTATATAACAAGATCATGTACTCTATTAGATCTATATTTGGTCAAATAAATTTCTCACCATTATATCTTTTATTTGATTTAATTCTCACCATAGATCTTTGATATCACAAATTTGGATAAGTATGTGAACTTAGTAAACTTTGTATGAGAATCCAAATTTATACCTTAATAAATTTTGTTACACTCCATGTCCAGACCTAAAATTTTAACCATATGATATCCTTTGATATGGAATACATCCATGTATCAAAATACTCTTGAAACTCTCACACATGTGAAATATTATGTCATCAAACTTCTGACTCAACTTTGTTTTTTCAAGATGACTACTTGAACTTAGACACTCAATTCACTACACTGATGAATTACTTTCATTTCCATTAGCACTCTAAGTACTCATAACACCTTGTAGGGTCACTACAACTTGTTAATACCATCAATATATCAAACAAAACTTATTTTTCATTAATTCACTAGTATTTCATGCTCTCTTTGACATCAATTACATCATAACATCAATGACCATGCTCAACAATCTCCCCCTTTGTCATTGATGGCAAAACACACTCTGAATGACTTCTTACTCATTTAAACACCTTAATTTTGATATTTACCCCCCTTTGAAATTAATTATAAATGGTCTCTTCCTCAACATGAAAAAAATCATTCCTCAACATCATGTATGCATTCAAAATATAATTTAAGATGGTTAGGATACTTACATAATTTCAAGAATATGAATCAATTATTCCCCCTTTGACATGCACCAATCTGAACTTAGATTTCTCTGATCCTTAGACCTAAAAAACTACTCATATTTCTTATAAATATCTCCTTAAAATTATTAACATCTCTTCAAGCCTCTCAAAATATTTGAGTTAGCTCCCCCTAACTCCACAATCTATCTAAAAAAGATCATCTTCAATAATTCTTCACAATGAACTAGGTTTTCCATCAACACTTAAAACACTATCCACACACAGTAAATATTCTTATTAAACCACCAAAATATCTCATATCTTTATTAGGTCAAATTAAACATCTGAATTAGACATGATTAACTCTCATATGGATCTCATAGCAACAAAAAAATTTCCCTTTACCCTCTACAAGACATCCATGACATACACACCTTGTCATATACATAACTCTGAGACTTTCTTCATGATTTAAAAAAAAGACAACACATTCTCTTCTTACTCAAAATGACCTTTTAATGATTCATAGACAAGGAGACGACTCCCAAGATTTGGCTTAGATACTCAAATGTGGCCTTTGTTAATGGTTTAGTCATAATGTCTACAAGTTGTTATATTGTAGACACATGTTCCAATTTAAAATTTTGATTACTTACTTTTTATCTAAATAAATGATATCTAATAAAAATTTGCTTAGTTTTATATTGCATAACAAAATTATTAGAGATATTAATTACACTAGTATTATCACAATAGATAGGACAAGGTCCATTTTGTCTTACCTTATAATCTTGCAAGGTTTGTTTCATCCACACTACTAGAGCACAACATGAAGCAACAATTATATACTTCACTTCTATATTTGATAAATACACATATGCTTTCTTATTACTTATCTAAGACACCAAGAATTCACCCATGAAGAAGACACCACCATTAGTACTCATCCTATTATTTAAACATCCTTCCCAATCTACATCAGTGTATGTCTTTATATTAAATTTGTTACTCCTAGGGTACCATAAACCATACTCTATTGTGCTCTCTAGATATCTTAAGATCCTTTTGACTAATTTCAAGTGAGATTATCTAAGATCAGCTTGAAACCTTCCTATAAGGCCCATTACTTATGTTATATCCAAACTAGAAGCAGTAGAGTATAAGAGACTTCTAATCATGGATCTATATAAAGTTTGATTAACTTTTTGTGAGTCATATTGTTTACTTAACTTACATCTGGTGATCATTTGGAGTACTCATTGGCTTACAATCCAACATGTCAAACTTTATTAGCATATCTTCGATATATTTATCCTATGAAATGCATATCCCTTCACTAAGTTGGTTAATTTGTAATCATAAAAATAAAGAAAGTTATCCTAGCATTGACATTTCAAATTCAATCTTCATAGCATATGAAAACTCTCTACTCATGTTGTCATTATAAGAACCAAATATTATGTCATGAACATAGAATACTAATAGTAAGTGATGAGTGCCATCTATCTTGATATATAAATTACTATCAACTATCCCTATTTTGAATCCTTGGTTCAATAGATACTTGTGTAATCTACCATACCAAGCTCTAGGAGCTTGTTTAAGTCCATATAAATCCTTCTTTATTTTGTAAACATAGTCCTAATTAATTTTCATTACAAACCCTTTATGTGGCTCAATATAAACTTCTTCATATAAGTTTCCATTCAAAAATGTAGATTTCACATCCATTTGGTAATCTTTAAAACCTTTAAAGCTTGGATATGATAGAAAGAGTCTAATTGATTCCATTATTGATACAGGAGAAAATGTCTCATCAAAGTCTATCCCTTCAACTTGAGCATATCCTTTGCACACCAGTCTAACCTTATTTATTGTGACCTCTCCTTTCTCATTCATATTGTTTCTAAAAACCCACTTATTTCCTATCACATTTTTCTCTTTTGGCCTAAGAACCAAATAATCTTTCATTTTTTACTATTTGATCAAGTTCCACCTCTATGGAAAATGTCCAATTGTAATCTTTGCTAGCTTCTGATAAATTTTTAGGTTCAATCTTGGATAACAAAGTTTTATTATTGATTATGATTGATTAACCGTCTCCTCTTAGTCTGTAAACTAGCATTGACATCTTTAATACCTTGGGAAACTAGAAAATCCTTTTGTATTCTCCTATAAGGGGATCTAGTATCCTATCTTACTTCTTCCTCTTCATCATCTATTTTATCAATTATGATTTCATTATTTTAAAAAACATCCTTAATAGTGTCAATTATCTACAAGCTAGGCTTCTTGATGTCACCTACATCTTGAACTCTCACATTAGAGATTTCAATAACTTTGTGGAGTCTCTTATTGAAACATCTATAAGTAGAACTTATGGAGGAATAACCCAAGAAGATGCCCTCATCAAATATTTAGTCAAATTTTCCATGATGTTCTTCATTCCTATTGATAAAATGCTTGCTCCCAAACACTCTAAAGTGTTTGACATTAGCTTCCCTATTTTCTTATAGATCATATGGATTATTATCACCATTTGCTCTAACTTGGAATATATTTAAGATATAAATAGAAGTATTGGTAGCCTCTTCCCAAAAACATCTAAAAGTAAGCATATTTTTTATCATTTCTTGGATAGTTCTATTTTCCCTCCCAATTACCCCATTATTTTAGGGTATCCTAGTAGCAGAGTATTGTCTTCTAATTCCTTGTTCATCACAAAATTCATCAAACTCATAAGATAAAAATTCACCTCCTATATCTGATCTTACACACTTGTTTCTTGATCTTTTTTCATTTTCAATAAGATATTTTAATGCTTTAAATTTTCCAAAAGCTTCAAATTTCTCTTTAAGAAAAAATATCTAAGTCATTCTAGTGAAGTCATCAATTAATACATAAATTATCTATTACTTGAATGCCTCAAGTTCTTATAGATCCATAGAGGTCTATGTGGATCAACTCCAATGGTACTATGGTAGAGTGATCCTTATATTTGTATCTTATTTTGACTTGATTTACATGAAGGCATACCTTATAGAGTGTATGAGGAATCTTAGTTATTTTAGGCATATGCCTTAATAGTCATTTTGAGCTAATCTTTAATAAATTATCAAAGTTCAGACATCCTAGTGTTCTATGCCAGATCCAACTTTCCTCTAATTGATTCATGAATCAATTTTCTTTATTAGATTCATATAACACATACAAGTTGTTATCTACCTTATGAATGTTTACAACTAATTTTATAGCCCTGTAACTTCTCACTTCACACCCTTTGTCATGAAAATTCACAAGATTTCCTTGTTTACACATTTGGATAACACTTAGAAGATTGTGTTTTAAACATTTTACATATAGAACATTTTACATTTTAGTATGACCGTTATCCAAAATTATAGAGCCTTTACCAACTTTGTTATTGAAGTTGTTGTCACCAAACATTACTAAACCAGAATTGTGTTTTTTAATATAAATAAACTTACTCTTATCTCCTATCATAAGACTTGAGTATCTACTATCTATGTACCATTTCTTATTTTCATCCTCTTACATATGTAAGATAGTTTGTACAAACATGGATTCTTCTTTTGAGTACTAGACCTTATTTATTTATATTTTGGTTTTGTGTTTCTTGAACCATTTGATGGTGTCAATAACCTGAAAGTCCTTTTTCCAAAAGTCCCTTTTACAATACTTGGCTATATGTCCTTGTTGATTGTATTTATAGAAGAGAACCTCATTTATTCTCCTTAAAGAGTAATTACAATCCTTATATCTATGACCATACTCACTACAAATATAATAGTGTCTATTGAAAACATAACTATAGTTGTTCATGTTAATCACCCTTTTTATTTGATCATAAATACCCTAAGACGTCTCATCCATAGATTATTTTGTAGAGCTAGATTTCTTCTTGTCTTTAGATAAAAGTGCATCAATATAAGTCATAAATTTACCTTTCAATTGATCCATTCTTTGATTCAAATTTGTATCAACCACAACCTATAATTTTTTTAACTATTGCTTCTATTATTCCTATTTGTGTCTTCACATTATCAATACTTGTAAGCATCTCATGACATATAGAGGAAGTCAGATCTCAATTTTTACTCCTTATCATGTTATTCAATCTTTCAAACTCTTCTTTTAGACATTCATATTCTTCCCTTAAACATTTAAGTTTTGATAGAACATATATTAGTTCACCTTGAATATAACTCTTAGCCTCTTTGTATTTCATTGTACTTGTTGTTGTTCTAGATTTGCACCCTAGCTGAGTAAGGGGATTGTTCAGATCTTCCTACTCAAATCTATTCCAACATGGGAATGATCCTAGGCTATGGGTATCCTATTAGTGGATTAGAACTCCATATAAGGTTGAATTATTTATGGATATATAACCTACACTAAACCTTAACTAACACTTGCTGGGAAAAGGAAGAGCGATTTTGACAATAACTTATAAAAGCATGTAAAAAGGTGAGACACCAATGATTTGATCACTCAAGCTAACAAAATACATAGTATGAGACACTTTAAAGACTAAATAATATCAATCTCACATAAATATTTTATAATAAGCTATTAATTAGTTATCAAATTAGTAAGAGAGGGCACATATCCACTTTAAAGATATATAATAAATTGTACATTTCACTTATAATGACCTATAAGAATTAATAAGCACTTCTTAAAGGTGTCAAAAATTTAGACATAAGCAAGGAACATACATTCAATTAACAACAATGAATGAATTCATTGAACACACTTTAATGCAACTTGAAAAATCATGGAATTTAGTCTTTATTGCATCGAAGAGGTGTCACAGTGCAAATTTTGGTAGAGTTTGGTCATACCAAAAGAGGGATAGTGGGATCCATTTTATGTCTTGGAAAATTATATTTATATGAGAGAGAGAGAGAGAGAGAGAGAGAGAGAGAGAGAGAGAGAGAGAGAGAGAGAGAGAGAGAGAGAGAGAGAGAGAGAGAGAGAGAGAGAGAGAGAGAGAGAGGGTTATGTATTGAAAAAGGCCCAACCACTACCACTAGATTAAATTATCAAGGATGTTGATTCAGGGTCTTATCAATAAGGAACATATTTTTAAAATGAATTAAATGTCCATTTCACTTATCCAACTACTTTTTGTCTTTTTGGAACCATGTCATTATTTACTTGATCTGCTGACAAGGATCATGTCTTGGAATTGATTAAATTATGCCACATCTACTTTGGATGGCCAAATGTACTTGAAAATGTGGCCATGATGATAGGTGAGACATGTTTTTATGGTTTTTATTTTCTACTATATCAAACATAAGTACACTATAGGTTAAAACCAATCTTAGACCATTGGTTTTCACATAGTCATAATATATATGAAAATCCACAAACTATTTGACTTTGCATCATAATCATTGGTCTATCTTCACCCTTTGTATTAGACCCAAAAGATCTATTTTACCTATATGGATCTCTATTGGTGATATTTGGTCTCTAAAATGTGGTCCTAGTTCAACCCTAGTTTAGCTTCAAGCTCAACTCATTGACATTTACTTTACTTGGGTTCAAAACAACTTCTTCAAATTTCATCAAAAATACCCCAAGCTCATTTTTGTTTATTGGCTATCAATTTCCATCTCAGACCATTTAAATTATGCCCAACTATCCTTATGATTATTGGTTTTTTAAATATATTGAATTATTGACTTTGCTTCCCTCCATTGATCTATTTATGCATAGATGCTCATGAGCCATCGATATTCTACAAATTGAATGAACTATTAACACTTATCATACACACATTTGCTCTTGAGATTAATTTATCACTTTGACCTTCACTCACCATTAGATCTAAATGTATAATTGAATTCATGTCATTATATCAACTGACACCCACTATTTGAAATCTAATGGCTACTTTATTATTTTTAAAATTGATATCCTCACTCTAGTTAAATGGCATTCATGTGACCATCATTTACACCCTATAGACCATAAAATTTAAGCTTGTATCAATTTACATATTGGATTTAATTTGACTCTCATGCAAACATCTCCAATTATTTGATCAACTTTGAAGATTTATATCTTGAAGGTCAAGAATAATGGAGGGGTCAAATTTTCTAGAGATGTTCCTAAGACTAAAAGGGATGAACTCATTTGATTCAATACTCTTGATATATTTGTAAGTGTGTCTAAAAATTGATCATGTTGAATGTTCTATTCATTCTTTCATGATGTCCTGATGATGGTTTAGTTTATTTTAATAAGTATGGGAAACTTAGTGAGATTTGATTGAGGTGCCAGCTTTGAACATGCACAACTTATACTACACTTTGATAAATGATCTAAAACTTAGTGCATAGAAACTAGGGGCCAAGTTAAACAAACCCATGTGATCATTTTCTCCAAAAACTACAACATGTGTAATATATGTCCTCATCAAACTACCCACTTGGATTTATTTGAGCTTCTTCAAAAATGGCTTAGTATGGAAACTTAGAAGATTTTTCCTAAGGGGCCAACTTTGGATCTTCATATATTTTTATACACTTTGGTAATTAACCTAAAACTTGACACATGTGTTCTTGGGACTAATATAAATAAACTCATATGACCACATTTTCTTGACTCATCCACATGTGGAAATTATGACATCAATAAAGTGCTTACTTAACTTCTACCACTAGACCCAATATATCTAGATAAATATAATGAAGAACTAGATGAGTGATATGCACTTCCATAATTATTCAAAGAGCTTTTGATATGACATAGGGTCTCTAAAAATCTATTCCTACTCCTTGTGACATTGGGTTAGTCTTGAATCAAGATCCTACTCTTTCCACTGTACTCTTGGACTAGGCACATTTTTGGCATGTAGACCAAATTTGGTCAAAATCATTAGTGACTTGGCTAGGAAGCATGCCTATTATGATTGAGAACTCAGACCAAGTACATGACTCTTGGATCATTTATATGATACATGTACCATTTACATGATTTCAAGCTTTCTTATTTGCTTTCATGGACAAAAGAATTCTAACAAATAGGGAAAGAAACAAAAGAAAATAGGGAAACTAACCTAAAAAGTAAAGGTAGCTAAACTACTAAATAATTATGCAAACACAATCACTTATTTTGGAAAAAATATAAAAGAAACTAATAAATGTGTAATAAAAACACTTAAAAAATAAAAAAACAACTAACTATGTATAAGGGACTTAGCTTCCTTAATAGCGGTGCTTAATATGTATCCCATTGATAGGGATAAGAGGCTATTCACCATTCATATTTATGAGCTAAAAAGAATTATGGTATTTTTAATTGGAGATTGTATATAGACCAATCTAGAGAGAATCAATATTTTTGCACTTTCCTAACTTTGATCTATCCTCATCTCACGTGAGGACCAAATATCCTTCTTAAAAATCTCTTGAAGAAGATCCTTTATCAAAAGATATTTTTGTCATTACTTGATGGACCTCCATAGCCATAATGGAATGATACCTTATCTCTTATCTCTCCATGAGCTCAATATATCTTATTTTCATTAGCTCATTTTCTAAAATCTCAAGCTGATGCATTAATTTCAAATTAGGGAATTTAAGAGAAATATGCATTATTTCTATATGAAATTAGAATTACATGATGTGCATGAATTAATCTTAGATCAGATAAGATAGATCACACCTACACTTTTGATATGGGATACACTTGTTAATTGAGAGCATGACCAATATGAGGATTTGCTAGACCTTATTAGGGGATCACTTGTATCACTTATCACAACACATCATGCTAAGAATGGTTCCAAAGCCTATATTCTAACATAATCACACAACCCTAAAAGATTCCTATGATTTGATATTTCACTTATGCTAATAAACAATAAATTAAACTATTATAATAAAAAGAAAAGTGAACTAATCTAGTGAACACCAAATCTTGTAGCACAATCTGAGGGGTTAGATGCAAAGCATTCAAATATGTATATGAAACTTCAAATAAAGTGCATATGAGTAAAACCCTAATACATATAATATTAAGAGTAATATTATTTGAGCCAACACTTATGCTACTTCTATCTACTAAAAGAGAGGAGACGAATGTTAGAATATACTTACATGAATGTGAACCCATCATGATTCAATCTCTCCCTTAGCTAATGGGTCTTTAAAAGAGGTTATTTTGGTTCATAAGGATCACTTTATTAGTTCAAAGCTTCCAATACCTATCCACAAGACTATATTCTCCAAATAAGAAACCTAAGTTAAGACTCCTCAAGTAGAATGGTGGAAGAGCAGATTGTGAAGAAACACAAGTGAATAAAAACTCTTTATTTTGAATCTTATCAAAGTGAGTAAAATGACCTTATATATAGGAGTATCTTACCCTAAAATTTTTAGAGAATGTCTATTGTACTGGGTCAACTAGGTTTACATAGTACATTCTTGGGCTAATGCATAATGCTTGTTCTAGGTTGGTTAGAAGGAAAATAAACCAAAAGAGATAAATTTACCCTAGAACACACTAGGTTGATCAGATTGATCTAGTGTACTAAACAATTCAAAAGGGTGCCAAGCAAGGAGAAGAAAGATAGAAAGAGGAAAAATACTAAAAAA
The DNA here is from genome assembly GCA_037957365.1 of Torreya grandis. Lineage (NCBI taxonomy): Eukaryota > Viridiplantae > Streptophyta > Pinopsida > Cupressales > Taxaceae > Torreya > Torreya grandis. The sequence continues at coordinate 371,368 of JARHVA010004779.1, forward strand.
CTATTTAAGGGAGGGAAAAAAACTTATGGAAAGCTTTTAGGAACTAGTTGGATTAGAAATAATGTGGCAATAAGGGACAAAAATCTTGCAAAGCACCAAAGGTATGCTCACCCCTTTGCTAGTACACCACTTAAGGCATAAACTCAGAGAGATTGAGTCATAATGGGTTCCTAAAAGATGTAAAGAATTAGTATTTAATAAAAGTTAAAAATTGTGTATACATAAGCCCCAATAAAATCTCATTATGTGTCATTAAGGTATAATAGGGGATGGTGCTTTGAGAAAGATCATAAGGACTCACACAATTTTGATGATAAAAAAAGTTTTAATTTTTTTAAAAAGCATAAAATAACTAAAAATAAATGACTAAAAGGAAAAATAATCTAAAAAGTAAATAAATAAAAAGTAAATGCAATGCATACCTTGACTTACCTTTATCATGGGGTGATTATCAATATTGTTTTCATTTTTTATTATGGTGGGTGTAGAGATTGATTTTAAAAAACCCATAAATACAAAACTAAGGAGTAAAAACAAAAGAAATGCAAGAAAATCCAAGATAATTGGTGCTATGTGGATGGGACATACTTGGGAAATTATCAAGTTGGGTGATAAATGCTATGTTAGACCAAATGACCAAGTCAAATAAGAGTAAATCAAGTAACCAAAAATCTAAGGCTAATAAAGACCAAAAAACTCAAACAAGTAAATCTCAACTAAGAAAAGGCAAAATCACCAATTCAAACTAAGGATACATGTTTAAAAGGAATGATAAGTAAGACAAATCAATGGTAAAAATTAAAAAATGGTAAAATAAAATTGATGAATGAACATTAACTATCCACATCTCACTCAAAAATGGAAAAAGGGGATGCATAAAAGGGAAAATAACATTGATGAGTGAGTAGTAACAATCCACATCTAACTCAATAATGGAAAAAGGTATGAACTCAGGTGTCAATAGAAGTAGGACATCAAAATCATGATAAATAGAAAAATAAAGGTAAATTAAGTTTAGTAAATGAAAAATTAAGTGAAGAATATGATCTAGAGTTTCTTAAACATGTTGTTTCACTTATAAGGATAGATAAAACTAAAAAAAATAGTGCTAGTATGTTTTAATAAATGAAGAAGAAGGAAATAAAGAAGAGGGAAAATAGATTTGGAATCACAATTTGTTTATCAAGGGGTAAAATGAAATGGATGAAGGGGAGAATGAAGGAAAAACCAAGATAGAGAAACTCTTTATCAAAGTCAAGACACTCAAATTAGGTTTGTCAAAATAAGAGGACTATCGACCTTAGGGACTCTAAAGAACTTATCTTAGATACAAAAGTCTTGGGTCAATAAATAAAGTATATATATCATCCCATGAAGGCTATATGAATGAAAATTAAAATAAACGTACCTCCCCATGATGTGTTCCCCACTCTTTAGGACCCCTTATAGAGTCATTGGTCTACTACAAATATTGGGTACTTACATGAGAAAGTAGGTAGCACCAAATTTTTTGTTATAAAATCCCCTTTCCCAATCTACTGGCCAACTACACCCCAAAGGACTTCAGCTCTATGTGAAGCTGACTATGGAGTTTGAGATTTAATTGGAGAAAAGAGATGTGTTTTTAATCATGTCTTTTGGTGTGAATGTGAATTTTGAAATTTGTATGTTGCCTTTTAGATATCATTGCCATTTGTTTCAAATTATTTGGCTTTTAACATTGTTGATGTTTTTTCTACTCCTCCATATTGTTTTGGAAAATCAAATATAGGTTTTAAAGATGAATTTCATTTGAAAACTTGAGATAAGTTTTCTAATAGAGATAACCTAAAAGAGCATGGGGTATACGAGTCTCGTAAATCTAGGTAAATTAAAAGTGATATCTTGACTTCAACCTTGTTTTATCTAATGTAGAGGTGAAAGAAAGGGAAAAATCAAGAGGGATGACACAAGGAACAATTTGAATAACTTCAAATTTAAAAAAATGTGACAAAGGGAAAAGAGGGATACAATGAGAGTAAAGGTGTGATTCCTTATCATAAGAAATAGGGAAATGGAGGAAAACATGCTAACATAGATTGTTATGCAAATTTTATCTACAAAAAGAAGCAAAGGCTAAAGTTTCATTATAAGGATCAAGAACATGAAAATAATGGTAATTTTATGAGGGTTGGGTCATATCCATGGTCTTACAAAAAAACTCATAAAAGAGAGACCCACAAGGGTACTAAAAAAATCAAAGTGAGGGAACCTTTATACAAATCACCTCATATAAAAAAACCCAAAGGATTCCAAGAAAACATTGGCAAGCAACAAAAAGACAAGGAAAATTAGTAAAATATGGTGGTTTTGTGAGGGATGCTATGTTCTATTGATGATCTTACAAAAAAACTCACAAAAGAAAAACCCAAGGGGCACCAAATCAAAGTTGGTAATCAAAAGGATAAAGAAAGGTAGGATAATGAAGACTATGATACATCAAGAAGCCAAAAGACTAAAAAGGAAGGACTAAAGGTTTGTGAGCAAGAGGAAACTATTGTAGAGGGAGACACATGTGCTTAAGTAACCTAAAAAGAGTGTTAGATATAGATAGAAAATATGACAAGAGTGAAATGTTTAGGAAAAGTACTTTTTTAGGAATTGAGCATTGGTGAGCTCCTTAAAAACATGACCTTCATTAGTTTCAATATGATAAGTGATAAGACCATGGATATTTATAACTAAGTATGGGCCCCACCATTTTTGGGTGGATTTACCTTCTTTATCATGGGTATATTCTAGTTTAAGGACAAGATCACCAACATTAAATGTGTGGATTTTAACATGTTTATTATGTTATTAAACAATGTGAGCCTTGTATTGGTGGTTATGTTTTAAGGTAGAGAGATGACATTCATCAAGTAGATAAATGGCATGAATGTGAGTCTCATGCAATTATTCATTAGGAATAATTCCATGAAGAGATATGAAAAGAGAAGGAAGCTCAACTTTAAGAGGAAGAACTGACTCAAAACCATAGACTAAAGAAAATGGAGTTACCCCAGTAGCAGTAGGAATACTAGTCTGATAGGCCCAAAGTGTAAGATAAATATGAATATGCCAGTCTATATGGGTTTCACAAATTATATTTTGAAACAATTTATTGAGAAATTTTTTAGTGGCCTTAGCTTGACCATTACACTTTGGATGATGAGTGGAAAACTTGTGATTGATTTTGAATTTGGTGCAAATTTATTTAAGATATTTATTTTTAAAATTATGACCATTATCAAAAATGATGGTGTAAGGAACACCAAAGAGGTAAATGATTTGGTTGAGAATGAATTTAGATATGGTATGCCTGGTGACATTGAAAAGAGACATGGCTTCAACCCACTTGGTAAAGTACTCTATAATAGTGATAATAAAGACATTACTATCTTGGAAATGAAGAAGTTTACCAATTATATCATATCCCCATGTGGAAAATGACTAGATAAATTTAATATTTTGAAGCTCAATAGGCGGATAATGAATGAGATCATCATGAAGCTAATAAACATTACACCTTTTTGAATATTCAAGAGCATAAGTTTCTAGAGTAGCCCAATAGTAACCCATAAGTAGGCATTTAAAGGTTGTAATAAGTCCACTATATTGTTCAAGTAGATGAGGGACCTCATCTTGCATAACATTATGAAGAAAGGTACCTTTGGCACTGTGATAATAAAGTATTTTATGTCTAAATACATACTTGAAATCTTGTTTGCAAAGATGTGTCTTTTTATAGGAACCCAAGTTAGGAGGATAAGTTTCATGTTCTAACAACTGGATGATATATTGATACCACAAACATTATCTAATGGTGACAACCTCAATGTGGTAGATAAGTGAACTAAGAGAGTGAGTAGATTATGGAGATTTAATTATTTCAATGATAAAATAAGTATTATAAAGGACTTGATGTGGATGAAAAGAGAAGCTAAAGAGGCAAGAGAATCAACAATGGAATTATGATCTCTAGAAATAGTCTCAATTATAAAAGAGGCAAAATCCTTAGCAAGAATGATTGTAATTTGATGATAGCTAATAATATTTTCACTTTTACATTGATAGGTACCACTAACTTGATGGTAAATGAGTTGAAAATCACCCAAATCATGAAGATATTGTATGTTTAAATCAAGATAAAGTCTCATACGTAAGATAAGTACTTGACCATGTTATCAGTGACATCAAATATAAAACAAAAATCTAAATGAATTATCTTGCTAAGAATACTAGTGAGAATGCAACCTGCCCCAGCTCCTTGAAGGCATTTAGCACCATCGAAGTGAAGGTTCCAAGTGTCCTTATGTAAGTCAATATTAATTTTAGGCTCTTCAATAATAACCATTGGTTTATTAATGTTAGAGGAAGTGGAAAATTCATCAAGTTGATTAGCTTTAAGATCAACATTAAATATATGAAAATAATCTTTAAGATAAATTGATTGATTAAGACCTTCAATGTAAAGAATATTATCATTTGGAAGGTTATCTTGAAGGGAAGAAGTGGCTGGAATAAGAGCTATGGCAATTTCGTTAGCTATGACTTTCTCTTTGATAGCTTTTTGTGTGATAATGTGAAGATCTAATTCCATAATTAAGACCATATATTTGCCAATTCTATCACTTGGAAGAAATGATTTGGAGAAAAAATGACAAAGGGGGTCAAAATGAATAAGGACCTAAGTGGTTTGGTAAAGCATATAGTGATGAAGCTTTTCAGTTGTCAAATAGATAGTGATGTAATCATGCTCAACCTTGGTATAACACATTTATAATCGATGAGGCCTTGACTAATATAGTATATGGAATACTCCCTATCCATATCATCTTGTTTGGAAAGCATTACCTTGACTGGCATGGATGTGGAAGAATTATAGAGTATTAAGGGTCTATCATTGGAAGGATGGATTGTAGGGGGACAAAGTAATGATTTTTTCATATTATCAAAGTCTTTTTGACATGGATCCATCTATTCAAGGGCTATATCTTTATTGATAAGGTAATTAACAAAGTTAATTTGATAATCCATATTGAGAATGAATCATCAAATTGCCCCAAGCTTGCCTAGATAGGTACTAATATTAGGAATAGAATGACGAATAGGCATATTGATAATAACATTAATCTTGGATAGATCAACATAAATGACACAAAGAGAGACCAATAATTCTAATAATTTAACAAATGACATCTGAAGACACATTTGAAGGGATTAAGTTAGACTTTATATTTGATGAGATTGTCAAAGATGATGACAAGATCAAAAAGATGATTTGTATGGTTTTTGGATTTAGCTATAATATCATCCACATATGTTTCAAAAATTTTATGGATGAGATCATGAAATATATGAGTCATTGAACATTGGTAAGTGGCCCCAACATTTTTGAGACCAAAGGAAAATTTAACATAAAAATAGGTGCCCCATTCGGTGGTGAAAGTAGTCTTATATTGGTCCTTAGGAGCTATATGAATCTTATTATATCCTAAATATCCATCCATAAGAGATAAAATTTCATATCCAACTATGGAATCGATAATGGCATATATTGAAGGTAAAGTAAAGTTGCCTTTAAGACAAACAAGATTAAGATTGTGGAATTCAATGTAAATAGGAATGACCATAGTGACCTTTTTCTAAATAGGAACAATATTGGAAACCCATTCAGAATAATCCACATGTTTAATGAATCTATCATCAAGTAGTTTGATGATTTAGTTATGACATAATCTGGTAACTTTGAGAGGAAATTTGTGTTGCTTTTGACACATAGGTTTGGCATTAGGATAGGTAATGATATTATGGACCACTGTGTTAAGTTAAATGTTAGGCATGTCTTGTTAAGAACAAGTTAATTCCTCTTGATACTTGTCAAAAAATAAGTTGAAATTATCATATTCAAAGGGTGAAAGTTCTTTAGAAACTGTGATTGGTTGAGGTCATGAGGGAGTACCATAGTCAATATAATTTTTTTCTTTAATAAGCACGGCATTACCATCTTGGAGGTGTTATGGTGCATTAGGTAAATATGAAAGTGGATTAGTTTTGGGATCAATGTTACCAACAAAATTCTTGAAGTGAGGATTTTTAGTTTTTAAATTTCTAATAACTCCTGAACCAAATAGGTTGAACCTTGTCCCCACTTAGTGCGAGTGCACAAGTATTTTATTAATAATTCAAAAAATCAAGTAAATAAGGGTGCCTTTACTCCGTTAACCCTTTTACAATGCAAACATGGATTTATATAGTTTTTACCAATGACCAGTCAAAACAACTAGTCCTATAACCAACTAAATATGGGAAAACAACCTGTAAGGTAATTCTAATTAATAAATATAAAACATTAAAACTACCTAATAATTAAACTAAGTTTATTTTATGGGGGTGTCTTTACTAAAATATGCATGCCCCATTTATAATAATTATTTATTACCTACAAAAAATCTAACCTAACGTTAAGACTTTGGAACAAGTCCTAATAAACTCCCCTATGATCCAAAGTTAGGTCTTTGGACACATACCAAGCATTTTGTTGAATTTATAAAATTTGATTATGTCAAGGGGTTTTGTGAAGATATCAGCTGTCTGATCAACAATTGGGCAATATATTAGATCAAGAGTTTTCTTTGCCACCAACATTCATAGATAATGGTATTTGACGTCCATATGTTTTGTTTTGGCATGAAACATTGGATTCTTGGACATCTTGATTGCACTCTGATTATCAATGTATAACTATGTAGAAGCAAACTGAGAAACCTAAAGATCTTCAAGAATACGGTGAAGGTAAATAATTTATCTAGAAGCATCCCATGTTGCAATATACTCTGATTCTACTGATGAATTCTCCACTATATCCTACTTCTTACAACACCAAGAAATGTCATTTGAACCCATATGTATAGTGTATCCTATGGTTGACACTCTGTCATCCACACATCTGCCAAAATCTACATCACAATATCCAACAAGTTTGAAGTTCTTATTGCAACAGTATTCAAGGCCATATGTTTTCATTCCGTAAAGGTAACGAAGTACTCATTTTGTTGCATGCTAATGAATTTCTCTAGGCTCATGCATAAACCTAGATAAAATTCTAACTGAAAATGAAATATCGGGCCTGTTAGTCATCAAGTATATCAAACCTCCCACCAATTGTCTATATGTGGTGCCATAAAAAAAGGCACTGCTATCATCCTTAGATAATTTCAAGTTACTTTCCATGGAAGTGAGAGCATGTTTGTAATCACTCATGCCAAACCTCTCTAATAACTCAGAAATATACTTAGTTTGTGAAATGAAAATACTATGCTTTTTTTGAGTTACCTCTATGCCTAAATAGTAGTGAAGAAGTCCAAGATCTGTCATCTCAAACCCATATTTTAATTCCTTCTTCATAGACTTGTTATGGTTTTCATCATTACCTATGAGAAAGAAGTCATTGACATAGAGAACAAGTATCACCATTTTCTTACCCTGCACTCAAAAATAGAGAGTATCATTAGATTCACTATGATTAAAACCAATGGATTTCAAGTATGAATCCATTTTCTCATACTAATCCATGGGTGCCTTTTTGAGTCCATACAAAGCTTTTATCAATTTACATACTTTGTGTTTAGCACCCACCTATTCAAAACCTTGAGGTTGTTTCATATAGACTTCTTCCTATAAATCAACATTTAAAAAAGCACTTTTAACATCCAATTGATGTAATTTCCAACTATTTTGTGCTGCTAAGGCAAGTGCCATATGAATAGTGTGCCATTTGGTAGTTGGTGCAAATTTTTTCTCATAGTCAATACCCTCTTGTTGTGCATATCCTTTTTCAACAAGTTGTGCCTTATGTTTATCAATGGAGCCATCTGATTTATACTTAGTCCTATAAACCCATTTACATTCGATGGGTTTAACATGTGGAGGAGGATCAACTAAAACCCAAGTATTATTGGTAAGTATGGAATCATACTCACATTTCATTACATGTTGACAAACATGTTTAGTAGATGCCTCCTCAAAAGTGGATGGCTCAGTGGAAGAAGTAGTAACAACCATAGCATAGTTCACCTATTTTCAAGAATTCATGGGCCCTATTAAACAAACTTCATCTGTTGTCAAGTCAGAAAAAGTACTTTGAGCCCATTTTGGATACTTAGACAAATTATTCAAATTAGGGACTCCAAAGTTCTCATTATGTGTATCATTCAAAGGGGGACTTAGAGGATTTTCAACAATTTCTAAGTCATCAACTTGTGAACTTGTAGATGAAAGAGAGAAAAGTGAAGGAATTTGAGTCTCATACCATAACTTTGAAGAGTTATACCCATTATTCAAACCCTTATCTCTTTTTTAATTTTTCCTCTCTAATATATCAAGTTGAGAATTAGTCTTTGTAGTGTTCATAGTCCCAAACTCATCAAATATTACATCTTGACTCACTATGAATTTGCCTAAATCCTGTGCAAGCAAACGAAACCCCTTTTTATCTTTAGATTAACCATGAAATATGCATTTTTGACTTTGTGGTTTGAAATTAGTTATATATTTAATAGGAACCAAAGCAAAACAAACACATCCAAACACTTTCAAGTGTTTAACTTTTGGTTAAAATCCATACCATGCCTCATATGGAGTTTGTCCCAAAAGTGCAACTGTGGGGGACCTGTTTCTCAAATACACTATAGTACCAATGGCTTCGGCCCAAAACTTATCATCAAGCTATTTATAGTGCAACATGGCACGTGATATGCCCTCTAAAGTTCTATTCATTCCTTCGGATACTCCATTTTGTTGTGGAGTATAAGCATTACTATATTATCGATGAATGCCATGTTCTCGACAATAATCTAAAAATTCATTATAGGTATACTCACCTCCATTATCTAAATAAAGAATGGCCAAATGTGAACCTATTTATTTTTTGAATAAGTGTAACCAATCAACAAACTTAGCAAAAACTTCAGATTTGTTTTTCATAAAGAATACCCAAGTCATCCTAGAAAAGTCATAAATAAATAAGACAAAATATCTACACCCACCAATGGATGACTTTTTCATGTCACATACATCACTATGAACTAACTGTAAACATCTGTTAGCTCTCCAAGATGACTATTTAGGAAAAATTTTCCAATTTTGTTTGCCCAAAACACATGACTCACAAAGAATACTATCTTTGCAAAAAGTGGGCAACCCATTCACCATACCATATCTCTGTAAATCCAATAAAGAGTGGATATTCAAATGTCCATAGTGGAGATGCCATAACCACTGTGTAGACATAGTAGATGTACCTTTGTCAACAATTACTGCAAGTTCTATATTGGGAGGAAGCACCTTACAATGCAATCTAACCAAGCTTCCATCTTCATATCATGTATACATTATTTTATAATCATCTTTCACTGAATTGATGTAAATGAGCCCATTTTCAAGCATAATTTGATAACCTTTCTTCCGAATATTTACCAAAGAAAGTAAGTGTTTCTTCAATGTGGGAACATACCAAACATCCTCCAAGTATTTTATAGACCCATTAGGAAGAAGAATTCGAATAGAACCAAGTCCTAGTGGTGTATGCATAGACTTATCTGCTAAGGCAACTGGAGAGAGAGAAGCTTCCTTATAAGATAAAAATAAATCTCTCCTAAATTTCATGTGTTTGTTTGCTCATATGTCTAAAACCCATACATTTGTGAGCTCATCTCTAACCTCATATTCAATATTATCAATGTGCCCCAAAGTAGTGAATGCAGATTCATGGGCAACATTACTAGATTCATCATAGTCATGATCGACATACAGAGCAGAGTTAGTCTTAGTCACTTTTTGTGGCCTATGAATTTTATCAAAAGGAATCCTACATTATGAGGCAATGTGACAAAATTTTCCACATCTATGAGATTGGAAGTCTGATCTACCTCGACCTCTGCCCCTATATGAGTTATGATCATGTCCTTAATCACTTGATTCATGTGAATGTGATTGGTTAGATTGTTGATTATTTGAATGACCCCTACCTCTATTTTGATATATGCCTCCTTTGTAACCTCGACCCCCTCTATAACTATTTCCTCTATTGTTTTGATGCCTAGATGAAGATGAACTAGGCTTTGACTCTAAAACATGGGCTTCTTCAATTTTCTTGGATTTATTGGGTAGAGAGAAGTCATGTTGGATGAAAAACTTAGCCAAATTATCAAAGGTGATGCCTGTGATATTGTCAGAGACATGCAACATTTCAACAAAATTCCTATAGGACCATGGTAGTCATTTTAAAGCAATAGTAACTATGAGGTCATCATCTACTTTTCCAAAACCAGCCTTAGTGTACTCAGTAGTGATATTTTTCAACTTAGACATATATTCTCCCATATCCCCATCTTCATCTAATGACAAAGTAAACAACTGCATATGATTATCTATCTTCTTATGCTTAGTTTTCTTATCATACCAATCTGACAATGTTTTCCATGTAGTATAACTATGAGGAGAATTTTCAATATGAACATAAGTATCATGAGTACAATAGCATTTAATGAGAGCTAAGGCCTTAGAATCATGCAAATTGAATATATCTAATTTAGCCTACTCTATTGGCAATGTGGTATTTTCATTCTTAACAATATCCCATAACTCATTAAAAACTAGTGAAGCCTCCATCAATCGTTTCCAATTTGAATAATTGGAAATTGTTAATCTATCACCATCTAAAAGCAAATTTTGAATTTTCAGAATTTTGAACTGAAAGCAAGTGCAGTAGAGAAATGTGTGACAAAATGCAAAAGAAATGAAACAAATATCACACTCACTACAGAAGACACTACTTCTATGGGGTTTTTCACTTAACCTCTGCATAAAGCGTAAAACTAAAAACAAGTATTTTTTTATGGGTTTTACACTTAACCATACCAAAAATCAATGATTACACCCTTATTTCACCAAATCACAACCTTATTCCACCAATTAAACCATTATCTCACCACAATAATGCAAAAGAAATATGATTGAATTCTGCCCCTTTTTCAAAAATTTAAATAACACAATACTATAAGTATGTGTTTTAAAATATTTTGATTTAAAAGGGAATATTCCTTTTTCGAAAAAGAATATTCCAAAGTAAAAAAAAACTTTCTCCAAAAAGAAGGGATTCAAACCCTTGACCTCCTCCTTTGCAAGTTTCTTACAAAATAAGCTTAACCAATTGCTCTAAGAGCATTTTCAGAACATTACACCCAGAAATTTCTACTTATACCAGATTTTTGTGTATGAGGTAAAATAAAATAAAATTACATATGAGTAAATAAATACAAATTTTTCCCTTTTTACAGCTTCTCTTCCAAGCTTCCTCCCATGGGACCGACTAAGGCAAATTTTTATATCAAAAAAACTTTAGAAACATCAAAAATAAATTTTTGAATTGTATTGCAGTGCCTTGTTTTCCTGGGATACCATGGCAACTCCTCAAAATTATTTTTTCACATGTTCTCTCACCTACAGGCCATACAAATCCATACAAGCTGGATATAAAGGATTTTCAGTGTGTTTTGGCATATTTTAAAGGTATTTTTTGTAGGGAATGAGATCAAAATGAAGCAGGGCATTGAAAGGCCATACATCAAGCTGTACAAGTTCAAAAAATTCTTAGATTTTTCATTTAGAATGCAAAAATAGGGGTTTCAATGCCATTTGATCAAGATTTGTAGATGTTTTGGATTTAAAAAGAGCTAAAATGAATACAAATCACAATGGCAGCCATGAATGAAAACTTTCAGATGTTTTTATCAAATAAATAGGCTGTACAAATCTAGTTTTGGCCAAAAATAATGAATTTAATAACATTTAAATTCTAAAAAAATCATTTTTATGATAGATGAGGAGGTTGAACACAGAAAAAATGGAGTATGAATGATCAAAAAAAAGACCAGACTATGGTATATGGAAAATATAAAGGTTTAAATATAAATAACACTTGAAAAAATAAAATAATTTAATAATTTTTCAAAATATTTAAACCAATACTATATGGCATACCTTATTTCATGCCAAATGATATCACATGAATTGATTTTTCACCTTGCTCCTTAGAATTCACCATGCTCCCAAAATAACCATGCTTTGATACCACTGATGACTCCTGAACCAAATAGGTTGAACCTTGTCCCTACTTAGTGTGAGTGCACAAGTATTTTATTAATAATTCAAAAAATCAAGTACATAAGGGTGCCTTTACTCTGTTAACCCTTTTACAATGCAAACATGGATTTATGTAGTTTTTACCAATGACCGGTAAAAACAACTAATCCTATAACCAACTAAATATGGGAAAACAACCTGTAAGGTAATTCTAATTAATAAATATAAAACATTAAAACTACCTAATAATTAAACTAAATAAGTTTATTTAATGGGGGGTGTCTTTACTTAAAGATGCATGCCCCATTTACAATAATTCTTTATTACCTACCAAAAATCTAACCTAACATTAAGACTTTGGAACAAGTCCTAACAATTTCCATGTTTATGATGTTGTCAGGGGAGTTGAGGTTCCAGAGCTTAAATTAACTAAAGAATAGATTCATCACTAGGAAAACTAGGAAGATGGCTACAATACTCAACATTTACTTCTAGATCTAAAATTTGGTTACCATGGCTATCATATTTTAAATGTATTTGATGGACATCCATTTCCTTGGCATCAATTGTGATTTCATGAGTAGAAGAAGTAGATGGAGTATAAGAGGAAGATGGAGCGCTGATGGGTTCTTAGATAGAAAAAGAATTAGATTCAATGGGAGGATTCAAAGGAGGTAAAGAAGAGGAAAATACTTTTGTAGGTTCAAAAGTTGTTATTTTCTCTACCATCCAAGGAGAATTGATTAGAGGAGGATTAATAAGAGGTACATAACCCTTAGATGCTAAGGTTTTATCTACTAAAATAGTATGCACATCTTGATTGAAAGCATGAATTTGAGATAAGGTATTTTGATCATGCAAGACATCCAAGTCTCTAAATTGAGCTTGGACCATGATAGATTTGTCATTTTATGTGGGAGAAAATGTGCATACTTGAGATTCAAGAGGATATTTAGAAGGTGAAATCCCAAGATTACTTAATGTTGAAGGAGACAAAGTGAGAGGATCTCCAAATAATTTAGCCACTCTAAAGTCATTACAAGTAAAATCATCTTCAAGTAAAGATGGCTCTTGAGCATTGCATGGAGGGTGTAAATTGGTAATCTCATCCATGAGAGGAATGGTTTGATCCCTTGGAAAAAGAGGAGGAAACCATTCCAAAATATATGGATGTAACTTTGTGGTGTTACAGGTATGCTATAATTCATTGGGCTCATCATCATCAAAATCCACAAGAGTGACTTGTAAATTAGGATTGATATTGATGAACTCAGGTAAAGGAGCATTATTAATTTTATGGATCATAGGACTATGATATTATGACTTAGGATTAGGTAATTGAATAATCTATGGGTTGGGATAAACTTTTTGCTTTTAACTTTTTCCATTATGGAGAAATTTAATGCATTGACTACCATAAGAAGCAATGGCCCTCATTAGATGAGTGCATGGATAACCAAGGAGTATGTTATAAGATAAAGGAAGATCAAGAAGTATGAGTTTGGTCTGAATGGTCTTGGGACCAATGGTTAAGAGAAACCATATATAACCAATTGGATTTTTATTAGTCTTATCAAAACGATGACAAGTAAGACAAGTTTGTTTAAGATGACTTTTGTTATAACCAAGTTGTAGAATCCATAAATAGGTCACATTAATATTAGAACCCTCATCAGTAAGAACTTTTCAAATAAGGATGGTATTAATGGCTATTTTGATGAAGATAGGTTGATCATCAACATGAAATAGGATTGTGTCATTAGTCATGTCCTCTTCAAGAAATTCAATGGAAGGCTTGGAAGAAGGACACATAGATTCAATGGTATTAATGTTAGTTGGTTGAGAATCAAGAGAAGGTGGTTCTTCATCTAGAGAAGATGGATATTTAATCTCTTGGAGTTGTTTCATAATAAATTTACAATGATAAGGTGAAGTGAGAACCAACTCCATAGTAAGAATCTTACATGGCATAGAGTTAAGTTCTTCAAGAAAATTCCAGTGAGATTTAGAATAAGAGCCATGTAGTTTAGAAGATAGATTAAAATTTGGAGGAATAGATGTGGTTCAATGATCAGAAGGAGAGAGTTGTTCCTCAAAGGCTTTTGAGTCAATGTTGATGATGGTAGTGTCTTTAATAATTTTTTCCTCCAAATAAGTTTTCTTAGGTTTTTTAACAAGATCTTTGTGAGTTAGTTTATAATGATAATTGACCTTAGTTGTATTAACATATTAAGAGTTTTTAAAGTATTGGTCATAATCAGTGTCAATTGCACAAACATCTTTGGAATTTTCTTGATTAGAGGATGAAGATTTTTTGTTATTAGATGTATAAGCTTTATAAGATTGTAATTTTTGAGAAGCATTAGTGTATTCTTGATGACTAATTTTTTTCATGTTTTTGTGGTTGAATGAATCACTAAGCATGTAAAAAATAACACATTTCACAAACCCTCTACAATATTTTTGATAATATCTAATGTTGGCATGAAACCAATAAAAGAGGTTTCGATCATACCACTTAGGAGGATCACTAAGATATATGAAAGGTTTAAATGGCAATAAAAATTATCACATTTGATGTACCAAAAGAGGTATGTGAGATAATAAAGGAATATCATTTTTTTCAACTCCTAGTTTGGTTTGAGAAGTGTTACTAGTGATAGCATTAAATGCTTAAAAAAATCCTTTAATAAGTTTAGAATTAGGTTTGAATTGATTCATAAGAAAGTCTTACCATTTAGCTTGGTCAAGACCTTCATTAAGAGTTTGAGTAAAAGTTTTAATCTTGTATTGAAGGGTGGGAGTTAAAGTAGTGATAAAGCGTTTGAATAGGTTATCATTAGATATATTATGATCATCTTTATGAGATAAATATTTTCATATATTAATAAATTCATGACCTGATTCATTAGGATATTGATTATCATTTATGAAATGGCTATAAATTTTTAAAGAAGATCATTATGGTGAACCTATTTAACTAAAGGGTCGACCAAAGATTCAAGCTGACAAAATAATGTTGGGGTAATTGATTATACCATTCTAGTACATCATTAGTGAAAGTTTTAACTAAGAGCTTAGTAGTAGAAAATGTATTAGTCTAGATCCACTCTTTGTAGAGATTACCAAATAATTTAAGAAATGAGGTAGGGTTTTTAGTCTTATCATATTTGATAGTTGGTGATATGTTACCAATGTCAATAGATATAATGAAGGGAGATAAAGGCTCATTTGGAATGGTTTGAAGCATCTTGTTATTCATTATTTGTTAAGGAATAACATTACTTGAGGTATCTCTAAGAGGTGGAGGAATGTAATTAGGATTATCTTGAGGATGCATGATTGTAGGTTGATTAGCCACATTGATCAAGTGTTGTTGAAGTTCCATCATTTGATTGGGGTTGGAGTTTTGCATAATTTTCATTTATTGAATCACTTGGGCTAATAATTGGGTTGTATCAGGTGGTGGATTGGTGTTAGGAGTACTCCGTAAATTGGTGTTGGGGGAGGATTGTTATAATAATTATTATTTGTGTGATTGTTATGTAAACTTGTGTCAATCACTCCTACATTAGTTTGAATATTTTGAGAAGTTTCTTGGTAGGTGTGAAAAGGATTGGATCCATCAACTTCATTTTGAGGTTGTATTTGAACCAAGTTACAATTGGTAGATGAAGGAGGAGAAGAGGTGTACCAAGAGTGATGGTTCTCTTGGGAGGAGAAGAGAGGAATGAATAAACATCCCATATACAATATAAATGGATTAAGACTATTCAAAAATATTCTAATATGAGACCTCACATAGAGATGAACATGATGCAAAATTGAATAAATGTGAAATTTTCTTAAAGAAAAAAAGAAATAGAACTAGGTCAACTAGATCAACCTAGTGTAAAAATAGGGTCTATAAATGTACTATGTCAACCAGGTCCACCTAGTGTAGTGCACAAAAGCTAGAAAAAGTACTTGGTTTACTAGATCAACCTAGTACAGTGAGTAAGATAGAGGAAAATATTGATGACAAATTTTTGAATTTAATAAGATAATTTATAGCCAATCTAAGAAAGTAAATGGTGAAAGGAAACACATAGTCAATTGAATTGATGTTGGCCAATTTAATTGATGTACAAAAAATTAAAATATTGCACCAACACTAGGTAATACAATTTCTTGCACACATAATTGATCAAATACCAAGAAAATAACTTAGAAATTAAAGCTAGCTAATTGGTTAACCTAGAATGTTAAAAAAATAATTTTAAATGATGGGGTAGTTTGTTATAATCAAGGTACCAAATATTAGTCTATAGAAGGTTTTAGGTATGTTTAGGATGAAAGGACTATAGTGGAAATGATATAGGATTAGTATTGGGGCCTACCCCCTCACTTCACATACCATAATGATAAGGGTGTTCGGTGCTTAACCAAAATATATCATTAACTATGTTTTATATTTGACTAGAGTATCAAGTTGGCTTCCCCCTTAGTGATGAAATCCAAGTAGGTTAGCCTAGGTAATCAAGTGTTAAAATGATTTTTGATGTTATGTGATTTGGTCGTGTGTGTAAAAAAATAGAAATAGTGAAACTAAGAATTTAATTAAAAACCTCATAATTAGACTATGTGAACTATTCTAAGCATGCAAACAACATGAAAAGAAAGATGTGATTAGCATAAAAGGTGAATTCCATCTTTGAAATAAGGTTTAGTAAAAACACTATATGCAAAACACATAAAAATAGGTCGAGAGTGTTGCGCTAGCATTGTTAAAGAGATGGTCTATAAAATCTACTAGGTTGACCAAGTTGACCTAGTTGTTTCAGATAGCAAATAGGACATAGAACTAGGTTGACCAGGTTGATCTAGTTGGCTATGTAGAGGTAGTTTTGAAGGCTAAAAACTTGAAAATAAATTATAGAATAAAAAGAGATAGAAGAATGTAAACTCAACTTGATGGTTTAGAAATGGAAATAAATAATATTACTTTATCAAGAACCTTGGATAAAAATGATCCAAAATCTACAAATTGGGTCAAGCTGGTCAGCCAAAAAATATAAAAACTTGTTGAAAAAGTGTTAAAAATGCATTAGGTTGACCTAGTCAACCTAGTTGGTTGGATTGGAAGTCTATAAATACACTAGTTTAAGCTAGTTGACATACTATGATGATCTAGAAATCTTAAAAACTAAAACCTGTACTAGGTCAATTTGGTCGATCATGATATACATGAACTATTAAGATGTGGCTAAAAATACACTAGGTCAACTTGGTTGACCTACTAGGCTAAATTGAGAGTTTAGAAAGTATTAAAAACTTATACTGGGTTGAGTTGCTCAATCCAATTTCATTTTTTTGTTTATAAAGAAAAAGAAGTGGGTCAACATAATCAAACCAATATGTTAAAATATATGATAGAAATGATGATAAAATTTAAAAAAAAATAAAAATTAATAAATCCAACAAGGTTTTGATTCACATCAAGTTCAGTAAAATGTATGCAATCAAAATTGCATGATGTGTATGAATTAATCTTGGATCAGATAAGATAGAGCACACCTACACTTTTGATAGGGGATACACTTGTTAATCGAGAGTATGACCAATATGAGGATCCACTAGACCTAATTAAGGGAGCACTTATATCACTTGTCACAACACATGATGTTAAGAAGGGATCCAAATCCTGTAGTTTAACATAATCACACAACAACCCTAAAAGAGTCCTATGATGTGATATTTCACTTATGCTAATAAATAATAAAGTAAATTATTCTAATAATAAGAAAATTAAAATAATCTAGTGCACACCAAATCTTGTGGCATAATGTGAGGGGTTAGATGGAAACAAATAAAATATGTGTATGGAAATTCAAATAAATTAAGTATGCATAACACCCTAATACATAAAATATGTAGAGTAATATTATTTGATCCAACACTTATGCTACTTCTATCTACTAAAACAAAGAAGAAAAAAGTTAGAATATAGTTACTTGAATGTGAACCCATCATGATTTAATCTCTCCCTTAGCCAATGGGGATTTACAAGAGGGTATTACGGTTCATAAGGATCAATTTGTTAAGCCAAAGTATCCAAAACCAATCCACAAGACTAGATTCTCTAAATAATAAACCTATGCTAAGACTCCTCAAGTAGAATGGTGGAAGAGCAAATTGTGAAGAAGCACAAGCAAATAATAAATATTTATTTTGGATCTTATCAAAGTGACCAAAATTAAATTGTATATATAAGAGTATCTTATCCTAAAATTGTTTAGGAATGTCATGTATATTAGGTCAACTGAGCTGACCTAGTACATTCTTAGACTAATGCCTAAAGTTTTTTTTAGGTAAATTGGGAGGCAAATAAACCAAAAGAGCTAAAGTTTCCCTAGAACACACTAGGTCAATTATTTTGACTTACTTTATTGAATATGTTCAAAGGATACCAAGTATGTAAAAAAGGATAGAAAGAGGAAAAAGACTAGAAGACTATGTAAGGGTGGAGAAACAACATAGGAAAAGGTTTTAGGAATTAGTTAGATTGAAAATAATGTGGAAATAAGGGAAAACAATCCTATGAAGCACCAAAGTTCTACCCACACCTTTCTAGTGTAACCCTTAAGGCATGCACTTAGAGAGATTGAGTCATGATGGGTTCCTGCAAGATGTAAATCATTAGTATTTGATAAAAGTTAAAAATATTATGTGTATACACTTGTTTCATTCTCATATAATACATTGTATGGAAAATTGGCTATGGAAATATTATAGGTGATCCTATAAACCCACAAAGATGACTTCAATTTGAGATGCCATGATCTCTAATTATCTTCTACAATCCTCTTGATGATCTTTAATAAATTCTTGTTAGCATACTTATCAAGACCATTGACTTGTGGATAATAGTATGATGAGGTACTAAGGAAAACACTATGTTGAAATACCCACTAACTAATATTAGATCCTAAAAAATCCATAGAATTATCATAAATTATAATTTAAGGGACCCCAAATATAGTAATCAAACCTTTAGAGAAGTCCAAAACATTTATTTCATTGGCTTCTTTTAATACTACTGCCTCTATCCATCTGGTAAAATAATCTATGGCAGTTAGGATCCACTTTTGTCCTAAGATTTAAGAGGGATTGATGAGAAAAATAAAGTCCAATCCCCATTGCAAAAAGGGTTTATTTATTTAAATTGGCTGGAGAGGTAAGGCTACCAGCTTCACCTTTCAAAAAAACATGGCACACTATGTACATTTCCTGACCCATGCATGACAATCACCAAATAAACTTGGCCAATAATACCCACATATCATGAGCTTTTGGTATATAATCCTCAATAAATAATGTCCTCCACCATGTCAATCATGTAACTATGCAAGCAACTTCTATGTTTGACCTAGTTCTATACATAATGGTAGTATGCCATTGATATCCTTTTTAAACAATACATTATCAACAAGAAGAAAAGGAATTGAATGTAATCTAAAATATCTCCTCTTTAAATGAGTGAGATGAGAAGTATAAATTCCATCCTATAGATACTTTACCATATCTTTGAACCATCTAGAAGATGAGGTCTAGTCACTTACAACTTCTTGATCATTTGACATCATAACCTGTTCATTAGTCTCTTATAAGTCTTGGGATAGATGTTCACAAAGTCCTTTACCTCTAACTATATTTGTGACTTGTCATGTCCCCTTTTTCATGGACATTCATAGACTTGATGATTAGCCTATTATGCAACCTTCATAGGCTGATAGGATGGATAGAGGGTCATGATGGAGATTGACTTGGCTTCAATTTGCAAAATTCCAACAGTTGGCTTTCATTCATGCTATTTCAAACACATTTGGCCTGAGCTCCTATTATTTAGGGATATTTGACATGTAGCGGAGCACCTTTATTTTGGTATGGTCATGTGCAAAATCACTCCCTGGTTCACTAGCTTCGAACAGTTTGAGGATCCGACATGTATTGAGGGAGATATTAATATTTGATTGATTAAATCAAATATTAATTATTTAGCCTATTTTTAATTAGAACCCCTAATTCTAATTTAAGAAACCCTAATTAGGGCAAGCATATCTTTTTGAGGGTATAAGGGTTTCTCATGGAGGCCATTATTGATTATGCATTGATTATTGATTATTGATTTTGAAGAATTCTTCTGTGAAGACTGAGCCAAGGGTTCCAGGATTCCATTGCAATGGAGAACGTCAACTCTTCATTGTGTGTGATTCAGAGGCTGTGAAATATCAGCTGATCTATTGCCAAATTGAGAGATAGCTTCATACAGAAGTTATCATAGAGGTATACAGATTTGAGAGATAGCTTCACACAGAAGTTATCACAGTATTTCAGGTATTTATTTATTTAGTTTTGATCCAATAAGTTATATAGATATAGATCTTCTGTATTAGAATCATATATTCTTGAGATCAAGTTGTTCAGCTATTAGGGGTTGAAAATAGACAGGGTGTGCTTTATTGGCAGCCATACAAAGTCCGTATAGGTCCGTACAGATCTATGCAGACACCGACCTCAGCAGACAGAGATCCCTAGTGACCGACATCAGCCGACTGAAGACCGACATCGGCAGAGAAGGACCTACAGAGGCCAATGTCGGTAGTATATCGACCGATGCCGGTGACTGTGTGTTCGACACAGCAGGTCGAGATGAGACAGAATTCTGGTTTCATTCCCAGATTTGCAAAAGCCTAGGGTTTTAAGACAGAATATTTCATATTATTTATTTGTATGATAGAGACTCAATTGTGTAATCATCTAGAAGAACAAGTGATGAGATCTTTGAATTGTTAGTGAGAGATTATATTGTGATTTATTTATGCATATCTGAATTTATTCTACAAGATTGTATCTTTGTTCAAAACTGTTTGTGTTTCTATATTCCCAATTGTTTATGGACATCACAGTGGTATCATAGCTTTTTGCTTAGGAAAAGGAGCCCCTATTTGAAGGGGGCATTACAGTGGTATCAGAGCCAAATTCCTACCATCCTGTTGGGCACATTAGAGCTAATGTCTTCTCATCCTATTGTGTAGTTTGGGTAGATTGAATCAATGAAGTATCCATGATGTCTTGAAGTACTCAGAGACAGTGGGACTATGAGATGAAAAAGTTGAAACTAAGTTTGAAGAGGTTAAACGAATCTCTTTCATATCTTACATCCAAAGACAAATCCACACGATATATGACAGCGAAGGATGAGTGGGAGTTATTAACTCTGCAAGCTCAGGGGAGGTTATCTTATGATCACTTTGTTAAGCTGAGGAGAGAGCACTATAGATCACTTAGACAAGAGAGTAGCATGTCCCATGATTATTATGAGATAGGAGTTAGTGAAGATGAGGATGAGTACGATGCTTGCACTCAGAGTGTAGAGGTCTGCTCAGATGTTAGTGCACTGAGGAGTGATGATCTCTTAGCTATGGCAGTGATTGTAGAAGATTCCCAAGATTTGATTATTGTAGATGACACTCAGGAGGATGCAGTGGATAGTTTTGAGGATTCAGTTTCCTCGGCAGTTTCTTTCGGTATGGAGGAGTTAGACAGTGATGCTACAATTGTTGATACTCTGGATGTTGATATGAGCTATGGAGTTGATTCACAGAGTATGGATGGCAGTATTATAGAGGTCAGTGATTCTGAGTCTACTCTTTTGGGCCATGCATCAGTGGAGGATTGTAGGAAACAATCTAGCTAGTGCCATCATGTGTCTAGTCAGCTGAGAGTTAGTGAGCGAGACATTGTTATCGCTTGTAAGAATTTCAATGATGCTCATCAGTTGTTATAAGTTTATGGATTGGGTTCTCCTACTAGCATCGATCAAGGAGGCAATTATTTATCATTGACAGAAATCCACTCTTTATGGGAGGCTATCCAGATTCTGAGATAGGACTATATGCAGTTGGTCACCGATAGAGATTATCTTATAGAGTGGGGCAGCACATCGTATGATGCATTATTGGCCAAGGAAGATAAGGTGAGTGAGCTTACTCAGTAGCTTGAGGTGACTTCTAAGATTCTTGAGAGTACGCAATTGGCTTATGAGGAGTCACAATCTCATTTGGCTGAGATGACCATAGAGTTAGAGAATTTGCGGTCTTCACCAGTCCCAGACCCAGTTCATTTGTATATTGAGGTAGTTGGTGGTGAGTACATTCCTGTAGTTATTGCTGAGGAGCATGTTGTTGATGCTGACATGCATGTTTAGGATTTGGGAGTACCTGATTCTGATGAGTTTGAGATACCAGTGGAGTCGAGTCTCTAGATTGATTCTTCTCACACATATGATAGTGTGGTACCATTCGTTGTGCCACCTTTACAGAGGGATTAGTTATGGGATGAATTGGCACCATCTTTTGTAGATGGAATTGGCAGTTGGAGTTGTCCATTCTATTTGGGTTATCATACTTTGAGAGTTTGTTTCTCATGCATTCTTGACTATGGCAGTTGTGCTTTTAGAGTTTGGTTGAGTTGCATTTGCCAGTTTGATTATGGGTCCCTCTTTGTTCTACTTCTGATGATGTTGCAGGTACTTGCATTGATTTACAGCTGTGTAGAGCATAACTACATTTGGGATCTAGGTAGATCGAGTGGTTCATTGTTATGAGATTGCTTGGGGACAAGCAATTTCTGGAGGGGTGGATTGTCATGTCCCCTTTTTCATGGACATTGATAGACTTGATGATTAGCCTATTATGTGACCTTCGTAGGCTGATAGGATGGATAGAGGGTCATGATGGAGATTGGCTTGGCTTCAATTTGTAGAATTCCTATAGTTGGCTTTCATTTAGGCTATTTCAGACACATTTGGCTTGAGCTCTTATTATTTAGGGATATTTGACATGCAGCGGAGTGCCTTTATTTTGGTATGGTCATGTGTGGAATCACTCCCTGGTTCACTAGCTTCGAACGGTTTGAGGATCCAACATGTATTGAGGGAGATATTAATATTTGATTGATTTAATCAAATATTAATTATTTAGCCTATTTTTAATTAGAAACCCTAATTCTAATTTAAGAAACCCTAATTAGGGCAAGCATATCTTTTTGAGGGTATAAGGGTTTCTCATGGAGGCCATTATTGATTATGCATTGATTATTGATTATTGATTTTCAAGAATTCTTCTGTGAAGACTGAGCCAAGGGTTCCTAGATTCCATTGCAGTGGAGAATGTCAACTCTTCATTGTGTGTGATTTAGAGGCTATGAAATATCAGCTGATCTATTGCCAAATTGAGAGATAGCTTCATACAAAAGTTATCACAGAGGTATACAGATTTGAGAGATAGCTTCACACAGAAGTTATCACAGTATTTCAGGTATTTATTTATTTAGTTTTGATCCAATAAGTTATATAGATATAGATCTTCTGTATTAGAATCATATATTCTTGAGATCAGGTTGTTCAACTATCAGGGGTTGAAAATAGACAGGGTGTGCTTTATTGGCAGCTATACAAAGTCCGTATAGGTCCGTACAGATCTATGCAGACACCGACCTCAGCAGACAGAGATCCCTAGTGACCGACATCGGCCGACTAAAGATTAACGTAGGCAGAGAAGGATCGACAGAGGTTGATGTCAGCAATATATCGACTGACGCTGGTGACTGTGTATTTGACACAATAGGCCGAGATGAGACAGAATTCAAGTTTCATTCCTAGATTTGCAAAAGCTCAGGGTTTTAAGATAGAATATTTCATATTATTTATTTGTATGACATAGACTCAATTGTGTAATTGTCCAGAAGAATAAGTGATGAGATCTTTGATTTATTAGTGAGAGATTATATTGTGATTTATTTATGCATATCTAAATTTATTCTACAAGATTGTATCTTTGTTCAGAACTGTTTGTGTTTCTATATTCCCAATTGGTCAGGGACATCATAGTGGTATTAGAGCTTTTTGCTTAGGAAAAGGAGCCCCTGTTTGAAGAGGACATTACATGACTTTTATCTCAATATCATATTTCATGACTTTAGTTATCCAAATAGCTCTCTTGTCATTTTTATTTTTGTTTAAAATAAAATCTTTGACACTTGGTTGTGGAACCATTAAATGTATCTTATTATTGGACAACATGTACCTAAGCTTTTTAAGAGACCTTATGACTAAAAGAACATGATTATCAAAAAAATAATACCTTTTTTCATATTCTTATAATCCTTGACTGAAGAAGGCTATTGTCTACTCTAATGTCTCTTTATTCTTTTGCATGAGAATATCTAAAATTGTGTAAATGTTAGCATATCTATATAAGAATAAATTCTTTACAAATTCAGGTTCATGAGTGTAGGTTCACTAGCTATAGATTTCTTTATTTCTTCAAAACTTATTACTCTTTCTTTAGACCAACTAAAACTCTAACCCTTCTTTATAATGGTTATGAGTGTCCTAGCTAAAGTAGAAAAATTTAAAATGTATCTCCTTATGAAGTTGATCTTACCTAAAATGCTTTGCAAGGATTTCTTATGCTTAGGCAATAAAAGTGCAAAAATTTATTCTATCTTCTCAGGATCTATGCTTGTACCATTTTTTGAAATGACATGTCTAAGAAGTCTACCTTCATGAACAAAGAAAAAACACTATTTTAGATTCAAATACACTTTAAATTTCTTGATGCTCATATTTACTATTAGAGAATACTATTATGCCATATAAATAAAAATGATTAAACTTGTTGCGGAGACCTTTAAATTCATGTCCATAGCCTTCTAAAAAGTGGATCTAGCATTGGATAAACCAAAAGGTATATTTATATATGTAAATGTCCCCCACTTTGTGGTGAAGGTTATTTTATACTGGTAATCTTTGACCAAAATATGGTTATATCCACTATAGCCATCCAAAAAAGAGAACCTTTCTAAACCTACTATTAACTAAAAAATGTGCTCCATCGATGGTAATGGATAGTGGTATTTAATAGAGGTCTTGTTTAAGTAAAGAAAGTCAACACATATCCTTATTTCACCATTCTTTTCCCATAATGGAACAAGGTTTTCCACCGAAGTTGAGTGCTTAACTAGAAATATTATAGCTAGCTCAATGATCTTATGTAGTTTAGCTCTCATCATAGGTTCAAGCTTTGGGTTAGTTGGCCTTTGTATTTATCTAACTGGCCTAGTCTCATCTTCTAACTCAATGGTATGTTGAGTTAGACTTGGATCAAATCCTTTAAGGTCATTGTACTGCCATGTAAAGACATCTACAAAACTTGAACATAACTTAATAAAATCTTCTTTCTCTGAACATGTGCAAACTTTTCCTAGCTTTAAACTCTTGCCAATGACAATCTATACATTTGTGTAGTGTTCTTCCTTAGTTGACAAAGCAAAATTTTAATTTATTAATTCATCAACTATGTTGAATATTTTTTCAAGGGTGATCATCTCGTTAGGCAACTTATTTATCTTTAATTTTGCAATTTAGTCATCATATTGATGCAAATGCTTATCTTGGTTCCTTGAGGAAAATTTAGCTTCCTCTTATAATAATCTCACAATTTTCATATCATCTTCAAATACTTTCCAATTATCATGGTTGTCTAGAATAGAAGTTATCATAGCTACCTTGATATGTGATTAAATATCTTCCCTTTTAATGTCATCTGGGATAGTAAATTATGACCTAATGGTAGCCAACATATCTGCATGCTTATTCTTATATTTTGATATGGCCTTAATATTGGAAGCTTGAATGTCTTTAACTATGTCCCATACTCTCTACTTATAGGACTTAAGTAGTGGGTTATTTCATATATTAACTCCTTTTATTTGGTGAAAGTTCACTATCTCCAAAGACTTGTAAGGAATTGACCTTCATCTTTCTTGCCAATTATAGACCATGCATTAGTGCTTCATATTTATTAACATTACTGGATCAACCAAACTAAAACTTGAGAGAAGATAAATAGCTTTGATTAGATGGATAAATTAACATCATTCCATCCTGAGTTCTATGTTTATTCCTAGATCCATTAAAATATAGCTACCACAGTCCATTCCTAAGTTGATCATCTTTCATCAATGTTGGAATGTTTGCATCATTTTCATGAAGAAAATAGACACCAAGTCCTTCTTAAATTAATGTGTAGGTATCATGTCTTTAAAAATTAGAGTCCCATTCATCAAGGAAAATATATAGGACTCCATCTAGAGGTGATTTTTATTGGACCTCACTATTTTCTAGTACATTATCTGAGATAACACAATTAATGTTCACCATACTTGGCATATATGGATCCAAATGAAATCTTGTAATATGTTTAGAATATATTGTCACCTTAGTATTATACCTAGTTTTGAACATTAAATAGGTCTAATCAGCTAACAAATATCCTCCAATATTTGAAGTAAAATATCTTGACAAGTACATGGTGAAATAGGGAGGTAAGTCCACTAAAATTACATCTTATTAAATAACAACATTGGGGCAAGCATGTAATGTTAGTTTTAGTCCTTTTATTATGCTTATTGTCTTTGTTTGTGATCCATCCAGTTTTAATACTCCTTTGTTATTTGGCTCATTGAAAGGACCAATCTTGTCTACAATTTGTTTGGGCATGACAGTATTATTAACTCCACTATCTACCATAAAATTATGGACCAAACAATCACCTATTATCAAAGAGAGAAGAAAGGGAGGAATTGATTTATTTGACATTGTATTTTTCCACCTTTGTCATGTTATGTATCTATTAATCATGTTGTTTGATTTATCGCTTTGAATTGTCTAAGACAACTCATTATTTTCTTAGTTGGTTCTTTTAGATACCTTCAGATTTGAGAGTTCCTTAATAAGCATGTCCTTTTACCCTAGGATGAAAATGGAATACTAAATGATAGTATTAACATTTTATTTACTCATTTTATCTATTATGCTAAAATATTCTCCACTAACCTTTTGTTGGAACTTTAGAGCCACTAGTTGTTCTTTGGTTAGAGGCATTTGGGAAACTTTTACTATCTCTATATTCTAAATATTCTGTGCTACAAGAACAAAAATTTGATCTTTGACACTCTTTGAAACAAAATTAGGAACACTAGAAGTATTTTTCACATCTTGATTTTCTTTAACTACTCTTCTTTTAGCTCTAGTCAGAGCTTCCACTTGACCATTTATGTTATTAATTTCACCAACTTGGTTAAATGTAATATGATCATCTAATTATAAATTAACATTGATAACTTCATTTTGTTATGAAAATTATTGAACTTCTCCTTAGACTGCCATATTCATGTCTTAATACTGACCACTGACCATCTTGAATAAATAAATCTTATTATCTCATTTTTGGCATGGTAATATCTTATGATACCAAGGCTTGATTTTGAGTGTCATTTGGATTGGAAGGGTGATAATATAGATCTTGCCTTAATTTATTTTTGAATAAAAATAACTTTTGAATTGGAATGTAAATTAGGATCAAGGGCTATATATGGCTTAGTCTAGGTTATGGCCTATTTTCCTTGAAACCTTGATAAGGAGATCTTTGGTTATTGAAATACTGATTAGTTTTCTAGTTTTTCTACTGATAAGGTCTACCTTGGTCTATTATCTCTTGAGTGAAACAATCTCATTTCAAAAATCTTGTAACATGCTTTTCAAATCACCAATCTCATTATCTTGATTAAGGACGATACAACTTGAAATTTTCGATATGGGATAAGGGATATAGATGGAATCTAGGGAACTTGAGGGGGAGAAATAGGTTTAAATTCTATAAAAAAGGGCATTAGAGGCCTTACAACAAATTTACCAACTTCTATTAAGCTAATTTTTACTCTCCTTACAATTTCATAGGCATTTGGTAAGGTATTACCACCCATAGACTGTATCATGACACTTATATTAGAATTAAGGGCCTTAATATAGTATGAAAATGCATACTTTGGGCATGTTCTTACCAATGCATGGAATTCCATGTTTTTTTAAATTTGAGGTTAAAATTAGACATAAATTTATGGGGGTACCTTTTTATGGTAGTCAGTTATTCATCTAAAGATAGATGATCAAATTTTTCTTCAAATTACTTAACTACGGCTACACCTAACTCATCCCAAGTATCAATGGAGGTAAAAGGAAGCTTCCTACACTATTACAATGCTTTTCCCTTAAAGTAAACAACAAGCAATCTGATAGCCACATTATCTTGAGTAACATTATAAATAGAACATAGATTGGTAACATCTTAGATATGCTAAATAGAAGTAGTTTTATCCCATTCTCTAGAGAAGAAAGGAATGCTTTTTAGGTCAGACACAATAATTTCATCATATTTGGCTAAATTCATGGAACTACCCCTATTAAATGGAGTAAAAACATGATTCTTGATAACGATTTGGGCAAAAGGGATTTGGCTTATGGGGACAATAAATTAGACTATAATAATAGAATAACTAGAGGATGATTGTTTTGGAGGATAAGTTATTGTACTATTGCATCTTGATCTTTTATAAGAAGTATAAGTTAATTCAATAAGTTCAAAAGGACTACCTTTACTTGATGATCTTATTATAGCCATTGGCATGAAAACATTGTCTTGAATATGCTATGAACTCTTCAACCTAAATGATCTTCAACTTTTGATGATGGTAACTCTTTCCTACTTCTTCTATTTCTTATTCTCAATATTTAAACTTAAATTATTCCAAATAAACTAGGTACCATTAGATGTTCCAAAACTATTGGTGTTTTATATTTGCACCCTAGCTAAGTAAGAGGATTATTCAAGTCTTCCTACTCAAATCTAGTCCAACATGGGAATGATCCTATTGAGGTCAACATACCCCCATTTTTTAGAAATTAGAACCCTAGAGACACTTTGAACTTTAAAACTAAAAACATGACATGTTTTGAACATTATTAGAATTTGATAATCATCCACTTTGATAAAGTTAGCCTTCTAGTTTATGGTTTTTCTTTAAGGTTACCTAATGTTGCTAATGGTTTCTCTTCATGCGATAAGTTATAGGTTTCATGGACCATTTATGAATAGATCATGCTTGGATCCCCACTATTTATCTTCATTTAATATATTATTAACCTCTGATATGAATAATATCACTATTGTATTCATGCAATGAAATATTCCTTTCAACAAACTCTAACTTGAACTCTTTGTTCAAATTCAAACATTAGAGAGAACACTTTTCAAAGAAATTTTTCTAATTTATTTTAGACTTAATCCCCAATTTTCATGTTAAGGCCTGGTCATGTTTCTTAACATGACCAAACCTTAGCCTAAAAATTGTGCCTAGTCCACTTTATTTTCTAGTTTTTTTGTTCCTTATATTTCCAACATAGTCAAAATTTTGTATTAGTAGGGTCCTTTTAATTTTTATAACATGGTCCCCTTTGTTAAAAATTTATCCTAAAGTTTTAACCCTAAGTCCCCATTCATATTTATTAACACGAATGAGGCATTAGTTTTAATGCTTTATCCTAAGATCTTATTTCATCTTAGGTTCTCACTTAAATACCTTGCTTCTTTATATATTTGATGATCTATACTTGACCATGACTCTTGATCCAATAGAGCAAATAAAGACCAAGGAATCTAAGAATTTTTCCCTTTTTATCAATCCTTTGAGATCACTAGGATCATTACCAATGGTCCATGCTTAAGTAGGCCAAAAAATCAAGTGGAGTGAACACAAAAATGAAAATTTGAAGGCTCATGAAGCTGCATAGAGTTGCCATGTGACACTCCTACGTTCAATGTTTGATAACAAAGGGTCCTACATATTGAATTGGACAAATAACATGCAATCATATGGATTAAAATAGATGAATCTCACCTCATCAGGACTAAATATCCAATATAGCAAACACAACAACAAAAAGTCAAAAGGCCCAAGAAGCCCCATAGAGCCACCACATGGCATTCCTGCATTCAAGGATTGATAACAAAGGGTTCTCCATATTAAATGGAACCAATGGTGTGTAACTTCTTGGATCATGATTTTTGATTTGTGATTCATCATGGGGATTAATCAGATAGATCGAATTGAATCTGAGATCTATGAAACATAGGAATTTGATGATCTTAAAATTGATGTTCTTGTGAACATCATTTGATGTCTAGAAGGCCATCTTTGATGTCTATGAGATCATCAAATTTAAGACCACCAAACCTAAATAACTTCATGATATTAAATTTAAAATTCTCATGAACATCAATTAATGTTTGTGAGGATTTCAAATTCAATTTCTTCAAATATTTTACTTAGACAAAGGGACATGTCTTATATCATTCAAGGGGTCATTTGATATCATACTTTAAAACTTAGCATTAAATATTTTATCCTAAGTCTATGGCATGTTTACTAACATGAAATAAACTTATATTAATATATTTTTACATAAATTATTTCTTATAACCATGCACTAATTAAAGTTCGTGCATTTTGTAGGATCAATGGCTCATGCTTCATCTGGACCAAATAATCCAATGGCTCAAAATCATTGATGACTATTTAATAGAACTCTAAGAGATCATGAGGTCAATGCATGGTAGATTCTCATTCTATATATGATTGGTGTAGAGGAAAAAACATAAAAATCCCATAGAGGTGCTAAGTTTCATAACCATGCAGCTTGATGGAAAGATGGCCAATGACATGCAAAAGCTTGGATCACAATCAATGACCCACATTTATCCTTGGGTGATGATCTAATGAAATGAAATAAAAGGACAAATTTTAAATATCAATGGCTAGTTATTTGAATTCATTTATGACAAATGATAAAAAAGTGCCAGATAGATTCCAAATAAGCACCTTGCAAGCATAGAGGGACAAAAATGAATATATTGTGTGCTAAAAATACAAATGTATAGAAATAAAATTCAAGTCCAGTCTGGTGTAGACAATGTCAAGATCTTGGACATGATCTTCAATGTAGATGAAAGATCACTGAGGCCAAGAGCATCAAATAATCCATAGCTATAAATGATAGAGAGTTGAATGATCTAGATGAAAAGGAAGAAGAGTGTCTCTTAAGTCCAGTTATGGATTTGGGACTTGTTAATGAATAGCATCAAAAGGATATGAATATCCTTCAGTAGCAATAAGAAAGTTCTTAGGTGCAGGTCCCACTAACCAACTAAATAATATTACAATTTCGTAGAGCATTGTAACATTCTAAAAATGGAATATTATTATATAAAGGCATATGATAGTTTGTTAGCATATTTTCCTCTAGGTCAATTTATTTTAGAAAATCAAGTGTATTCTATAACTTGGTAGAAAAAGGACACCTATCCTTAATTCTTGTATATTCACATCCTATAAATAACTAGTATACTAACTTCTCCTTCTGTAAAATGTATTACTGCCATTTTGTAAATGGGGGTGTTCTTAGAGCTAAAATTACTTTGTAAACTTGGAACAAGTAATACAAGAAAGGAATTTTGCAAATATTTTCCATTATTTGTCTGTGTGTTTGCTATCATGGCTTCTCTCTCATTTGCTTATTCTAATTTCTAGATTTGAATAGTTCCTATGGGTTCTTTGTATTCACCTTTAATTGTATAGTTTTTAACTTTTTTCAATGCTAGGTTGACTAAAATTTCTTAGGTTCATTTCATTTTCTTTCTCTTCTTGCATTTAGGCCAATGTTGTTTGCTTACAAGAGTAAATATTTAAAGTGATCTTGGTTCTTATATGCATATTTCCATACTTTACTTGGAAGTCTACCCAATTTGTGATGTGATTTGGGTTAAGTTGTTTTACTTTACATGTTGATATTAAGTGCATTCTTGGATGAAATCTAAACTTTTTAATGATGTTTGGAATGAAGATTAAGAATATTTCTTTCTGCCCTACCCTTCCTTTTGCTCTTTTTTGAACTATATCACCTTATTTTAGCTTGTCATTATAAATTTCCATCCTAAATTAATCCCTAATTTAGTTTTTGATCATAATTCACTATTCATTTCATATTTAATACATATTCTACATAGATCTGTTGTTTGTCCATGGTGGCTCCCAACCACCAAGTAATATAAATATTATGAAACAGTCACTTGTTTTGCCTCTAATCCACCAATAGGTAATAGGATTACCACAACCTATAACCCATTCATTAGATTCTTAGGAATTCATAAATGAGAAGTGTTTACTAAATAGTTTGGGTACATGTGGTACACATTTAGTCATCAACAGAAGGAGATTTACTAGCATTATAAGTAGGGATATCAAAAAAATCTTTGCAAATTTGTAGGATCTTTACCAGTTTTCACGTATTTTGATTAAAGATCACTCTATTATTTACATATTTATGTTTCTTTTAACATAATTATGTAAAGGTTGGTGATATTTATAGTTTTAGACCAATCTTTGTAATTATTTAGACAAATATTGACATTCTTTGAATACATATGCTTAGTTATGATAAATATAGCTTTAGATCTATGAATCCAACTAGTTTTAGGTTAGTCATAGCTATGTTGATGAAAGATTCATAAATACTTTGCCAATTTGAGTTTATTTAGACTTGAACATGTAAAGATCATTCATACTAGCGTATTTAGACACTTTTTTGAGCTAACTTTGCTAAAAAGTGTTGTCCTTTATTATTCTTTATATGAATCTTTGAAAATTTTGCTTAATGTGAAAATCTAATGATTATTATTTGTAAAGATTGAATTGACACGTCATATTTAAAATAGGTTTGAGGTCACAAGCTAGAATTACCAAAGGCAATGCTTAGGAGAACAAAATTTCCAAAGTCTCAAATACTTCACTAGTTCAAATTACTCATGTGTTAAGGTATGGTTTGGCTAGGTGGTTCTTCAATCAATATGCCAAGTATATTACGTGATATTCCATATACTCTTGAAAGAATTTTCCTTCATATAGTCCTAATAATGTTTTCATAGCCAGAGAACATGTTATAAGTTTCAAAGTAGATATGAAATTGTTGAATGTGATTCATGAAGACATAGCCTTATGTTATTTCCATTTACTTTTAAATATGCTACCTATGAATGGGTTCTTAACCTTCTAGAGGATTGAATTACTAGTTGAAATGGCTTCAACAATATCTTCACTGATCAATTTGTGAAAATTATTATTCCATGTGTCTTGTATTAGTAGTTTACCACAATTAAAAGGGGTGTTAATGAAACCATTAGAGCCTTTAATGCTTAGTTCCAAAAATTGGTCAGGAAAACTACAACCCCTTATAGACCCAATGAAGCTTTATCCTTAGAGATTTATAAGGATTCTATAGATCCCTTGATCTCTATGTTCCTAAAAAGGTCTCTTCTAGTCATAAACACATTGATTTGGGCCTATTCTGAAGCTATATTCATTAATGGCGAAATGCAACCCCAAGGTTAGATGGCATATTTTATGCCTAATGTCAATTTAAATTGGTCCATCTAGAATGTCATTCCTAGTTTTCTTACTTTAACACCAATTTTGAACCATCTTCCCTTAATTCATACATATCCTAGCCAAGACCTAAAGTTCCCATATAACATTAAAAGTGGGTTTCATCCACAAATTAATTTAACTCTAGCACCTAAAACCAAAAATAATGATCTAATTAGTGATCTTGAGACACCAAAAATTTTAAATGACTTAATATTAGAAATGATCCAAAAACTAAGCACTAAATTTCATCAGTTGTAAAAATAAGTAGGAAATAAAAGGGAAGGCTACGATAGAACCTATGCTTCCCAAAATTTTGATAGGCCTCCAAATGAGTTTCATGATAGCAATAATAGGATATCATCTGAGGACATACATATGAGTTTCCATGATATTATTGTGGCTAATTATTTAAATATTTCTAAAACCTCCAAAATTGTGCCTAATTAGGAATTTGTGTAGGGACATCTATCTTTACAAGAGTATCTCATGGTTTCATGTAGTCATTTATTTTTTTACTTGAGGATGAAGATGAAGAAAAATATAATCCAATTGAATAAATTTCATTTGAGGGAACTTATATTCTTGAAGATGTAAAAGAGATTGTAATTTAGGATCAATAAGATGTCATCATTGGTACACCTATAGATGGAGAGGAAGAGTTGATGGAAGTAGATATGGATCATGTACATGATGATATTTATTTATAAGGTATCCATAAAGATATCCCACACACATTTATTTTAGAAATAAAGAATACCCCTGAAGAAGATGATCACTTGTATAGGTCATTCCATGATTTCTTAAATAGAATAAAAAATATGGAAATGGTAGATGATGGAATAGGATAACACATGGATGCTTCATATTAGGATTTAACCATTAATCTAGAGTTACGAAAAGATGATATTATTTTTGAGTCAAAAAACCAAGATAAGCTAGATCTTGATCAGATAGAAGAGTTTCCTCCCTTCATTAAAAATGAAGATGGAGTGAGTGAATTAGATTAGGAATTGTCATATGACTTCATTAAGAGGTTAAGAATAGGGTACCAACATGTCTCTAATGATGGGATTTGAGATGAGAATCATATAGTTGATCATGATGAAGAAACCTTTTGGGTCAACTTGGAATATTTTTATACAATGATTTGTAGTCCATGTACACCTCAAAAAGAACATAATGAAGACATTAGTCTAAAGATACTAGCTAAGCTACCATTATTAGCTAAAGATGATATAAGCCACTATCTATCTATGGATGAAATAGAAATAGAACTCTTTCTATGAATTAGGAGAATTGGGGAAGAAGATGATTGGGTCTTAGAGTCATATTTTTGATCTACACATCTAAGGAGGCTAATAGGAGATAAAGTTGCCTCACCTAGAAGACACAAGAATACAAGTGATCCCATCTACAAGAAGAGACCATGGGATGGAATTAATCATGATTCAGGGTTATATGTTAGATTAAATAATTTTCCATTTGATCTTGGAGGTAAGTATTTTATGAAGTTAGTATAGGGATTAGATTAGTTTCTTTCATATTCTTTATATCTTATTTTTTCCTTCCTATCCCTTGTTTGTATATAACACATGTACATATTTGTTTTCCTTTTGTTTTTTGTTCCTCTATTTTAAATAATTAATTTTATATATCCTTGAGCTTGGTTTTCATCTATGCTACTCAAGAGATTCAAAGGTAAAAAATTAAGATATGGCTTCTCAACATTTCTTGAGCATGGGTTATTAAAATGTGATCTTGATGTTGTAGTTTAGAGAAACTAGTAAAGACTAGTTGATAAGTTAATTATTCCTTGAGATTTTAAAACTTGTTTTTATCTAAGATTAGTTTTAAGAGGGATTGTACATGTAGGATGAAAGATTAAACTATTAAAACACAATCCTGATTGCACTTAAAATACATTAATTACCTAAGACAAAGTTGACAACCTAGGATGATTGTCTTAAAATCAAACACTTGATGAAAGCCCTAAACCTAGCTAACATGGTTCCCAACCTTTGCTAGAAGGCCAAAAAATGATCTTAAAAATACAAAAATTAGAGATTATTGCAAATTTAAATGTTTTTTAAGCAAAGGTGATTCTAGTAATTTCCATCAGGGCTATAGAAGCCTAGCTAGAAGTGGATCAAGGCCTTGAGTAAAGCCAAAGGCATTTCTATCAGGGCTATGGATGATTGGATGGTATAATATCAATGCCTAAGCCTTCCTTGAGATAAATCATGGTTCTTAATGAATATCTAAACTTGTTAAAAGTTAGTGTTAATGATTAAATCCATGAACCTAGAAGTTGTTTTATAAATCATTTAGTAATAAATAAGTGGAATCAAAACACACACACAACATGACTAAAATTTAATTTTTGATTCTAATTTTTTATATGCAATATTTTTTCTAACCATGAACTAATCTTAATGATGGTGCCTAATCAAATGGAATAAATATATTAATTATTAGTCTGAACTAGAGTCTCTAAATTATAACATATTGTTATGGTTCCCCTAGAATTCATCATTTGTTGAGGTTAACATACCCCCATTTTTTGAAAATTGGGACCCTTAAAACACTTTAAACATTAACACTAAAAACATGGTAGGTTTCTAATAGTGTTAGAATTTGAGGATCATCCACTTTGATAAAGTTTGCCTATTGGTTTATGGTTTTGTTTTAAGGTTACCTAATGTTGATAATGGTTTCTCTTCATATGATAAGTTGTAGGTTTTATGGAGAATTTATGAGTAGATCATGCTTAGATTCCCACTATTTATTTTCATTAAATATTTTAATAGCCTTTGATCTGAATAATCTCACTATTATATTCATGCAATGAAACCCTCCTTTGAGTAAACCCTAACTTGAACCCCTTGTTTAAATTTAAACATTGGTGGGAACACTTTTGAAAGGAATGTTTATAATTTATTTATGGACTTAAGCCCCAATTTTCATGTTAAGTCATGGTCATGTTTCTTAACACAACCAAACCTTAGCCTAAAAATTATGCCTAGTCCCCTTTATTTTCCCCTTTTTCTTATTCCTTATATTTATAACATAGTCTAACTTTCATATTGGCAGGTTCCTTTTAATTTTCTAGCATGATACCCTTTCTCAAAACTTTATCCTAAAGTTTCAACCCTAAGGCCCTATTCATATTTATTAACATGAATGAGACCTTAGTTTTAATGCTTTATCCTAAGATCTTATTTCATCTTAGGTCCTCACTTAAATACATTGATTCTTTATAAATTTGATGGTTCATTATTCATCATGACTCTTGATCCAATGGAGCAAATAAATCCCAATGAATATGAGTATTTTGTCCTTTAGACCCATCCTATGAGATCATTAGGATCATGATCGATAGTCCACACTTTGGTAAGACTAATGATCAGATAGAGTGAATGTAATGATGATAAGTCAAAGACTCGTGAAGCTCCATGGATTCTCCACATGACACTCCTAAATTTGAAGTTTGATATAAAAAGGTCATGTATATTAAATTAGACCAATAATGTGCAAGCATCTAGATCATGATTAATAGCTCTTGTCTAATTGGGACCAAGGATCCAACAGAGTGAATGCAATGACAAAAATTCAAAAGGCCCAAAAATCCCCACAAAGCCACTAAATTGAACTCCTAGATTCAATTCTTGATGACAAATGGTCTCACATATTTAATAGAACCAATGGTGTGTAACTTCTTAGATCATGATCGACGGTCTATGCTTCATCATAGGGATCGATCAAATGAAGTGAATTGAATCTGAGATCTATGAAAAATAAGAATTTGATGAGATTAAAATTGATGTTCTCATGAATGTCATTTGATATCTATGAGGCTATCATTGATGTTTGTGAGACTGTCAATTTTAAGCCCGCTAAACCTAAAGAACTTTACAAGCTTAAATTTGATGTTCTCATAAATGTCATTTGACATTCGTGAGGCTATCATTAACATATATGAGGATTTAAAATTCAATCTCCTCAAATATATTAATTAGATAAATGGACATGTTTTATATGATTCAAGGGGTCATTTGATATCATGCTTTAAAACTTAGCATATAATATTTTAGCCTAAGTCTATGTAATGTTTATTAACATGAAATAAACATAGCTTAAAATATTTTAGCCTATGTTCTTTCTTATGACCATGTACTAATAAAATTTTATGCATCTTATAGGATTAATGCCTCATGCTTCATTGGAACTATATGATCCAATGGTGTGAAATAGTCGAGAGCCCACAGGTTCGACACATAGTGGATGCTCATTCGATACACGATTAGTGTAAAAGAAAAATCTCAAAAATCCCATAGAGGTGCCAAGTGGGATAATCATGAAGTTTGATATAAATATGGACAGTGACATATGAAATCTCAAATCATGATCAATGACCCACGTTGATACATGGGTGATGATCTAATGTTATGAA
This sequence comes from Torreya grandis, assembly GCA_037957365.1. Classification (NCBI taxonomy): domain Eukaryota; kingdom Viridiplantae; phylum Streptophyta; class Pinopsida; order Cupressales; family Taxaceae; genus Torreya; species Torreya grandis. The sequence continues at coordinate 409,406 of JARHVA010004779.1, forward strand.
AAAGGACAAATTCTAAATAACAATGACTATTGCTTTGAAGGCACTTAAGAAAAATGGCATGAAAGTGTTAGATAGACACTAAATAAGCACCACACACACACAAAACAAAAAAATTGAAGGTCTTATGTGCTAAAAAATGTAAACATATAGAAGTAAACATCAAGGCTAGTATAGGGCAGACAATGTTAAGAACTTGGACATGATCTTAAATGCAGGTGAAAGGATCACTAAGGTCAAGAGCATCAAAGAAGATATGGTTAGAAATAATATATAGTTTAATGATATAGTTGATAAAGAAGAAGAGTGTCTCTTAAGGCCAACTATGGATTTGGGACTTGTTAATGAGGAGTATCAAAAATCTATGAATATCCTCTAGTAGCAATAAGCAAGTTTATAGGCATAGGGCCCACCAACTAGATAAATAATATTCTAGTTTTGTAGAGCATTGTAACATTTTTTAAATGGAATTTTATTTTTCAAAGGCTTATGATAGTTTGTTATCATATTTACCTCTAGGTTAGTTTATTTTAGAAAAACAAGTGTATTCTATAACTTGGTAGAAAAAGGATAGTTTTCCTTACTTCTTATACATTTATATCCTACAAATGATTGGTATCCTACCTTTTCATTTTATAAAATGATGTAATACCATTTTGTAGAGGGGGAGTTCTTAGAGCCAAAATTACTTTGTAAACTTGGAGAAAGCAAGACAAGAAAGGAATTATACAAAGCTTATCTAGTATTTTTTTGTGTTTGTTATCATGGCTTCTCTCTCATTTGTTTGTTCTAATTTATAGATTTGAATGGTTCTTATGGATTCTTGGTATGCACCTTTTATTGTAGATTTGTTAACTTATACCAATTCTATGTTTACTAAAATATCTTAGGTTCATTTCATTTTCTTTCTCTTCTTGCATTTGGGCTAATGTTGATTCCTTATAGGAGTATATATTTAAAGTGAGCCTTGTTCTTATCTGCATCTTTCCATACTTTCCCTAGAAGTCTACTTGATGTGTGATGTGATTTGGGCTAAGTTGTTTCACTTCGCATGTTGGTCTTAAGTGTATGCTTGGATGAAATCTAAAATTTATCATGATGTTTAGATTGAAGTTAAATAATATTTTTTTCTACCCTACCCTTACTTTTTCACTTTGTTGACTTGGATCACCTTAGTTTATATTTTAATTGTAAATGTCCATCCTAAATTAATTCTTAATTTAGTTCTTAATCATAATTCACTATTATTTACATAGTTACTACATATTCTACATAGATATATTATTTGGCCATGGTGATTCCCAACCACAAACTAATATAAATATTGTGAAATAGTCACGTGTCTACCTCTATTCCAAAAATAAGTAAAAGTATTACCACAACTTGCAACTCATGCATTGGATTCTTAAGAATTCAAAAATAAGAAGTGTTCAGTAAACACTCTAGGCACCTGTGGTAAACATTGTAGGCATCAATAGATCATATGTTATGGGTATCTTAATAGTGCATCAGACCTTTAGAGAAGGATGACTTCCTTATGGATCTATCCACTACACTAAACCTAAACTAACACTTTCTTGGAAAAGGTAGAGATATTTTGACAATTTATAAAATCATTTAAAAAAAGGTGATGACCAATGATTTGATCACTAAAACTCACATAATACACACTATGAGACACTTTAAAGACTTAATAATATCAATCTCACATAAATAATTTATAATAAGGCATTAATCAGTTATCAAATTAGTAAGAGAGGGTAAATATCCACTTTCAAGCTAGATAATAAACTATACATTGCACTTATAATGAATTATAAGAATTACTAAGCACTTCTTAAAGGTGAGGAAAATTTAGACATAAGCGAGCAACATACATTCACTTAACCACAACACATGAATTCATGGAACACACTTTAATCTAGCTTTGAAAATGGTGGAATTTAGTTTTTATTGCAAAAAAGAGGTGTCATAGTAAAAAAATTTCTAGAGTTTGGTCATACCAAAATAGGGATAGAGGGATCCATTTTAAGGCTCAGAATCTTGTATTTATAAAAAAAGAAAGAGAGAAAGAGGGTTATGCATTAAAAAAGGCCCAACCACTTTTGATGGATTAGCATTTTTGAGGATGCTAACTCAGGATCTTATCAATAAAGAATAAATATTGTAAAATAATAGTGTCCATTTCCCTTATCCAACTGCTTAGTGTCTATTTGGAGCCATGTCATTATCTACTTGATCTATTGATGAGGATCATGTCTTAGAATTGAATAAATTATGCCACATATAATTTGGGTGGCCAACGTTTCTTAAAAATGTGATGATGATGATGATGATGATGATGATGATGATATGTGGGACATGTATTTATGGTTTGTATTTGATCCTATATCAAACATAGGTCCACTACAGGTGAAAACCAATCTTAGACCATTGGTTTGCACACAGTCACAATATCTATGAGAATCTACAAATTTCTCAACTTTGCTTCATAATCCTTAGTCTATCTTCACCCTCTATATTAGACCCAAAATATATATTTTACCTATATGGAGCTATATTGGTGATGTTTGGTATCTGAAATGTGGTCCCGGTTTAACCCTAGTTCACATTAAAGCTTGACTCCTTGTCATTTGATTTTCTTGGGTCCAAAATAGATTCTTTGACTTTCATCAAAAATGATTTGAGATCATTTTTTTAATGAGATATCAATTACCAACTCAGACCATTTACATTGTGTCCAACTATCCTTATGTTTATTGGTTCTACAAATTCATTAAATTATTAAATTTGCCTCATTCCATTGATCTGTCTATACTTGGATGCCCATGAGCCATCAATATTTTAACAGTTTAATGCACTATTGACACTTATCATGTATGAATTTTATTCAAGATTAATTGAGATCTTTTACTTCCACTTGTCATTATATCTAAATGTATGATTGAACACATGTCGTTAGATCAACTAGGACCCACTATTTGAAAGCTAATGGCTACTTCATGATTTTAAAATTAACATCTTACCTCCCATCAAATGACATTCATGTAACCATTATTGACATCCCATAGACCATATAATTTCAGCTCATGTGGATTTTTGTAGTGGCTTTAATTTAACTGTCACATGAATGTCTCCCATTATGTGATCAACTTTCAAGATTTGTATCTTGAAATACAAGAATCATGGAGGGGTAAATTTTATTATAGATGTTTTTGAGACTAAAAGGGATGAACTAATTAAATTTTTTAGTCTCAAGATATTTCTAAGTGTGTCTAAAAAATGCTAAAGTTAACTAGTGTATTCATTCCTGCATGACATCCTGATGACAGTCTATTTCATTTGGTTAAGTATGGGAAACTTAGCAAACTTTGATTGAGCCAACTTTGAATATGAATAACTTATAACATGATTCAAAAATTAATCTAAAACTTAGTGCATAATAACTAAGGATGAAGTAGAAAAAAACCCATATGATTTTTTCTCTTGAAATTTCCACACGTGTGATATATGGCCTCATCAAATTACCCAATTGGCTTTAATTGAGTTTCTTCAAAAATGGCTAAGTATGGAAATTAAGAAGATTTTCCATGAGGGGCCAAATTTGGGTCTTCATTTCTTTTGTTGCACTTCATTAGATAACCTAAAACTTGGTGCATATGTTCTTGGCACTAATGTGAACAAACCCATATGACTACTTTTTCTTTACTCATCCACACATGTAAATTATGACATCATCAAAGTTCCTACTTAAAATTTATGCCACTAGACACAAGATATCTAGATGAACACAATAAAGAACCAGATGAATTTTATTCACTTCCATACTTATTACAAGCACATTTTATACTCCAGAGGGTCTCTAAAACTCTATTCCTACTCCTTGTGACATTGGGTCAATATTCAATTAGGATTGCACTCTTTCCACTGTACTCTTGAACTAGGTACATTTTTGGTATGTAGACCAAATTTGGTCAACAATACTTATGATCACCTTTAAGTGGTTAAACTTGCAACAAAGGTCATGCTCTGATACCAATTACTAGAGGTAAAATCATTGAGAGAGGGGTTAAATTAGTGATGTAATATATTTCAAACTTCAATTTTAATACTTTTAAACTCTTAATCGATGACCATAAGAATTCATAAATAAATAAAATGTTCATAATAATGAATAATAAATATGATGCAATATCACATACACAAAATAAGATCTATGTAGGAAATCTTCTTGGTTAATAAAACCCACTCTCAAGCCTAAAAACACATGGACTACTTATCCTATAAGATGATCACAAACATGAGACCTTTTAGTGCAGCACCCACTTCACAACAAGTAGCCACCCCTAAATATGAACAAGAACCCAGTTTTTATAGATGTTGATCACCCACATAAAACTTATGAAAAAAATAAATTCATAACTCTAATTGACTTTAAATATGATGGAGAAACAATGTATAACACCTCTATTTCAACTCATCACACACACTCAAAATTTTTCATGCAAGTAATACATCTAAACACCAATTTTAGATCACTCTATGCTTCTTATCTCATCCTAAATATGATGTACACTTTAGTCCATCTATTGATCATACTCCTTATGATCTATTTCCTTTATCTCAATCTTCTACTCTCTCAACACATTCACATCCAAGTATATTATTCATTACCTTAGTCTTCACTCTTTATAGAGTCTACATGAATATCAACTTCTAGGTCAACCATAATACTTGTCTTAACCCTCAATACTTATTTCATGCTAACACATAGCTTAATAACATCCTCACAAGTCATCCATAGCATCTATGGGTCACACTTAAGAAACTACAACTTTTAATTATGCCTTATTAGCTCGTAAAGGTCTCATGCAATCCTGTTACCCCTTTACCACTTCATCAAGAAAAACAATAACACAAGATCACATTTGAATATATGGGTCTACTCCATATTATGATGTAAAAAAATCTAGTGCATAGTATATTTCATTTGTATTAAGTATATTGAAATAGTTTCCCTCAAAAAAGTTATAATTCAAACTTTTAAATTATAATTTGTCTTAGAGGAGGTTAATATTGTTGTAAAGAGTCAAAAATGATATTTTGGGAAAAATAAACCATGACACCTTATCAATCCATGTGGACTAAGGTTATTCAAGACATATTTAGTGTATCAGTTATTAGTGTAAGGATTCTCTAATTTAAGGATGTTTTTGAGCCACTTTAGGAGGTTGTCGAAGCTATTAAGAAATTCTAAGAAGACTTTTCTAAGGATAGTTAGACCAAGTATAGCTTGGAGTTTCAAGTAAAAAGGAGTTCAAAGAGGTTAAAATTTGGTACCAAGGATTGAAACATAATGATTTACTATGAATTCCATGAGATAATAAATAACTATAGGTTTTTGATAATGGTGTGTGTATGGGAAATCTGACAAAGGAGGGGCAGTATTGTAAACACAAATTTTCTATGAATGAAGGTATTCTCAAATGATTTTTTTTGAATTTATTTATTTTTCAATAAACTATTTAATAGTCTCTTCGAAGTGGATCTAAACCTCAAATGGTGTTATCATTCTCAAATATTGGAGATAACCTATATTTTACAGACTAAAACTATACATAGACTCTATTTTTTCATCCCCAAGGTTACATGGGATCATGGAAATGATTCTAAAGGTTACTAGGGATTTCTATGTCCTAGTGGTGTTATTTATACATTCAAATAGTTTCCATACTCTATGAAATAATATTAAGAATCTCTTACGTGTTAGAGACCCTATCAAACCCTAGTTAGTAGGTATACATAATTTTATTGATTGTTAACCCTGAAATCATTGTGAAAACCTATGATTAGTTGGATAATACTATTTAAAGATCAATCGAATAAACTTTGAGTTGAAATTTCATCAGTAGAGTAATCTATACCTAACTTTATATCTAAACCCTATAGATTATCATTGGTATAGATAGAATGAGTGAGATTTGATCATATTAATTACACAATGAAAGAGGTGGAGATAATTAGATAGATAGGGAATACTTATTAAATGTGGAATAATGATATGAAGGTTTTTGAAGATCAAAACATATCTTTTTGTTCATGTTTTTCTATTGATTATTACCAAGATGCTGACAGGGTAGCAAACTCAATTTTGATAGTCAATATTTAGGGAATTGGTTTCCTATCTATAATAACCAAAACACCTAGATTGGTCTAATAAAATATCAACAAAATTTATTTGAGCATTTGAAACCATCAAATAAATCTTATATCTCTAATTATATGTTGATTGGGCCCTAATTAGTGTTTCATAGATCTTAAAATCTGCATGGTGGAAAATCTTGTAAACATGCAATCCTTGTGAACTGAGGACCATCACCAATTATCCAAAATTTTAGGGTCCAACTCTATAAGTAAATGTAGTTTCCAACTTGACCTTACTTTTAGACCTTGTGTGCATAGTTAGACTAAGATAGAGGGTGTTAATGATGGTTTAGGGTTGATTTATTAGTGGTTCTTATTTTAGGTAGTTGTAAAATGTCAATTTACACATTCCATATGATTTTTAAGCTCCATATTGTCTCTATACTCTCTATGTCTAGGAGACCTAATTAGGGCTTATGATAGTCTCTATTTGTACCATTTTATACAAAACAACCTTAGTTAGAATTTGGGTATATTATGTATCTCCTTAATGGGTGTCAGGATCATGTTTGAGATTTATGGTATTTGGATTTTTGAGGAATTTATGGGGAAAAGATAGGCAAAATAGGGTTATAAGGCCCCTAGCCTTGTTTATAGGGAAGTCATGGTTCCCAGGCAAATTTCCACTTAATGCAAAGGCTAAGATAGGTTAAGAATAGGTGTATTTTATGTAAATAAGGTGTTGGGGTGAGTAGATAGATTTTCATTGATGTTTCAAAGTCATTTTTTCATAATCAAGCACTACTAAATGGGAGTTATTGAATGTTCATTTGTGCATAAATCCCTTAAGAGCATCCAAGAGTGAAATTAGTGTTTCCAATCATGATTGTGATGCCTTAGCATGTTTTTTGCATAGAAGTGATACAAGAAAAGGTTGTATGGTGTTTGGTTACAAGTTAGATCCATTAGGTGGATGAGTTTTTTGGATCAAGAATATTGATATATTGTAAAAGATCCTAAAGCAACTTTGAAGTTGTACCATTGTGGTATCAAAACCACCATAGAGTCAGATAGAGAAGAATTGCAAGAAATTAGAGGTAAGGAACCTTGAGAATTATTCAAAGAAGAACCTAATTGTAAGGGGTAGAATTATGTCAAGAGGAAGCATAAATTAATGAAGTGAATAACTTATTGTTTTCATTACTTGGTTGATTACATGTAGGAAATGAAGGTTGCAAAAAAGAAACAAGAAGTTGATGGAAACCCAAAAAAGAGGGTAAGTTGAAAGAAGATATTGAAACCAAGAAGGCTTGATATAGGGGGATATTAAAGAATAAGGTAAAATAGTCCAAAGGAAAGGACTATAAGACTTCCAATAGACTAGGGTGAAAAATACGTAGGCGAGATGTTGAGAAACAAGGTGAAATAGGCTTGTTCAGAGAAATAGATCTAGGTGAATCTTAAGGTTAGGGAAGCAGTAAAGAATATAGAAAAGTATGTAAATGTTTCTAAGAAGAGGATAGAATAATAAATTACAAGAGGGAACAAATAATACAAGCATCTCAAAGGAAAAAGGTATGACTAATGTTGGCTTTGATAAAGAAGTTACTAGTTTAAAGAAAGATTTAGCAAAAGTTAAAAGTATGATTGAGAGTTGCATGCAATTGAATGAATAAACATTAGTATGGCCAATGAAAAAGAGGTTGATATGTCCAATTGGTATCTTGTTGAAGAGGAGAGAGAGGTAAAAGAAAATTTCCCTGAGGAGTGAAGCCCATAGAGGCAAGAATGTGAGCATGTTGCTAAGTAAGCAATATAATAAAGAGGTTGTGAAGAAGGTTCGCATTGTAGAGAATAAGGAAATAGGGGAAGGAGAAGGAGAAGTGTAGAGAGAAACATTTGAAAATAAGAGAATGTCCATGAGGGAGTCATTCATAGGGACCTTGTGGTCTCTTGTTTTTACATCTAATGTTGTTTTTGAATGGGTAACTGTAGGTATGAGCAGTCTTGTGAAGAAGGTCAAGAAGAAGGCCTTAAAGAGTAAGAATATTGGTCTAAGAAAAGCCACCAAGAACATAACTGAATGTGCAAACATGAGAGGAAATATTTTTATTGTCTACCAAGGAGAGGAGATACATTTCCAAAAGAATGAGGGAGGTATTAAAGACCTTGATCAATCAAGATTTGATATGGAGGAAGAAGTTGAGTTCCATGATGCTATGGAGTACCAGGGAGATTCAAGAAATTAGCCATGCACAAACGAAGATAGTAAAAACCATCAAGAATATATGCACATTGAAGAAGTTAAGGGACAACCCATCAAGGAGGTAAATTTGATATCAAGTATAGATTTTGCTCATAAGCATGAAACTACTAATATACATGTTGAGGAAGCAAAGAGGATGATAGAACATTCAAATAGATAAGTTAACCATGGTTACATAATACCTAAGTAGATGAAGAAGAAAATATACAATAAGTATGTTCTAAGTAAAGAGTTTTTGGTATCTAATACTAATTTTATTCATGTTTCTAAAGAAAATGTAGCTGTACAAGATTTTGAAAGTGAAAGTGAGGTTGATCTTCAGTTTTAGAAAAAGAACATGGTTACAAAGTGATAAAATGGATTGAAATTTTATATGTTAAGAAGAAGATTTAAGTGTGGGTTCATAAGAGGAAAAAAATTGAATATGTGTGTAATGGTGAACTTGGGAAAATCATGACAACATCAAAAAGTTAGTGGAAGATGGTTAAAGCTAGTTTAAGCAAACAAGGGAGTGAAGGTGAAATGGTGGATAAAGAAGAGGCATCTCATGAAACCATGAAGCATGAAGATTATAAATAAAAGATGAAAGGTAATAAAGTTGTTTAAGATGATTTGGATGAATATGTTCATGGGTATGTTTCTATTTTATTATATAAAAATTGTCTAAAGAAAGGTGAAAAGTGTAAAGAGATGTCTATGCTAGTCCATGTGTAGTATATAGAAGAATCTTGTTTAGCATGAAAAGGTCCTTATGGGGAAATATTGATGAAAAAGAGTGAAGGTAATTTAAATAATGATGGTGTTGTAGATGAGGAAGAGTGTAAATAATTTTTCACAAAAGAAGAAATGCAAAGCAATACATGAAAAGAGAAAGAGTATGGAGGACAAATAGTCTATGAGGTTGAGGAGCCAAAATTTGATGAAGAAAATGGAGATATAAGTGAGTTCTCATGGAAAAAAGAAGTGAATATGTTAGAATAACTATTTTTACCTCCTAAAAGGTTAGTTATTGTAGTGAAATTAGATTTCAAGAAAAGAAGATAGGTGGAAATGAGTAGTTACATCCTAGATTTGATGAGGGATTTGATGATGTGGATGATGTCACATTCAATAAAGAATTGAAAAAGCTAGATTAGTTGTTTAGTATTTTAGAGTACATATATATAGGTAGAAATCAAAATAATGATTTAATTTATAATATATAGGATGAGCCAAGAAGAGATCAAAACAAGGTGGTGAAGTCAGTTTTCAGTAAGGAGTAGCAGAGAGGATGAAACCAAGAGACTTCATGGTCTCAAGTTTTTATTTATGACTTTGATTTTGATATTTAAGTATAGGTTTTGAAGTGATAAATATGAAATAAGTCCATAATTTAATGGATAATCCCAATAACCAAGAAAATAAAGAAGATCTTGAAGACATATATGAAGATGAAGCATGGAAATGGGATATTGTAGCTAAGAAAGAGCTAAGAAAGAGGACATATAGGAAGAAAGAGAGAAATAAGAAGAGGAGAGAAAAATAACATATCAATAAATCTAAAGCACTAAAATAAAGACAATGGGACCTAGGTATACAAATAAAAAGGTTGAAAAGAAGAGGGAAGCACAAAACATTTGAACTAGAGTTCAAATATTTTCCTACCTTAGGATTTTGATGCAAGAGCATCTAAGGGTGCATAGTATGTTTCATTTGTCTTAAGCATATTTAGTGATTTACCTCCAAAAATTTTTAATTCAAACTTTAAAATTGTAATTTTTCCTAGAGGAGGTTAATATTGTTGTAAAGAGTCAAAAATGATATTTTGGGAAAAATAATCCATGACACCTTATCGCCATGTGGAATAAGGTGAGTCAAGACATATTTAGTGTGTATTAGTTTTTAGTGGAAGGATCATCTAGTTGAAGGATGTTTTTGATCCACTTTAGGAGGTTGTTGAAGCTATTGACAAATTCTAGGAAGACTTTTCTAAGCATAGTTAGAACAAGTATAGCTTGGAGTTTCATGTAAAAAGGAGTTTAAAGAGGTGAAAATTTGGTACCATGAATTCCATATGATAATAAAGAACTACAGGGTTTGGATAATAGTGTAAGTGTGTATAGGAAATCTAACAGAGTAGGGGTAGTATTGTAAGCACAGTTTTTTTGTGAATGAAGGTATTCTCTCATGAAATTTGTTGAATTCATATTGTTTTGTGTTAACAAACTATTCAATAGTATCTTGGAAGTGGATCTAACCCTTGAATGGTGTTATCATTCTCAAATATTTGAGACAACCTATATTTTATAGACTAAAACTATACACAAACCATGTTTTTACATCCTTGAGGCTTCATGGGATCATGGCAATGATTCTAAATGTTTCTAGGGATTGATAAGATCCTAATGGTGGTATTTAGACCATCAAATAGTTTCCATACTCTATGAGACAAGATTAAGAAGCTCTTAGGTGTTTTAGACCCTATCAAACCCTAGTTAGTAGGTATACCTAATTTTCTTAAGTTTTAACCCTTCAATCCTTGTGAAAACTTATGATTAGTTGGATAATATTGTATAGAGTTCAATCCAAGAAACTTGGAGTTATAATTTCATCTGTAGAGTAATCTATACCTAACTATATATCTCAAGCCTATAGATTATCATTAGTATAGATAGAATGAGTGGGATTGATCAAATTTAATTACATAATAAAAGAGGTGGGGATAATTAGATAGCTAGGGCAAAGCTATTGAAGGTGGAATAATGATATGAGGGTTTTTTAAGATCAACACACAACTTTTTGTTCATGTTTTTCTATTAACTATTGCCAAGATCTAGATAGGGCAATGAGCTCAATGTTGATAGGTGATATTTATGGGATTGGTTTCCTCTCTATAATAGCCCAAACACCTAGAGTGGCCCCATACAAGATCGAAAAAAAATATTTGAGCCTTTGAAACCATCAGATGAATCTTGTAGCTGTAATTCTATGTTGACTGGGCCCTAACTAGGGTTTCATGGATCTTAAAATCTACATAGTGGAATTTCCTAAGAACTTGTAATCCTTGTGAAATAAGGGCCATCACTAATTTTCCAAAGTTTTAGGTTCCAAATATATAGGTAAATGTACTTTATAGATTGACCTTACTTTTAGACCTTTTATGCATAGTCAGACTGAGATAGAGGGTGTTAATGATGGTTTTGGGTTGATTTATGAGTGGTTCTTGTTTTAGGTAATTAAAAAATTTCAATTTATGCACTTTATATTATTTTAAAGCTCTAAATCATATATTTAATATCTATACCCCAAAATAGGGTGTTTAAGAGGCCTAATTAGGTCTATCATAGTCTCTGTTTGTACCATTCCATACAAAACAACCTTACTTATAATTTAGGTATATTATGTAGTTCCTTAGTGGGTGTCAATATCATGTTTTATATTTATGGTATATATAATTTCGAGGGATTTATGGGGAAAATATAGGCAAAATAGGGCTAAAAGACCCATATCCCTATTTATAGGGTAGTCATGGTTTCCAAGCAAATTTCCACTTAATGCATAAGTCAAGATAGGTTAAGAGTAGGTGTATTTAATGTATTTAAGGTGTTGGGGTGAGTAGATTCATTTTAATTTATGTTTCAAATTGGTTTTTTCATAATCAAACACTACTAAATGGGAATTGTTGAATGTGCATTTGTGTATAAATCCATTAAGAGTATTCAAGAGTGAAAGTAGTTGTTCCAATCGTGGTTGTGATGCCTTAGCATGTTTTTTACATAGAATTGATACAAGATAAGGTTGTATGGAATTTGGTTACAAGTTAGAGACATTATAAGGATGAGTTAGTCACAACAATAAGATTAACATATTATAAAAGATCCTAAAGCAACTTTGCAGTTGCACCATATTACCTCTAAGATATCTTTAGGTCATTACTCCCACCAAAACACTCTTATGCTAAAACACAATTTAATCAAATAGTAGTATTATACACATTATCACCATGAATGGACAAATAATAAATTTTTAATCTCATTATCTATAGTTTTATAGATATTTAGACCTCTTAATAATTTTTTTGTATACACCTTAAAGTTCTCTACAACTTTACTTTTTACTCCATCAATAAATTTTGTCATATGCTCAAGATATGGATAAAAAACTCATCAATGGTTTTATTTCACAAATTATAATGTTTAAATTCCAATGTATACTATGTAAATACTAAACATTAGACACTTTGTCATCATCTCGTGTCCCCTAGAAACTTTGAACAAATGCACTATATGGGTCTTCGAAGGAGTATCTTGATCTTTACCTTGCATCACTCATCATTAATCATTTATCTACAATTCTACAATCATTCCACTTGGTATATCTATGTTCCTTCTATGAACATTGACTATTTGAATTGATGTGATCTATCAATATCCATATGTATAAACACCCATGTGCCATTGATCTTCTATCAAACCATCAATATTAAAATACATGTCACTAGCATGTGCAATCTCAAGAACCTTTGACAAATTGACTTCTGGCACATCATTTATCTCTACATAAAAATATCACACACTCCATTATATCCTTATATTCTTAGATAAATTGATAATGATTATATCTTTGATCTGATTGAATGCTCATTGTATGGGAACTTAGTAAAATCTTTCTTAAAAGCCAACTTGAAACCTTAATAAATTTAGATACACTCGATATCTAAACCTAAAATTTGAAACATATAAAATCATTTCATAGGGGAATCCATCCATGTATTAAAATAATCTTGAAACTTTCACACATGTGAAATATGATGTCATCAAATTGCTTACCTAGCTTTATCTGTTAAGATGACTACTTGAACATAAACACTTAATTGACTACTCTGATGAATCGATTTTACTTCCATAACCACTTCAAGCACTAATAACACCTTGTATGGTCTCTTCAACATTTCCATACCATCAAGATATTAAACATAAGTTATTTGTCATTAATACACTAGTACCTCATGCTCTCTTTAACATCAATGACCATGATCAAAACTTGTGTGGGAGTTATAGGGATTAAAATTACAAAATAAAGGAATATTATATTACCCTATATCCATTAATAGTTCCATTTCAAGTTTCATGAGCTGAATCCAAGTGAATGTTAGCTTTTTCTTCATAACTCTTTTGCCAATTAGGCCTAACTAGGCCTCTAGGCCTATAAAATAGATTTTGGATCTAAACTCCTCCTAAACTTGTGAAACCTATGGGAAGTGTGTGATTAAATTCACCCATTCAAAAAATAATTTCCATGTCAATTTTGGGATTTTTTAGAATTGTACTAATAGCCAAACCATGAAATGGTAACAAACAAGCCCTTCCTAACCCCGTTTGGACAACCTTGTAAAATGGATTTGGTTTAGTAATGTACAAGGGTTATTGATAAAAATTATTTATTTTGGGAGATGAAATAAGTCCTATATGACCTCCTAAAATTATTTACAAGTATCCATCTCTCCAAAATCACTCTAAAACATAAAAACATATACCAAAAAAGGAATTTATAGAAATTAATACAAAATTTTTTATGGATAAAGTACATTTGAATAACATAATTAGAGTCATAAAAAACATAGAATAGGTTTTAGGATCAATTTACATAATTTTATTTGATTTTAAAGTGCATCTCTAGAATCTAGTCATCATAGCTCTCCTAGATAGCTTAAATATGGTTTGGGTTCTTAAGGATGATTCATCAAGTTGGACATATGAATCATCCAAAAAAATTCAAAAAATTGAATTAAATTAGGGTTTATAACTTCACCTAGGATGATATGTCCCATGCAAATCCTCCTGACCATATCAAGCATAATAAGATGGTCTCTCAGGTTGGAGATAAACATTCTAAGTCATCTAGGTAAGTTTGTAATTTGTAAGTTCTTGTCTAAGTTTGGTTTTTGTTTTTAGTGACATAAATGAGGTATACAATATGTCTCCTAACCTCTTTTAATGATTTTTAAACCACATACCTTTACCAAACTTCTTTCAACATCTCATGTTCTAGGCCTAGGGTTTTCACGTCAAACTGATTATGTGACCATAACTTACTATTTTATCCCATTCTTCCTTTCTATCAAGAGTGTGAGATATAATGAAGTGATTTTATGTGTTATTTAACCTCTTCTCAAGGTTTCCAATTCCATCTTATCTCCATCATTCTTACCATCATCTCTTCAAGATTTCACATACAGGTTATGTGTGTAATTAGACTATGCAGGATCTAGATAGAGTATGTCCATTTGTTTTTGAGTTTTAAGTTATTCATGAAGTTATATCACATTATTTATCAACAAATCTTCATGTTTTCCAATTTTCACCTCACTCCACTAGCATTCCTTGACCATTCTTTAAGACAACCTGCCTTTTAAAAGCATATGTATATAATGAAGACTATATGACTAAATTATTCTATTTTATCTTAGTCCCAAGATTTTTATCATAATTAAAGGGTTTTTTATTTTTTCACCATTATCTTATGACTCCAAATTTTCAATTTAATTCAAATTGAATACCTCTTCAAGGCTAGTTTTCTTGTATAGGCATGTATGTGAATTGGACTGCTACAAGGTTCAAGATAGGGTTGACATCATGTTTCCATCCTTATTGATTATGTAAAAGGTTTTGAAGAACCATGATCACCATTATCTAATAATATTTAAACACTTAAATTTCTCTCCTCCATAGATCTCCTTGCAGCCTCACCTTAAATAATAACCTTTTCAAAAATGAGAAAGTAGACTTAGTATAGACTGTGTATAGGTGAATTAGGTGTAATACCACTATTTTATAACGTTTTGATATCATTGAGTTGATAATTTCAAACTCATTTAAAAAATTCAAGGCATATGCAAACACCACTGTGTCAAGTTTTATATGGTTCTTGAGTTACTTGTGCATATCTATAGGTGATTATGTATATGCAACATGACTATGTGTATCTATTTGGAGAGGTATATAACTTTGGAATTTTGAGTATCGTTACTTAAATATGAAAAATTAAAACTTTATTATGAAATTTATAGTTTATGACTTCATACAAATCCCTAAAAACTCTATGCTTTATCACAATCCACTATTAAAAAAAACTCCTAACTGGTTATAGGTGGATTTTTTAGAGTAGTTTGACTATTATAGGCCTTCTTAGCTCTTCAATAAAATTTAAAAACTTCTCAAAGGATTTTTTATATGGTGATTTATTTTATTAAACCTTTTAAAAAGTTTTGAAACCCATTCTCTTAACAACATCATTGTTTAAGACCAATTCCACGCCTAACTATAGGTGGACATTTAGAGGAGTTCTAACTATGTATAGGCCTTTTATTGGATTTCATACTACATTATGATGTTTTATAGTAGATAAAAATTTATAAATAGAGTTACATTTAATTTTATTACAAACTCATAGATCCCCAAATGATTTTTTCAAACTTTGCCATTATTGTCCAAGCACATATAGTCAACTAGGATGGATGTAGGTGTTGTTTTTGCACTTGACTATGTTTGCAATTTAAAACTAGGCTTTTCCACTAAAACATGATTACGTTAAAGTGATACAAATAATATATTTATGTCTTTATCTCTTCATTATAAGTTCATTATCCTTTTTAAGCACTTCATAACTTCTGCATTCACTGTTCATACACACACAGTCCTATGCTTGTCTACATTTTTTTGTTCTTAGGTTCTTGGAAACTTTTATATAGTACATATATATTTTAAACCTGAAACATAAAAATGTTTATATGGAATATACATCCTTCATTTTCATTGGCATCATGCATATACCTTGAAATTGTAGACTTACATGTGATAGGTGAATATGAGGATTGTAACTTTGTGTATAAACCTTGAAAGGTGCAAAGTATGGAAGTTGGGATAAAATTTAATTGCCTAAAATGGTATCATCATATAAAAAATTAAAATTTAACCTAAATTTAATTTAAAACACATACTCAAAACATTTCATTCACCTTTGTTATGCGAACATAAGAAACACACAATCCACAAAAATGAACAGAGAAGTGACCATTCTTGAAATTTATATGGAATATTTTTATGATCAAGGAGAAATTAATTAATTTATAGGTAGTTATAAGACAATTTAGAAACATTACAATTCACTAAAACACTTGGAGAACTCATAAACTCAAAAATGTGACTAGTTAGTTGAAGACACTACGCAAAAGGAAAAATGCTTGCCAAAATACATTCACAAGTGACAATAATATTTTTGAATGATTTTTAATCATATAAAGGAATCTAAGAACACTTTAAAAATTATTTTAATCATCCTTGAATTCATTATTTCTTTTGGAGTCACACCAAACTTAGCCGATGGGGTTTTGTGTCCTCAAAACATAGTCTAAGCTCTTGGTAATTGTTCATAAATATAACACCACAAATCCAAAAAAAAATGACAAAAATTTTAATACCATAAGGGTCACAAAATTTTAAAAAAAATTATCCCCCATCTCTACCTGTGTGGTCTGTACCATTTGCTTGAAGTTGTCCTTCACTAGTTTTTAAAGGGAATAATGAGAGAGACAAAAAGATGTATGCAAATATTGAACTCCAAACTTATTAATATGATTTTTATTGACATTTATAATAATATATGACACTTTTAAACTATTTTCACTTACACACGACTCCAAAATGTTCATACACCTTCCTCTAACTCCTCAAATTGGTGTTGAACTCTAAGAAATAGACTTTATTTGACATG
Source organism: Torreya grandis (assembly GCA_037957365.1). Lineage (NCBI taxonomy): Eukaryota > Viridiplantae > Streptophyta > Pinopsida > Cupressales > Taxaceae > Torreya > Torreya grandis. The sequence goes on from JARHVA010004779.1 coordinate 426,564, forward strand.
TTGATAGGTGTTGCAATTGAGTAACTTATCCAAGAAATTTTAAAGATTTTTTTATGTATTTTTAAGTTAGTTTACTTTTAAAAACTTTAAATTTGTCTAAAAATCAAATTTTAATGATTTTTCAACAGCTTAGAGTTAGTAAATGGTCTTTAAACTTTACAAAAATTCATGAAACATGGTGAAAATATGTTTTAGAAATGAAATGAAATTAATGAAACCATAATAACCTATGACACAACTTGACCATGTTTTATCTATCAATGACACCCTTAGACCACTATATGACCTCAATATGAAATTACCTTATCTTTTCCAAACTAACCTTAAATAATTCTAACAAGGTTAAATAAAGACTTATAGGGATTATATAATCATGACATGAACACATGAAAAGTTTTAATACGGAGGGGGTGGCCAAATTTGACTTGGGTTCAAATCTAGTCCACATGTCATCAACATATGTTAGCATAAAATCTAAAATGAGGGGAACCCTTCATAATAAAATTGTTGACCAAGGGTCTAAGGCATTATTATACATTTTAAGAGCTAATTAAGCATCAAGTCTATATAATTTTTATATGTGACTACACATATTTTAGAATATTAAATTAAAGGCTTTGATTGGCTCAATAGGTTCCCTTCTCATGCTATCAAAACTATTGATATAACCAACTTGGGTCAATACTTATCAAAATTTGGTAATGAAAGTGTTACTAAATCAGTTCTATCCCATGGTGGAGTGCTCAGGAAGATTTAGAAACCAATCATACGTTACATATTATAAGTTAAATGGGAAGATCTTATAAGCTACATCCTCATATTCTATATTGAAGAGCCTTAATTCCATTTTATAGGGCATCAATGGTCTTCAGTGTTGTATCCCCCATTGGCTGGGAACCATGGGAGATACCTCTTAGGGTTTATGGGAAAATCATGAATGTCCCCTAAAATGTTGATGACTGATTTGGATAACCAAGCCATTGATCTAATTAAATTAGGAATACAATGTGTGGGCACACTATATTAATTCCTATAGATTCTATTCTCCCTTTACCAAGCCTATGTCCTTTATTAATTTGTAATGGTTAGAATAACAATGAACCCAAGTCAAACTTATACCTAGTGATGTGTGATGGGGGATCCAAGTTGCCTCAATATCAAATAACTATTGAGGAATCATTGGATCTAAATATAATATGGATTTTTTGGAGGATATTCTTCTAGAACCAACATTTTCATCTCATTTGATGTGTGTTTGATACCACCCGAAAGGGGATTTAATGGGATAAAATACCCCTTATTTTAGGATTATAAGAGATAATCTAGGGATTGAGTTGTAGTATTGGGATCTCCTACATAGCTTTCTTATAATAGTTTTAAGATTAAAATAGGTACTACCATAGATTAAAATGTATCCTAAATCAAAACTCTACACTATTTTTAAACCTTACCAATTTTACCCATAGTGAATATTCATAGTGATATATAAGCTCTAAGTGAATATCAAATGAAATAAACATAAAAGGGAAAGAAGGGTAGTGTATGTAAAAAGGAGGTTCTTAGTGTTACATCTTAATTTACCCTAGTGGAAAGAATAAAATTCTAGTTTATTTTACCATTAGAGATTATGGAATGATTATTTTATCACTACTATGTTCATATATATGGTGATGTTACCTTTATAAATATAAGTTTATAGTATTATAATGGTTATGTAAATTATATAATGATGTGATTATTTATACAATAAGTTCAGTTAATACATTAATATATGTTAGTATTATTAGACATTTTATGATGATAACAAAATAAATACCCTCTTTCTCTAACTGAGGTGGATATAGGATATCCTATCCATTACCTCACAATATCATCTTGAGGGAGAGCATCATAAGGGAGAGAGTAACAGATCATGGTAGCTAAGGGAGGGAAGAACAGAGAAAGAAAACTCACACACTCACATATTTTTTTTTAAGTTAAGTCTAGTTTTACAATGTTTTTAGTTGTGATGAGTAATTATTATTTACTTCTTAGAGTACTTTTGATGGTTATGTCAATATTAGGATGGTTTTGCACATTTCAATTTAGTTACATAGTCAAGTTTAATATTACAAATTGTAGTCTTTTTTCCCTTTGTGATGACTATAGTTTCCTATACATAAATGTAGGAAAAAAATCCCCCATTCTTATAGGTTAAATAGGTTATTGTAGAAACTTTCCATCCTTTTTATTTAATTTATACCATAACAGAAAAACCCAAACATTAATTATTTAATTTAGTTTGTTTATCATATTATATACAAATCCTAGATTTTTGTTAGTACCTTCTCTATGAACCTAAATTTTACTTCCTTCATTAATATTCCTATTATTTGACATTAATTCTATTCATCTCATTTATTGTTATTAATTCTATTAATTAATCTTCCCTTCTAGTCATTTATCTAATGTCCCCCTCTTCAATATTTTTCATTCCTCTAACCTTATTCTATTCCAATTCATCATTAATTTTTCATAAATCCCCATTATCTTAATCTAACCCTACGTGTCTATTATTTGGGAATTTTAAATTCCATGACCCCACCTACCCACCTACACTAGCCTACTCCTAGGCTTTCCTACAAGCCTACTCCTTAGTCATGACCTATCACCTTCTAATCCCACCTAACACTCACCTAACCTATCTATAATCATCATTAACCTTCAGAAGGATTATAAAACACTCCAAATATATAACCTTCTCTATTATCACCCCTCCTCTCTAGAACCCTCTAAATCTAAAGGCCTCCAAAGAATTTTAAATTCCTTTTAATTCTCCACCCTTGATCTCTTTCCCCCAACTTCAAATCTCCACCATAAATCTTTCTCTTCTATTTCTATTTAAATCACTCTTATCCTCCATTAGAGACAAATAGAAAATTCATAAATCCTTCATGTCCATTTATAAATCAACTATAATTCTCATATCAAATCCATGTCCAACCATCCTTGCATCTAACATCTATTGATAAAGCATCACCATGTCACAAATTTGAGTCAAGGTAATCTCTATCCATTTTATTTTTCATCTATTTAATAATGGTGTAGAGCACTTAGCTTTAGGATTATCATGCTATTTTAAAATTGGTATTATTCATCCATTACATTTGGGCTTAATGGATCTATCACTTTATCTAGGTAGTTGGATATTTGAGTTGATTAAATTGCATGATGTAATCCATATAGCTCAAAAACCACCTACACCTTCGTTTTGTGATTGTGTTGTTGATAACTCAATTTTGTAAATATGGCACTATTTCAATGGCCATATGCCTCTTTTTAGTGGATTTAACAATGATTGATGGATACTTGTTTCATTTTAGTGGCATCATTTTGTAAGGCTATGTACTTTAGTTTTGGGGTTTTCATTTGGTGAATGTATGCCTAGATTGAATGATAAGAAGTTATTGATGGTACACATTATTTAGTGGTTTCCATATGGTGGTTGTATGTCTAATTTATGGGTTATAATATGGTGTCTATATGCCTCATTTAGTTTTTATAATATGGTTGATGTACATTGCTTCATCATGAATATTATATTATTTTATGAATGCTTGTGACTCTAAATGGAAGCTATAGGCTTTGATCTCATGATTTTGACTCTATTTTGGGGTTGTATATTTTGTTTTATTATGTTTATAAGTTGTTGATTTATAAGAATAGTATGTTGTTTTTAAATGAATGTTGTTTTATTCTCAATTTTATGGGGTTTTAATCATTTGAAGATAGTTTATCTTAATTTAATTGTTAGAATTTTTGGATACCCCATGTTGGGGAAACATAGAAAGGTATATTTTGTTTTGGGATTTGATACCCCTTGGAGATAATAAGCTATTAAATATTTCATTTCATTTTTGTGATACATATGAAGGTTATAAACTGCTATAACCTTAAACTCTTTAGGTCGTGACTCTACATAGAGGTTGTAGGATGTCTTAGTGGTTATTATTAATTTGTAAATTGAGATTGGGTAATAATAAATAATGTGTTTAGTGCCAATTATTTATTTTAACTTAATAATTTTATGGTTGTTTCTTACTATGTTTTACTAAACTATAGTTTACTCAACCATAGATGTTATAACTTTTGTATCTTAGTAACATTTAATTTTGTATTAATTAAAATGTTATAGACTATAGATAGTTGGATGAACTACCTAAATTATTATAGTATAATATACTAAGGTAAGAATTTATTGTAACTTGGATTAATTATGAGAGTGGCTAATCACTTCATAGATTTGTCATATATATGATATTAAGTTTCCTCAAAAATAATAAGGCTCATGAAGCCATATGGATTTGGTTTTTTATATGTTTATATTTTACCAATGTTAATAAGCTAAGCATAGATTAAATTTGGATACTATAAGATTTTGAGCTATAAGATTTAATCCTTCCAATTTTGTTATTATAATTTATCGATTAGAAAGTGGTTATTATAAACTAAAAAGGGAATGTCTTTTACATAGAAACATTTTACCATTATGAATATTATTTATGTGATGATAATTATAATGTATGATTTATTTTTACTAAATAATTGTTGTGATCACCCATTTTGTTTTAATTCTAAAGATAAATTCGTAAAAATTCTATTGTAGGTTATTCATCATCAATAAGACAAGAAAGGTAATGAATAGTGAAGTTGTAAGATATGTGAATAGAAGTATGAATTAATAATATTATATGTTTATATGTTTAAGTGTTATTTTATTGGGTGATTTTATTTACACTTTAGGTTTTATGGATTTGAAAAATTAACTTGATAATGAGTTCTATGGAATGATTGAATAAATTAAATCAAGCTTTTGAATCTTGCATTTTTATGGAAGAGACTTATAAATAACATCCTATTAGAATGTCTAATTTGGACTATTATATGTTATTTCATTATGAATGATGAAGTTTTTTTTTCAATACCAAATGATTATCTTTCTTGTTAAAGGATGATGAATGATAATTAGGGAGCCTATAAACATGACAATCATCTTTAAATTAATAAGAAGAATAATGGTGAGTGTATGTTATAGTAGAGAGTATGGATGATATCTAATATGATCTAAATTATTTTGAAGTTTGAAATCTATAAAAATGATTTTTCTAAAGTAATCTTATATTTGTATACATTTTGTATCCATTATACTTTCTAGTTTACATGTATGCTTGATGTCATATTAGATAGAGGAGTATTTATGGTCTATATGACCGATGAATATAATAGTGATTATAATTTCACATTATTTTAAATTGGTTCTTGATGTTGGTATCACCATTTTATAACTATTCTTCAAGATAAGGGAAAGTTCTAGTGGGGAGGTATGCAGGGGACCACCAACCTGTGGCTGGAGTAATCATCCAAATGATGATATCCCTATTTATATCTTATCATAACCAATGATAATTTATTACTCATGCATATTTCATATTTATCTCAAAAAATTTAATCATTTGATGTATCGTTTTATTGTACTATTAGGTAGTGGTTGATGACAATATTGTATACTAATGTAGTTTTGTAATGTATTGTATAAAAAGGTTATGATTATATTCATTGTATGGAATTATATTTATTGTATATTATAGTTGATGATAATTTGTAGAATTAACATTAAATATAATTATCTTTTATTATATAATAGTTGATATTTGTCATTTATCTCTTTATATCATCAAGTCCTAAAATGATTAATTGATGCATAGTATTTCGTTAAGTGGAATTAATTTTTATAATAACTTTAAGTTTATTAGTTTGATTATACTATGCTAGAATAAGGTAACACTTTAATGTTTATAAACCAAATTAACTAATAAATAATGAGTATTTTAATATTTTTTAATGGTAAATTCCATTATAAATTAGGTAGTTGAAACATGTGATATCATAACGTAGGTTCAAATGTTTAGATATAATAAGTCCACTAGTTTTGACATACATAATTCCTGGATAAGAAATAGGAAGAATATGCTTCATTTAAGGGGTAATGTAGACAAAAATCAATAAATCAGGACAACATGAGGGAATTGTTCAACTAGACCTATGGAAGAAATATTTTTTCCGTGGTAAATGAAAAAATCTATATTGAATTTTTAGGACATCTAACATTATGTTTGATTAATGCATTTTTTATTTATAAAAGGGTATAACCCTAACCTTACATCTAGGAATTTACATTCTTCTCATTTCATGAATTTATAACTCCATTTTGAACATTGGATTTGATAAAGTATTAACCAAAGATAGGGTGTTAGGTATTCTATGGATAAAATGGATTTGTTGAATAACCGGTTGTTTATATGTATCATGAACTTGATTTCCTTTAGTGTATTATTTAATAGGTTTTTTGAGTTGTATTCATTATATATTATTCATTTATTTCTTGTTAAATTCCATTAACCATTGAATATTTTCATCTTACTGTTGTAAGAGAAATTCTCATACCTATGTAACTGATGACTATATTACAAATTATATAGAGAACCATTATTATGAGTTGGGATATTATAAATTTATATGGACTCTGAACCTTACTTGAGATTCATTAGTTAATTTGATATCCATGAATTGTAAGTAATTAGGACTACATGTCATCATTTTGGATATTATATAAAGACCTTATATGTTGTTTAGTCATATCAAGACTTGATTCATTAAGCTACATTATTATACAATAGATACACAGTCAAACAAAATATGATATAGATTATTTATAACTAAAATTATTCCTTAATAAATGAGATAAGCATGGTTTCATGTCATTGTATTTCATCATTTCAACATTGTACCTTCTATGATGAAGGTCTAAAAATTAATTCATATGAGGTGAGTATGCTATAGTATTGTTGAGTAGTGTGATAATATTCATCTTATTTGATAACTTCAATTAAAAATTTATTGTTATAAAAGAACTAAACTATTTATTAGATTTTATAAAATGATAAAAAGGGATTTGTGTGATAAAAACTAGATATAGGCAATGAATTATTTAGTTACTGTAGGATCTATTCTTGCAATAAACCCTAAATTGGTTGGTTCATATTGATGTGTTGATTTCTAGTAGGAAATATTTTTTAGATCAAGTAACTATTGACCAAAGCTGAGATGAAATAACTCTTCTTGATATTCAATATAACTATGTATTGTATTAATACATTCACACCTTTTTGGTGTGCATTGACTAGCTAACTCTTCTTTAAAATATTAAATGGGAGTCATGAAAATTATTATTTGAAAACACCCTTTGAAATTTGATTTCATATGAGTGAATTTTACTTAGGATACTTGTAATATTCTCTTTTATGTTAGTTACTTTGAATACATGGCATGTTGAAAATATAATGGTTAGACTATTAGGGCCAAGCTAACAAACAATGTGATATATCCTGATTATATATAGTAAATATAAGGATAGTTTGTGACTTCAAACTATCCTTGAAAAATTAAATCTTGGATTTGATGAAGACATTACCACCAAAATATGGTATATATTAGTGATTATGTTAGTTATGTTATATGAGTGAATAGAACCATGTTGTAATTAGTCTAGTCCTTATTATAGAAGTTCAACTAATTAAAGGTAAATAGTGTAATGATAATATATTATGTAATTTTTTATATGAGTTTACCTTGTCTTGGTGAGGGAATATATTTCTCAGTGCTTATTATTCCTATTGATTTATTAATAAATTTTAAAATGATTATTATGCTAAAAGGCATTTATAAATTCTATCAAGGGTATGATAGTAGTATAAAATCATTATATGTCTTTGAAGTTTTAAATATTTTTGTTGGTAAAATACTATCATATTATTACTAGGTGGATGAAAATATATGTAAATACACATATTTATGATAATGTGTTTCATGATTTATCTTTCTTAACTACAATATATATCTCAAGGTGGGTATTGAATATATAGTCATGATAGCGATATTTGATTTGTCAATAAAAGAGGTGAATTATTTTTGGGTGTATGACAATTTATCTCAATTGAAATTCATTATTTTATTATTTATTATTGAGCTATAATCACCTATAAGTGTTAATTAGATACTAAAAGTTTCCCTTGAGTTAACCTATATTTAGGCTAGCCATAGACCTCTCCTTGAGCATTAGACTTACTTTTCCAACCATTAAAAAAACCTTAGTCACCTATAACCCATCAAAGCATAGTCTTAGAACTATCATCTCAGACCCCAATCCAATCATTAGACTTACTTTTCCAATCATTAAAAAAACCTTAGTCACCTACAACCCATCAAAACATAGTCTTAGAACTATCATCTTAGACCCCAATCCAAATTTCTTAGTAGTCTACAAAGAGGAAATTAGCACCACAATTGGGACATTAAAACCACATGGCACTAGAATCCCTAATTGGGTGATATTGTCTTTATCTATAGATCTTCCCAATGGATAATTTTTAAAATGTGTGCCCATCCTAAGGTTGGCCTAAGCTCATTTCATTATCCACAAAAGAAATAAAACCTATAAATAAAAGTCTATTCCACCTATATTGACTATATGGAAAATAGATGCAAAACTTATTCAAACTAAAGACAAGTTGAACAAAATCAAGGTATTTGATCCCTATAATGCCCTTTTGGATAGTACAATTTATAATATACCTAGCTTAGTTTTAGATAATTTCAAAGCTCAAGTACATTCAAGGAATCCAAATCCTTTCTCATTATAGCATTCACTTGAACATAAATTAATCATTAGGTGGGATAACTATATCAAGCTTGATACCTCTTCAAATTATTGCTCTATACAGTATGTTGTTGAAGATGTCTAGTCCATCGTAATAACACACACAAAAGTATTGCTCATGTCATTATTTCATGGAGGATTAGTGTTTGTACCTTGAATCAAGTTTTCTAGGAACAAAATAGAGTTATATGTTTTATGCACACAATAATAGGACATATAGACACATGTGTAGGTACTCCCAAAAAATAGAAAAAATCTTGTAAAGTGGATATTAACACCATATTGATGACACTACACATAGATGACAATACTATTAATATTGGGCACTACTATCTAGTGAGTATACAAACACCAAAATCCTATTTATGACACATACTACTACCAAAATCTCAACTTTTAGAGCTCGTATCATCCATGACATTCATTTATTAGACAAGTCTCTATTTATGCCTACTTATTTCCTTTATTAAAAACCCAAAATAAGTCAAAGGTCATAAAAAATTAGTACTTAATTATTGGGTATATATTTTATTGATTTAGGCATCTCATCCCTTTAAAATAAACATATTATTTTCATTTTAAAACTATAAAAGGTTAAATCATTTCGTAAACCTATCTTACTTTGAATATTGCTTCAAACCCTAGCTTGAATTTAGACAAATTTTGTGCAATAAATTTAGGGGTAAATACTTTTGATTTTCTCATTTATTTATACAACCTAGATAATTAAAATCAATTTTATATTAGGGTTTCAATTTATTTTACATGTAATTTAAATTGATGCAAAGAAATGATATATTCCAAAAACCCTAACCCTAGACACACTTAGGGTTTGTATCCCTTTTTACCTATACTCAGAATTAATTCAAAAAATATCAAATTTGATTCTGTATTTCAATTTTTCAATATTCCATAGATTACTATTCTTAAAAGGTTCAAAATATACAAAACATGTTTTCCTACCTTTCAACCTATAATAGAAAAATTTAACAATATATTTCATGAAACCTATAAGAATCATTACAATAATTTGTGTCGAAAGATAAGGATATAAAATATGAATTCATAACCATTATTCAATAGGAAATACAAAATACAAACAATGGTTAATCTTCAAACCCTTCAATTAATGATGTTGTTACACCTTCAATGGGCCCCACTCAACGAACTTAGATATCACAACCCAATATTATTATTTAAACATTAATAATAGCTACACCACTTTTTCCTAGTTTTTATACTCCAAATGTGTAATCCCTTATGTATGAGTTTCTTACTCTAGAATATAAGGTGTTACATATTGAGTAGGGAGCAGCTAAACCATCACATGTTTTGGATTCTAACATTCTCTTGCATACACCTTTAGCACATCACATAGTGGAAAGTCCTTTCTTGACACCTGATCTCATATTATATTATGGAAAGGGTGACCTAGAGCATCACCTTAGATCCTTTCACACAACATTCTTGGACTAAGTGTCTAATGATTAGCTTCTTACAAAGCTATTTCCATAGAGTCTCAACTATTATGCCCTAAAATGGTTCTATGATTTTACAAATCAATCTATTTTGAAATTTAATCCTTTAGTTGATATGTTCCTATCACACTTATCTATCAATAATAGTGATAGTATATCATATGCAAAAGTGGCACAATTAAAGAACAAGTCAAATGAGCCCATATCCAATTATGTCTTACGATATAAGATATTATTATCAAAATTGACTAGCCCCATATTAGATAGAGAGATTAAATATATATTTAAATATATTTTATTACCATCACTACATGAAGCTATCTTATTCAATAAGTTTCCAACATTTAATGATATGTGGCACATAGTCAAGGAAAGAGAGGTTAAGATTTTAGCAATGGGAAAACTCAAGTACCCAAATGGAATAGATTTATCTATTAAGAGTATAAATAAACCTACATACAAGGTAATTTACATAGATAAAAAAAGTGATCAAATTTCCATAGTCAATATAACTTCAAATTCTTCTCCCATATTGGTTTTATTACCTCCTTTGTGTACAGTCTTCACTAATCTACCAAAGTCATCATCATAAGTTTTAAAATAACTACTAGAATGCAATGGAATATCTCTCCCTCCCATTAGAGAGTTTTATACACATGGCCTCTTCCAAAGGGTTTTGATTAAAATTAATTATATGAATATAATAGGGTATCAAGCCACACAAAAAATAGATGCATTATCTTGAATCACAAGATACAAGATCTCCTTGAGGATGACATTATTGATGTGGGTATACCCATAAAGTCACCAAAATAGTAGATAGAGGTAAAGGAACTTAAGACTTTTTTAGATCCTTTCTTGAAGAATAAAAAAAATGAAGTAGGGGGCACATCAAGTGTTCATTATACATACTAGGCTCATCCACCACTAACTTCCTATAACATAGTTACATAAGAGACACATCCATTGCATAACATTATTGGCATGTATCACACTATAGTACCACCTAGACCACTTATCACATTTTCAGAGTAGGATATTTTGGATGATGATAAATATATACATGAACTCTTTATATGAGCATACATAGACCACCATCCTATCCAAAGTGTTATGGTTGACAACAAGCCAAACATAAGCATGTATATCATGACACTTTTATAGCACATAAGATACATAGAGTGGGATATGTTACCCATAGATACAGTCATGTGGTATTAGTGGCCATGTCCAAATCTCCATTAGGGATATTATGCTTTCAATATAGGTTGGACCATCACACATAGCCACCCAGTTCTTAGTAGTACCTAATGCAAGTGTATTCAAAATATTATTGGGTAGGCCATGGTTATACTAGATCTACTCCATCCCATATATATTAAATCAATGCCTAAAATATATACATGCTAACCATGTGGTTAATATTGAGGGTGTCCCATATGATTATCCTCTTCTAATCCCATAGGCAGTTCCAACATAAATTGTAGTCATACTTCCAACACAACCACTAATTATAGTTCTTAAATTGTTATATATTATATGGGTATTAGTTATAATAATGAGTATATATCCTATGCATTAATCACACTATTTATAAGAGTCCATAGATCATACTAGGTTTACTCCTATGGTGTCTCCACATATGTATGATCTCCCTCAGAGACCATTACTAGAGAGACCATTATATCAGATATACATCATAGATTATAGAGGACCTTACTCTACTTAGTTTGTGTTGATATTAGTTATATTGGGGTATATGGGTTCTTAGGACATGACACCTACATTACCCACACTTATACTTCTACTAGATGGGTCCCAAAAACCCTTATAATTCATAGGGCATCATATTTAGTGCCACAATATCATAACATCACTAATCAAGCAACTTCAGACTTAGATTATTTAGCACAATATATCATTAGCTCATATTTTCCCTTTCACACCATAACACAATCACATTTCCCATATTTAACCTAGTTCAAGGTGATTGTGAGCTTCCCATGAGACTCATAGTTTAGTATGGTTCCTGCATTTGTACATACTTATTTCTCTCTCTTGATCTTTATACATAGTTTATTTTCATTTTCTTGTACATAGATTAGATTCACAAAAACAATATAACATGTAAAAATATAAAAAAAACTTTAAAATATTTCAAAAACACAAAATTTTATAAATAGGATGCATTATTATGTTTACATTTCTACTAATTGACAAATATTGTATATCACTAGCTATATTAGTATAGTCAGTTTTATCATACACATATGATTCACTTATTTTTGTCAAGTGATTATAGATTCCATATAGGACTCCATTCCACTACACTAATCTAGATGAGTTTTCATCTATCCATTGGAGGAATTTGCATCGATCTAGGTTCATACATTTTATACATCTACCCACTTGGGGGCATCTCATACACACTTTATATAACTAGGTTTTATCTTTACATACTATAACTTCTAGTTTACACATAAATTTATCTTTATGTTGATCATTGTTCCTCATTACTAATATTTTTTTGCCGACTATCACTAGTTAGACTCAATATATATGCATCCTAGAATCTACATAGATTTATATTATGGAGTTATACATGATTTCATCTCTAGTTCCTAAATTAGACTTGATTATGTTTCCTCTGATTCTTCCATATTCAAGGGTATTTTAATATCCCATTATTATTTATATTCTATTCCACTTCTCTATTTGTATGCCTTGGACATGTAACCATGTCCCTTGTGTGTTCTTCTTCATGATTCTTATGTGGACATTTGAACATAACCTTATCTATGGATTTAAGATAAATTTATTGTTATTTTCATATATGGACACTTGAGCATGTACTTGTATGCCATCATTCTCAAATCTAGTGACATGTGCCCATGTTTCTTGTATCATGTCCCCTTGGCCTATCTTTTGCGTGTCTCATGTGCTTGTATGTTTGATTCCTTGCATGCTTATAAACCATGACACTTGTATTTAATTTTCACACACACATAATTTTGTTATGCCATGAGGGACATCATGCATCTACCTTTTGTACTTGGTATCCTTGGTGAACATCATGCCCCATCCCCCTAGGTTGTTACTCAGATTTTGATTCTATATACATTGATTACATCTATCTTAACACCCTAGTAAAATTATATATTATAACATACATCTTATGTATCTTAATTATGATTAGATACATTTACATTCTAATGATATATTTTTACATTATATTGAGATATCATGCATATTATCTAGCTAACACATTTTTAGAGATACTTCTTTAGATAGTGTTCTTACATAGGTTATAAACTACCCTCAAAATAAGGGGATTTTACTGGGGTTTGTCATAGAGATTAGAATCCTAATTTTTTATTCACATATACATTTCAGAACGCAAGATAAATTTTAGACATTAGGCTTAGGGCAGACATAGAATAAAATAGAGATTCAAAATTTGGTCTAGATAACATAGAAATTAGACTAGGTAGCCACTAGTGCCAAAATTAGGACACTATTAGCTAAGGGCGCTACTATCCAGTATCCCCAAATTTAGGACAATATAGATCATTCAAATTATTACACCATTACACCAAGTATAGTATATATTTTCATAGATACAATCACAAGTTTGGAAATTATGTTTAGATTTAGCTTATATACATTAATTTAGCTTATATTCATACCACTTGCTTAGATTTGGGGGAATCATGTATAGTATGATCACTCATACATTTAGATCATTTAATAGATTTAGTTATTACGTACTTGATTTAGATTTAGTATATTCAGATACCAAATTGAGGGCATATGCATAACACATATTTTTTAAATACTCAACTTCAAACATGTTGATAAGATGAAATGGAAAAATCCATGTCATTCTCTATGATTTATAAAATTTCTACCACATTTCAGGTTGTCACCAGATTCATGCCTTACTTCATGTGTAGTGGTTGTCATTCTTGAGTGTCTTAGAGATACCTACTATACCTAGGTTGCCACATATTTCAATATATAGTTAGATTTATTGAGTTAGATACTTTTAGCACTTCGTGCAATATACTTATATATGTATATAATTCACATAAGGGGGAATGATTGATTCATGGTCTACTTGAGTTATTAATCTACCTACATGAGAGGATTACACATAATTATAGTCTAATCTAAGCTATTCACATAGATTAGGATCCACTGATTATGGGTTTGCAATGATGGATTAAAAACTAGATTGAGTTTTTGAGCTACCCATATGAGGATTGAGTAAGCCATCAACTCATTTCAATTTATTCAATGATATGATCACTATGCACACTCACACACATAAGTTTCCACCAATTTAATGCATTGGTTCATGTACCCAATGATGTCTATTCATTAATTTCCTCTCTCTTTACTTATCTTTACTCAATTATTTCATTTTAGCATTGTCTTTTGCTTTTGATCATCTCTTAAGTAAGGACTTATTTTTGCATGTTTCATTTCAAGATAATAATTTGGTTCAATTTCCACATATGTAGACCTAGATTTTCATACTCAAAATTAGATACAAAAAATTCACTTCCAAGTCTAGGTATGCTTCTTTTTCCTTTAAACTCATCATTTCACTTTACTACATTACTAGCATAAAGTGGTGGAAATGTAATCACCAAAGAGAATTAATTGTATTCTAAGAGTGTCAAATGATTTAACATATCCCTAAACTAGCCATAAACTTCACCTTTAGCATTATATTATTGGAAGCACAATGACTAAGAATGGGGGGTGAATTAGTCTTCAAAAACTTTCAATTAATTACATCCACTCGTTTATAAACTATGAAAGTAACAAAGTGCAATGCATTAAGAATAAATCACATGAGCATGAAATAAGATAGCATATAAACTATGTGGGAAACCCTCATGGGGGAAAAACCTATTAAATTAAATATTGGAAAAACTATCCTAGAAGACAATGTATCAAATTTAGTTGACCACCAAAGTAATATGGAGCACCAACCCTATATTTATCAAGTACGTATTTGAGTTGAGAAAGCACCCACTTGCTAAGAGGATAAAACCCCCTATGAATAAGAAATGAATCATTTAGAGGAAACCTATATAACCACAAAAATTCAAGGTAGATCCAAATACCTATTGAAAAATAACCAACTCAATCAAGTCTAATTTTTCAAGATACAACCTATAAGGAAGCTTCAACTCCCTCAAGCACCAATTGAGTCAGTCACACTTCTTTCCACTCAAATACTTATATGTTATATCTAAAATCTATCCAATATAATACATTAGGAACAAATAATTTATATAAATTATATATCCTCTCAACATATGATTATCACTCCATCTCTACTCCACTTGATCTCTCTCAAAAGCTACCTCTAGGCTTCTTTGCTCAACTAACCCTCATCAAGACTGAATAGGTCATATGACCTTGATATTAAAATATATAAACACTATATGATATTTATGAAATTATTATATAATCCTTCCTTAGAGTTTAAAAAATGTTACCCAACCTACTTAGGCTCATTAATTTATCTATCCATTCGCTTACTCTAAGCTTATCATAATAGGCCTAAAATGCCTTATATATACTCATCTCTTATTCATATACCACTTGGTTGGACACACACCCTTAAAATATTATGTAAGACATATAAGAGGTATTATTAAATATCATAAACATGATTAAAATGACCTTTGAGTTATTTTTTGTCTATCATAATTCTGTTAGACCTCATTTCACTTTTAGGTCTCATGGAGACCTAATTGCATTAGGCCTTCTTATCCACATGTTACCATTTCATCTCTTATAAATAATTAAAACTATATAAATTCCACAATAATTTTATAAAACATCAAAAAATTTCCTTATCCAACATCATGTAATCTCCATAACACCTTTTATGTCCAACCACTTCATGAAACCCCTCAATAATACTCAGTCCTATTAGGCCTATGTACACCAAAAAGTTTGCCTTTCAATACTAAAGCTCAAACACACTTAATCCACTAAAAATGATAAAAAAAAATTCATATATATAATATAAATGACCTCAAATTCATTAAAAATTTCACTAGACACTTCCAATCAGATCTAAAGGCTTCAATATCATCTATGCAACTTACTCACTCAACTACCAAATTACCTCAAAACATAGTCATAATGACTCAGACCTCTAACACAAGTATAAACACTTTCAAAGAATACAGATGAATTAAAAATATTCTATGAAATTTTCATAACATCCTAAAACACAAAACTAATATGGTCTAATATCAAAATATTGGTCTTTTAAACCAACCTCATGACTTTATATATCTCACAGATGAAACTGAACCAGATAGGTCATTTTGTGAACAACTTTTCATCAAATTAACTAATCTAAAAAACTTATTTAAATCATATAAATGAATAAAAATATATTAAAAATATATTCATGCACTTGTTTTCACCATTATACCATGAAAACATACTCCAATTCATCTTCTCATTGTTGCTTGGGTTTTACACTATTTACACCATCAGGCATGTTCATGATCGACTAACTTGGAAGACTAGTTTAGAAAATTATAAAGGTGAAAAATATATATAAACCTTCATGGTAATATATTATTAGTATATATATCATTATTCCATCCATTGTATTTTCTTGACCAATGGAACTTTTGACTTCTACAATAAATTCTTCACAAGCAAGCTTGTATCTACACATTTTCTCTCTCATCTAACTAACCACCACCACCTAGAGGTACCTGTGAGAGTTTAATACATTTTAAAATAGTTTTTTTATTCATTTAAGACCACTATGGTTTTTTTTAAATATTATATTCCACATGAGGTCCTTATTAGGGTTTTAGGGAGGTTTAACATAGGTTTTGGTGTTAACAATTGGTCATAAAGGACTACCCCATAAATCCAAAACTAGTGACTAGAGATCTTATCTAGAAGGATTCCCCATCTCTCTTTAATATATTAAGTTCCCATATAGAGGTTACACATGCCAATGAATGTCTGAAAGTGCCTCTCAGGTCTTGAGACCTCATTCTGTGAACTTGAGAAGGCCTAAAACAATGTTTCTTGAAATTTAATTCAAACCATGGCCTTAAACGTTTTTATCATGATTAAAAAGGAATATAATACCTATATCTATTCTAAAATATGAAATTTTTTATTTAAAACTAATTTTCATGCCTCATTAGGCGAAGCATGGTATAGGAGTGGTCTAGGTGTAGACTTGATCTGAAGGTCCTACCCCTATAGGCTCACCTTTAGAATCTCAGAGATGCTTATACACCTTATTATCATTCTAACACAACCTTAAAAAAATCTCACATGCCTAATATAACTCACCTCATCATGTCATTATCTCATACCTTCACAATGCCATGACTAGGCTCAAGATTCCAATGTACTTCACACATTGACCTATTCTTTCCATGCCATGATCTTAACAAAACATCAAAAAAGTATACATGATACATAAAAAAACACTCATATCATTTCACTATTCTCTTTCTAATGACAAAATTCTTTCATGGCCTCATACAAACTTAAAACCACATGACCAAGCTTCATATGACTTGACATCTCTCTTTTATGCACCTAAACACCTTTGACACTAATCTTGAAATTATTTACCATTACTTTCATGAAACACAATTCATTATTTACCTCCAAATTATCTCAAGAAAACACTCTCCTATGCATCACACACTGCTAGACTAGGCTTAGTCATATTTGACATCATCCTTCACAAGATGCATCTTTGACATTAATGACAATGCTCAATATAAAACTAATTTTAAAGTCATGCAGTAGACCATAGTCACCTATAAACAATCAAAACACAATCCCAAAATTATCATTTTATACCTCAATCCAAATTTATTAAAATTATTCAAAGAGGACATTAGCACCACATTTGGGACACTACAAGATACAACCACATGGCACTAGTGTCCCTAACTAGGTGCTACTATCCTTAGTATTAGCTCTTCCCAATAGATAGTTTTTCAAACATGTACCCCTCATAAGGTCATCCTAAAATCATTTTCTTATCCACACAAGTAAAACAACCCTATTAAGACAAGTCTAATCCACCTCTATTCACTATATGTAAAATAGATGAAAAAACTATTCAAACCAAAGATAAAGTTGAGAAAAATCAAGGCATTTGATATGTATTCTACCCTACTTCTACATATTACCATATACAAAAACCCTAAGCCCAGTTTTCAAGAATTTTAAATATAAATTAAATTTAAGGAATCTAAGGCTACTCTCACTCTATCATTCACTTGCACATACATCAAACACTAGGTGGGAGAACTACATTAGGATTCATTCATATTTGGATTATTGGTATGTAAGAAACTCTCTACAAAAAGGGGTGTTTATTATATCCATTCCATACTACTAACACATACAAAATTATTCGTCATTCCATACCTATAAATAGGATTAGGTTTTTTACCCTTAATTATTTTTTATAGGCACATCATAGAGCTACAAGTTTTGTGCAAGAAAGAATAGGACATATAGGCATAGGCATAGGTGCTCCTAGAAAATAGGAACAGTCCCACAAAGGGGACATTCGTAGTACATTGAGGACACTACACATATATGGTGAAACTATGCATACTAGACACTATTGTCAAGTGATTAGATGAACACCAAAATCTTGATGATGACATAAACTACTACCAAAATCTCAACTTTTAGAACCCAAATCATCAACTTTAGTTAGTTTTTGGATAAGTCTCTATCTATGCAAAATTATTATTATTATTATAAAGTTAAAAAAATTTAAATGTCATAAAAAATTAGTAATTAATTATTTCATATTTATTTGACTGATTTGGGCATCTCAACCCTTTAATCTAAACATATGATTTTCATTGTAAAAGCCTAAAAGGTTAAATCATGAACATATTGTATTTACATACCTGTTTATATGAGTAGTAGAATATGGAGCTTGTGTAAGACTCAATTATAGTCTAGGATTAGTGGGAAAAATGGTTGACCAATATTAAAATACCTTGTTCTAAATATGAGAATAATTAATTAATTGATATGATAATATCAACAAGGTCATTATTTTAAAAAAAATAAAAAATCCCATGATTGAAATTGTATTATCAATTTTTTTTAATGTATTATGAGTTGCAGTTCTTTGTCCTAATATAGTTTGAAAAATTATTATATGATGGTTAATAAACCTAAATAATAATATCAACTATTATATCATAAAAATAGTGAAATTTAAATACTTTTGATTTTCTCTCATATAATGAACCCTAACACTTTCAAAGATTAACATAAATAGTGGCCTACCATATGAGATGAGTAATAATTATTGTTTTTATTAATGAACTATTTTTGGTATAAGATATTAATAGTTTTCTTATGAATGATAAGATGAGATATGTATAAATTTAGTATGTATTAAAAATCACTTATCTAATTTAGTGATTTGATTAAGGCTAGGCAAAGAGTTTTTTGGATCTAATTGGAGCTATTGTTGGGTGAATGTAATGTAAAAAACCTTAGTTTTATTTGGTTATTATCATGGATATATACGGTCATAATTGGAAAATACAATTATATTGGAAGATCACATTGCCAAATAAAACTAAATTTTATTAAGACACCATTATTAAAAATTAAAAGTTATTTAAAATTTTTTGGCTTCACTACTACATATGAAAAAGATCAACAATGACTCCAAATTTGAGTTGTACTTTATAAATATGATTCATGTAGTCACTTATAACACTTAACTAAAATATCCCCAATAATTTTATTAATAAATATTTTTGTTTTATGGGATAAATTAGTGATTCAACCTTAATAATGTAAATCATTACCTTGGAAGTGGATCTAAATATACCTAGAAACACTCAAGGTGAATTTTAACAACAATTCCCATCTAGTTTAAAACTATTCCACTTTATTTTTTAATTTTTTCTAACATGGTTTTATTTTGACCTATTTTAATAGCTTTGTTTAATTGGATACCAAAAAAATAATTCCATATAATTATCACTAAAATCCATGTTCAATATAAATATTGTTAAGTTATCAATTTCATATTCATTAGGATGAAAATATAGATGATTTCATTACAATTAGCTAAATTATTGATAGCCCAGAATATATTATGTAATAGATAAATGGATCAATGAAAGGTCTAATGTACTAATATACTAGATAATCATAAGAGTTTTCTTCCATGATAGACAAGTGACTCGAAATGGGGTCCAATCAGGCCAAAATTTCTTAAAATAGTAAGCATTGAGAGGATTACAAAGAGTTTCATATGCTCATTCCTCATTTATTTGTTTAA
The DNA here is from genome assembly GCA_037957365.1 of Torreya grandis. NCBI lineage: Eukaryota > Viridiplantae > Streptophyta > Pinopsida > Cupressales > Taxaceae > Torreya > Torreya grandis. The sequence continues at coordinate 447,148 of JARHVA010004779.1, forward strand.
TTAAGCTTAAATTATGAAAATTAGTATAATTTTTTTCAATAACATCATCAAGATGATGAATTTTACAAGGGGAAGGATGTTACATCCCTATTTACCCTAGTGGAAAAAATAATGATAAAGCTAGTTTATTTTACCATTAGAGATTATGGACTAATTATTTTATCATTGTTGTGTTCAATTATATGGTAATTTTATATTTTTAAATATGAGTTTACAACATATAATGGTTATGGAAATTATAAGTTGATGTGATTATTTATGTAATAAGTTCATTTATTGCATTACTTTATGTTAATATTATTAACTATTTTATGATGATATTAGACTAACTAACCTCTTTATTTGATTGAGGTGGATGTAAGATATCCTATCCATTACCTCACACTAGGATCCTAAGGGAGGGAATCATGGGGGAGAGGGTGATATATCATGGTTGCTAGGGGGAAAAATAACAAAGTGAGAACAATCATGCACTAATTTAGCATTGTTTAATTTGAATTTAGGTTTAAAAATGTTTGTAATTGTGATGAGTTATTATTGTTACCCCTTAGAGTACTTGTGTTAGTTACATCAATTTTGGGATGGTATTGTGCATTTTAGCTTAGTTACATAGTCATATGATGTTGTTATCTATCTTGTTATATTCTTGGTCATATTTTTATGACTGTGGTTCAAGGCATAAAAGAATTTTCATAGTAAACATAAACCTTAGATATGAGTGACTTGGGGTGTTAACCCAAAAAAATAAAGATGCTTTACATGAATATTTTTTATCATAGAGAACCATTTGATTAAAATGAGTTTAAAATATATAATTTTTTTGAAAATATAATATGACAAAATAAGAAAAGGTTCCCATGGTCAATGGGAGAAAACAACATAAATTATAAGAAATTGTAATGAAGGTATTTACATGAACAAATATTAAAAACAATATTTGAGGGATAACACTAAAAATTATAGGGATTACATGGGATGATTTACACACTTATTTTAAAATCTATCAGTGATAAAATGTATGGAGGTTTTGGTTGTTTTGAAACTAAATTAAAACATTATATATCTAGATATTAAGGTAGTGAAGGTGTCTAATAAATTGAAGCCTTGCAAGGAAAATAGGAGAAATAGGGGGTTACATGAAAAGAGGAAGATGGAAAAGGATGAGTTGAAGTGGAGGCTAGGAAACATTAAAAGGGGTGTAAAAAGAATGGGAAGGGGAGGAAATAATGTAAGGAAGAAAATAACGAACTTTGAAAATAATTTGTTGTGTTTACTATTATATAGGAAAGTAATGAATATCCTATTTTAGGGTATGAAATTATTATTTTTTAATACGGGGTTACTAAAATATTATTTATAGGAATTGTGGAAGTATTAAGAGTAGGTGCAATGTGAAATTTAGGGATAATGAAACCTAATTAGTTGCATGAATGCCAATTTAAAATTTCATTCAAGTTTAACCTTGAAAACTAGTCTTTACCTTTTGTGATGATGACAGCTATATATATATATATATATATATATATATATATATATATATATATATATATATATATATATATAAACATAGGATAAAAATTACCCAATATCATAGGTTAAATAAGTTACTATAAAAACTTTCCCTCTTTCTTTTTCAATTTCTACCATAATAAATGAAAGAAAACATTAATGATTTAATTTTCTTTGTTTATGAGATTATATACAAACCCTAAAATGTTGTTGGTACCTTCATTTTATGATTATTGATGAGTGTCATTTAACTCCTCATTTGATCAATATTCAATTGATGTCTTATCAACCAGGGCTGGTGTCCAAAGTTGTCTGTAGTAAGCTATGGGATGGTAGATCTAGAAGGTTGTTTATGGGGGTGTTTGATTGTCTTATTATAACTTTGACTAAAGAAATAAATGTGTCCTAAACTACGTGATTCACTCTTTTTCTGAAAAGGAAGAAATCAAATCAATCCACTCTTTTACTGAAAGTAAAATCACACTCTTCACTAACAAAAGGAAATTCGATTCACACGTTTGCTGTAAAAGAAAACACACTTTGCTTAGAAAGGAAATGACTTTGGAATAAGAAAATACTTTTTAAAGTATGAATTTATTTTTATGTTTTTATGAATAAATGTAAATATTAACAAGATTATAATTAATTATAATAATGAGTTAATATAACATAACATAAATACCATACATAGTTCCTAGTTCTAAGGAGAGTGGGCCCTTGCTCCTCTAAGACTTAGGAACAAAGATTAATCAATGATGGAAACTAAAGTGATAATTCATAAAATTAAAATGATTACAATTTGGCTAAAACCTATAATATGCTCGTATAAATCTTTTCCTCTATTATTTGCTCTCTATCTCCTCATATCTAATATCTTTCTTAAATTTTATACTAATATAATAACTCAAAATAGGATACAAAGAAATAAGATTCCTTGGTCGATCCATTCATCCAAAGATATGAGATTGGATTTCCAAGAGATCTAATTATTATGATGAAATAGATATTCTATCCTATAATAGTCCTAAGATCCAATTATATACAATTTTATCAAAAGCAAATCCTAAAAAATAGTAGGTGGGAATTTTAATTATTTGACTCTAGCTGTAATGATTCTCTCTTATCTTATCTAGTCACCAACTTCCCTATTTGTAGCTTCATCCTTACAAAATTATGAGAATTGACCTTGCATAGTCAGTAGGAATGAGCCTATGGAGTCTATAGAAACAAACATGTAGAGTCCATAGAGACAAGCCTATAAAGTCTATAAAACAAGCCTATAGACTCCATAGAAACAAGCCTATAGAGTCCATAGAAACAAGCCTACAGAGTCCATAGAAACAAGCCTATAGAGTCCATAGAAACAAGCCTATAGAGTTCATAGAAACAAGCCTATAGATTCTGTAGAAGCAAGCCTACAGAGTCTGTAGTTCTACTAGATGGAGATCAAAATTGAACATTCACTATACATCACCTGTGTCTTCTTCCTAAGCATTCTTCACAACTATAATCACTAAAACATTATATGTATTAGACATCAATGACAAAGTAAATGTTTAATCTTTGGTTCAATATAAACAAGACAAATATCTATTTTCCATGTAATAACTATCTAACAATCTAAGATTTTCATAAGATAATATCCTTTGAGAGATTAATTGATGGAAATAACATGTCAATAATGAGCCATATTCTGAGCTCATCATCTCCCCCAAGCTTTACCTTTTGCAAGTCCCATTGCAAACATTTATTGGCATTCATAGCTTTGGCATCTACTTTCCACACTCTAACTCAAATAATATTCATCAAATTCATCTATTATATACTTATATAAATTGCTTATAAACCCCTAATGCTCTTGAATCATTTGTTTCCATATATTGAATTGCTCCTCTAATTGTGGAGCCCAACTCTGCCATCTTGGAATAGGTATGATCAATAAAGGGGGTTTATATCTCATGCCAATCCATTTGTATTCTCCCCTAGAGTTTATTACCTCTATTAATATTTAAAAAATTTAATAATCTCTCTTCATACTCCATCTTAAGTTATTTTGGGACATGACCTCTCATCTTTTAAGAGGCACTAAAAGTTGGTCCCATCTATTTATACTTACAGCCACCACTAAATCAAAACTCTATCCTGAAAATAAATAAAAAAATCATATAAAGTATGTAAATAATGTGTTTTAACCTCATTTCTCAACAAAGCATAGTTAAAATTCTATTTTATCAATTTGGGAATAGGAAAGGCTAGTCTGACACACAATCTTGTAGTCTTAACATGATTTGTATAGTCCTCAAATCTAATTTTCCATACTATTTTATTTTTTAATTTAGACTGTAATGCCCTTAGGTGAACTTCTCATACATGAATTTTTATCAAATATTTATTGTGCTCATGGTCTCCTAGAATCAAATCATGCAAATAAAATTCACAAAGCAAATCCTGCTGATCAGGTTCAACACTATAGAAAATTTCCAAAAATGTTGTTGGCTATAAATTTTTTTAAGGAAGGTGACAAGATATCCTCAAAAGTTGCCATATATAAAATTATTCAAATAAAAACAAACTATATGTAGGATAAGGATTCCTACATGCAAAAAGAGATTCCACTAATTTGCATGCATCCTACAAATTTTCTTCTAAATTTTGGACCTTAGCTTCTAATTCTTTCTTTTCATTTTCCAATAGTTTGTTTGAAGAAGTTGCATCTTAGTTTTTCTATTTAAGTAAATAATATTATTATTCAATTTGATGTATTATTTTCAAGGAAGGAATACTTGAATCACTTACTTGACAATTGTGGTCAACAAATACCTTAAGAGGAAGAGGTGCAACATCAGGTGCTTTGGAAGAGTTTACCAAACTCTACAATCTCCTATCTTCCTTCTTTAGATTTTCTATATATATCAAAAGATATATTTGTTCACTTTCATGTTCCTTTATTATTTACTATAATCTATGAATTTATGTTGCATGATCAATAGATGTTGTATCTAATTTATACAACAACAATGAGTTGACATGATCCTTGTTCTACAATTGACTGATCAAGTCAACAATGTCAGCTATTTGTTGTTTTTCAAGAGCTTGAGTTTGATAAAGCTACAAAGTTAACTACATAATAGGATCATTTAGATTAGATGATTTGACTTTCTCATTGGTACATATAGTTTTCCCTTTATCCATTATAGTTTCAACTAAAATAGGTGGTTGTTCTACCATACTTGATTCATCTACCATGTGTGCCTCTTCCTTTGGAATTGGTTCCTCCATTATGATTGGAGAGTTCCTTTTGAAAGTAATCTCTTCAACATCTATAGGTGCAGGGATATTTTGATGTGTGGGGGAATGAGATACTATTTTAATAATTTCTATAATATCTACTACCTCTTTTTCATCTTCATCTATCAGAATGAGCGTTCTCCTTCTTTTAGTCACTCTCTGAGATACACTCGGTTGGATTTCCTTCTCAACCATCAAACCCTTAGTCTTCTCAAGTTCTATAGCAACCTTTCATCTTAATTTTATTCTTCTTGAAAAGGGAATTAGTTGTACTATAGATTCATGAGGCTCTTGTGGGGACCTTAGAATTTAGGGTTTTGAGATCTTGTGATTCTTCTTAAAGAAGAAGAAGAATGAATTTCTGTTGGGACTACAGTCTATGATTTCTTCCTTGGTGTTATTTTCTCAGCTGATGTAGCAGGTGGAGATGAGAATTATTTTAGTAAATTTGATGTTTCTTATGTAGGAAAATTTGGAATTTGTTGTTCTATACTATTCTAAAATTCCTCCCAGACCTCTTGTCCTTACTCAAGGAAGTGATGTTGGATAATGAGGTAAATCAGGCCATGGTGCCTAAGAGCAACATTAGGGGTTGTAGTCATAACTTGCAAAGCACCATATAAGTAGGATGGGAGGTTAATCTTGTACTAAGCATTTTGTCTTCCATGCTGAAGGTGTATTAATATTTTCATGGTGTCTCCTCCTAAAAGACTATGCTGCTCCTCACATATGATATACTTGAGTACCCACTTGGATATAGATTTATAGGGTTTAGGAAGTGAATTTATACTAATACCTTTTGATTTTACATTGGAATCTACTAAACATGAAGTCCCAGTGTACTTATTACCATTAAATTGACTAACTAAATCACTAAATGAAATTCTACTTGTAGCTCTCATTCCCTATTCTTGAACTTATATAATTTGGCTTATAACTTGAGATATAATAGGAATAACAATGCATTTTATAATTGAAAATTTAGGGGTGAGATTAGTGATGAATTAACTTACCATTGTTTCATTGAAACCCTAGAACTTTTTAATGAAAGGTAGCCAACCATTGGCTCTAAACACTACCATAGAAGCTTTGTCTTTATGAAACTTTACTACATTCTTTGGATCTGATCTTGTTTTCTATCCCATTTCTATGAGGATTTACAGACAACTCTATTCCTTTAACTATGATTGAGGTGTCGACCAATCTTCTTGAAATCGGTAGGTAATAGTCATTGAGGATTGGTAGGCAACAATCATGGATGATCTATAGACCAGCTTCTATTCAAGTCTATAGAAATGGAATGGTTCATATAAAATTCCATAACTACATGAGTCTATATTTCTATATGTTTACTTGATACAATACAATGCCGCATGTTTCTATGGAGTGTGCCAGCCATTTTGTCTCATTAATACAAGTTGGGTGAAATGATGATGTGTCACATTAACAGTGATAGAAACTTATCTCTTCATTTAAAACCCCTTTTATGACATCCCATCATTATCATGATTGATGACTCAATTGATTATACCAAAGCTACACACTTATTCATACATCTTTGGTGGCTTGGTTACATGCTTTTTCATTATGACATGTGTCATGTCATTCCATTTTGGAAGATTCAAATTTGGGTCATCTCCATAGAATAAGTCTTAATTAAATTGAAGATAATTAGTTAACTAAACATAGATAAATAAACTATATGTCTTACTTACTTTAACCTTAGATGTATATTTTGCTCATCATTTATCCTATATAAATTAGTTTGCATGGATTAGTTTATTTCATGGAGACAACCAATCATAGTGACATGATGAGATTCTCTATTTTTTCTTATAATTTTTTTTTGCCCTTTGGCTAGCCATTACTAGTTTTCTAGCCAAAGCCCTTTTTGTAATGCATAGCCAGCTAGCAAGCTAGTTTTCTAGGCATGCATTGTTAATAGTGTCCCTGAAAGGATTTTCACTATTGATATTTCCCTTTTTTATGATGGATCATCAAGGAGCATGTTCGCTGGAATAAGTAGATCCCTCTAGAACAAGTACTTGATTTGAAATAGTTTCTCTAGAAGAAGTAGAGTCTTCCAAAAAGGCTACTTGATCTTTTATCCTTTGAACAAATCCTTCTTTATTGAGAGGTTTCTAATAAAGCTTTAATCTATGTCCATTAACTAACAGAGCTCTTCTGCTATCATTAATAGGTATTAGCTTAACATAACCATTTTCAAAGATCTCCTCAATCTGATAAGGTCCCAACCACCTCATTTATAGTTTTCCTTTAAACTATTGAAATTTGGAATCAAACAACAGAGCCCAATCTCCTTTCTAAAACTTCTATTGCTTGACCTATGAATCATGCCAAACTTTTCTTTGATGTTGTACTAATTTAGTTATTTGTAGTACTTCCATCTTCATCTCATCAAGTTGATTAAGTTTTAGGAGTCTTTCTTTCTATATTTCTTCTAATTCAATCCCTACTTCTACAGCTATTTTCAAAGTTTGTAATTCAAATTCAACAGAGAATAAAGTCTTCTTACCATAAACCAATTCATAAGGTGACAATCCATTTATTATTTTCCAAGTAGTATTATAGGCCCAAACAGCTTTTGGTACCTTATCTACCCAATCCTTTCTATTGGAATTAACAACCTTGGTTAAAATAGTTTCTAGTTCTCTTTTAGGGACTTCATCTTGCCCATTAGCCTATGGATGGTATGGAGATGTTTTTATGTGTTGAGTTTGATATACTTGCATGAAGTGATTTATCATTTTTAACATGAACTGCAATCCTTGATCTAAGAATATCTCGCTTGGAGCACCAAATCTTTGCATGATTTTGAAATATAATAAATCAGCTACCATCTCTTCTCTAGCATGAGTTAATGCTTCCACTTCTACCCACTTGGTCACATAGTCTGTATATACTAGGAGATTTTATTTTCCTCTATAAGGAGGATCCATATGACCTATAAAATTAATTCTCCATTTCTCAAATGGTTATAAAATCAATTAAGGAAGAGGGTATAGAGGCATCTCTATTGAAAGCGTAGGCTATCCAGTTTTCTTACAAGCATCACAGTGTCTGACATATCTTTTTACTTGTTGATGAAGGTGAGTCCAATAGTATCATGCTCATAAGATTTTATGTATGGTTCTTTGAGCTGAGTAATGACCTCCTCCTATTTCATCATTACAAGTTATGATGATATCATAAGCTTCACCATTTGTCACACATTTGCAAAACACATGGTCAGGTCCAAGTTTAAATAACATTCCATTAATCCATTTAAAATAACATTCTTTGATTAAATGTTTCTTTTATTTTTGTGAAAATTGTAAAGGAAACTTCCCTATGGTGAGATAATTGGCTATATCAGCAAACCATGGAGGTTTTGATGAAATAAAAAATAATTGTTCATCTAGAAAGTCATCTTCCACTGGTTTTTCTTCATCTATAGTGTTCATTCTTGACAAGAAATCAATAGCTACATTAGACTTCCCTAGTTTATATATAATAGTAGCATCAAATTCTTATAAGAGCAATAACCATCTAATAATCCTACCTCCCATAATTGGGTTTTTGGTAAGATATCTAATAGGTGAATGGTCTGTATAGACAAATACCTTTAAACTTGTTATGTAGTGTCTAAATTTGTTAATTGCATAGACTACAACTAGTAATTCCCTCTCAGTTGTGGTGTATTTATTTTAGTAGGTGTCATGTTTTTGCTAATATAATATATATCATATATGTTACCCTATTCATCCTTCTATCTAAGGACTCCTCCTAGTGTTGTATTAGAAGTATTTGTGTATATATAGAATGGGTTAGTTCAATCTAGTCCTCTGAATACTAGAGTAGGAACAAGTTTAGCTTTGATGGTCTCAAAGGCCTATTGACAACTATCACTCCATTCGAATGTACTATCTTTTGTAAGCAAAGTAAACATAGGGGTAGATATTTGGCTAAAATTATCTATGAATCATTTGTAGTAACTAGCATGTCCCAAAAAACTCATAATTTTAGTTTGTGATTATGGGATGGGTAAGTTGGAGATTATTTCAACTTTATTTGGATCTACTTGAATGTGTTTTACAGAAATATGGTGTCCCAACACTATTCCTTCATCCATCATCAACAAACATTTCTCATGGCTCAAAGATGATTGATGTTCTTCATATCTGATCAATACTCTTTCCAAGTTGGTAAGAGCCTCTTCATAACTTCCACCATGAATGGTGAAATCATCTATATATACTTCAATACAATCATTTATAAGGTTAGAGAATATTGCCAGAACTACTCTTTAGAAGGTTGCTAGAGCATTACAGAGTCCAAATGGAAGTAATTAGTAAGAAAAATTTCCCCAAGGGTAGGTAAATGTGGTTTATCTTGATCTTCAATTGCTACCATTATCTATTTATACCCACTAAACCCATCCAGGAAATAAAAATATCTGTTTCCTACCAAGTTATCAAGAATTTAATCAATGAAAGGTAAAGGAAAGTAATCTCTTAGTGTTGCTTTGTTTAGTTCTCTATAATCTACACATACCGTTAATTTTCCATTTTTTGGGGAATAATTACCAAAGGTGAAACCCACTGTTTGTCTAAGATGGGGTAAATAAACCCTACTTCTAGTAAATTTTGGATCTCTATTTTGAATATCTCCTTTAATGCTGGATTTATTCTTTTTTGTGGTTGTCTAACTAGCTTGATAGATTCTATGTAAATGTGATGAGTACATATGCTAGGGTGAATTACCTTCATGTTATTATAATCCCAAGAAAAAGGATTGGTATGCCTTTTTAGTATTTCAATGAGTTGATCTTCCTCTTCATTTATTAACTAACTATTGATGTTCAAAATATTTCCAGGTAATACCATGATTGGTTTTGTATCTGGGTGGTTGGAATCTATTTTCTTGAATTCACTAATAAATGAGTTAAAAGAACATGGATGAGAAAGTATCTTATGAAACATGGTTAAATTATCAACAAACTCTTTTCTAGGAGGAATTAATCTTACTAAAGAACAATGGAATGCATCTAAGAAATGAGTTTTCTATTATTCTATCAATTTCCACATACATTCCTGAATCAATCCATGATCATATGATGAAACAACAATAAAAGAAGTAGAAGTGGAGGTTTTAGAATATTCAATTTGACCCAAGAATCCTTAACTAAGGTAGTTTGTAGTTTCTAGACTGGTTGAGTCTATAAATTTCAGATTGGTAGAGTCCGTAGCTTTCAGATTGGTAAAGTCTGTAGATTTTAGATTGGAAGAGTCCATAGATTCTAGGTATATGTCACCTTTCAATTCTTCCAAGTGTTTTTTAACTATGATCATAGATAATGAGGAAATTTTGTTTAATGTGTTGTTTGATTCATCCACCCAAATTTCTTGTATGTAATTTTTTGATGGTTTTGTAGGAGGATACAAAGAAATGCATTTGGATTTTAACCCATTAGAAATGGTCATGTCTCTTGACCTAAAATCAATTAATGCTACTATAGTAGCCAACCATGGTCTACCTAAGATTATGGGATACCCTAGATTATTTGATTTAGGTTACAAGACCTTGAAATCTACTGAATATTCCCAAGACTCTATTAGTACTTCAACATTTTCTATAATCCATTTTGGTTTAGTTACAGACTAGTCCACCTTTTGAATAATGGTAGTTATGGGTTACATTCTCATAAGAGATAATGCATGGAGAGTATCAATTATCATAACATTAATTTTTGCTCCTAAATTTACCAAGATGTTAGGAATTTCTTTACCTTTGATTGTGACTGTGATCACTGGGCTTCCTGGATCTACATATTTTGGAACTAATGGTTTTCCTGCTAATAAATCAACAACTTTTCCATCAACATGAATGGTTCCTAGATATTTTTATTTCCTCCTAGGTGTCTTGATACAAAGGTTTTTGATGATATTGTTCAATTTAGGTATATCCCTAATAGCTTGTAGTAGGGGTACCTCAATATTGATCTTTTACAACTCATAGACCAAGTTTTATTCTAGTTTTATAAAAGTTTATTTTAATCTTTCAAGAAAAGGAACTCCTAGGGTAGTAGTGTTTGCTTTAGGGCTCATTTTGATTAATATCCATAGTTTGATTGGCTTTTCTATTGTTTAATTGAGATGATTCTATTTTTTTTGTTTTCATCAAGTATCTCAAAAATGAGAATTGGAGATTTTAGTATGGTTTTCCCTAATCTTAAATGTATGTATGAACACTCAATAGCTCCAACATTCATTGTCTCTTCCTATTCATTAACATAAATAGGTACTGGTTATTTATTTTTTGGATTTGATATTAGTTGTGTAAGCATTTAGCATTGATTGATTTGTCCTTGTTACTGAATAACTGGGGGTGGCATTATAGTTTGCTATTGAAGTGGTCTTTTTGGTTGGGTGAATTGTTGTTATGGGTTCCACTAATAATTCCATTGTTGATCTGGTTCTGGCATCCATTGTTGCTATGGTACCCATTATTGTTGTGGCTCTGACACCATCTATGGGGGTGTTGGCATCCAATCTTGTCTTGCCCATGGAAATTAGATTGATGGAATTTGGGATTGATTCCAAAAAGGTGAAGGAAATATAACATTTCATGGTGTCATACATGGATTAACTGGGTTTATTTCATTAAACTGTCCTTGAGCCTAGTTTTGTGGGGCAAAGTTTTATCTTTAGATATAATTTACTTCTTCAGTGGACTAGGCTTGTGTTTTAATTTGATTCATTAAAATAGGTAGAATGGTGTAATGTTTGTTATCATGATCTATTGCATCATAGATCCCACATGATGAAACATTGGTTCTATCTAGGGGAAGTCTATAAGGGTGTGTTTTTGTTTATACATAGGATAGTAGATTGTTAAGGGTTCTATTACATTTGCCTTAGCTTGAAGGCCATCCAAAGTACTATTTAGTGTAACCAGCATATCTACCTTTAGATTATCAAATTCTTCCATTATCTTACCCACTTCATTAGATTTCCCAAACCTTCCTTTCCTAATTCCAAGTTTCATTCAAGAGTAGTTGGTACAAAGCTCAAAAATCTAATCAAAAGTGAACTTATTTATATCTCTAGCTCTTATCAAATTTAAGGCATCTATAGTATCTTCATCCAACCCTTTCAAAAAAACCAATATTTGAACATATTCAGTGAGTGGATAATTAATTATTTTATGAGTGAACATGAATCTATCTAAATAATCCTCTAAAGATTCATCCTCATTCTATTTGATTTTGAAGAAATCCTCTTTTCTTTCTCACTTTCGGTAGTAATCTTGGTATTTGTTCCAGAATTATGTATCCATGTCATCCCATATTCTAATAGAATAACTAGGTAAACCCATGAACCATCTCATAGCTACATCTCTATGTGTAGAGGGAAATAGTTTTAATTTCTATCCATCTATTATGTAATCATAGGTTTGACCTAGCACCTTAAACTCAAATAGGAATTGATCAGGATATTCTATAGATCTTCCCTATAAATTTGGAAGATTAGCTAGTGAAATATTTTTCATGGGGGTTTGATCATTAGGATCTACAACAATAGGAAAATAAAAAGTCCTTCTTGGTTGTGCAAGTTGTTGATTTTGTTGGAGAGCCATTTCTTCTTTTGATGATGTTTCAAAGCCAAGATGATCTTCCCACTAAATATTTGTGGTACTAATTATGGGTTGTTTAAAGTTATCAAAAGTTTCTTTAGCTATGGACTTTTGAAAGGCTTCCTCTAAGTCCTTGACAATTTTCAAATAATGTCTTTCTAGAAGAGATTAATCCTACGGAATTTATCCTATGGGGCTTGCTTGTGGCAAGGGCCTGGTTTCTATCCAAGTTTCTGAAGATTTTTTCATATATGTTTCACTTGTATCTTCTGGTTCACTACTCAGAGATGTTAAAGAAGTGTCAACTCATGTTCTTGGTGGAAATTCTAGGATACATCAATTTATTGAATTTTTATGGGATTTTATGGGTTTTTACAATGTTTTCTATTTTTCACTCTATACCAATAATTATTACCTTACTAACACCTTATGTTCTCTAGCAATGGCACCAAAAATGATGAGTGTCATTTAACTCCTCATTTAATCAATATACAATTGATGTCTTATCAACTAGGGTTGGTGTCCAAAGCTGTTTGTAGTAAGGTATGGGATGGTAGATATAGAAGGCTGCTTATGGGGGTATTTGATTATTCTATTCTAACTTTGACTAAATAAATAAATGTGTCCTAAACTACGTGATTCACTCTTTTGATGAAAAGTAAGAAATCAAATCAATCCACTCTTTTGCTGAAATTGAAATCACACTCTTCACTAATAAAAGAAAATTTGGTTCACACATTTTTTATAAAAGAAAACACACTTTGCTTAGAAAGGATATGAATTTAGAATAAGAAAATGCTTTTTAAAATGTGATTTTATTTTGATGTTTTTATGAATAAATGTAAATATTAACAAGATTATAATCAATTATAATAATGAGTTAATATAACATAACATAAATACCATACACAGTTCCTAGTTCAAAGGAGAGTGGGCCCTTGTTCCTCTCAGACTCAAGAACAAAGATTAAATCAATGTTGAAAACTAAAGTGATAATTTATAAAATTAAAATGATTATAATCTAGCTAAAACTTGTAATATGATCGTACAAATCTTTTTCTCTATTATCTTCTCTCTATCTCCTCATATCTAATATCTTTCTTACATTTTATTCTAATATAATCAACTAAAAATAGGATACAAATAAATAAGATTCCTTGGTCGATCCATTCATCCAAAGATAGGAGATTGCATTTCCAAGAGATCCAATTATTTTGATAAATAGATATTATATCCTATAATAGTCCTAAGATCCAATTATACACAATTTTATCAAAAGAAAATCCTACAAAATAGTAGGTGGGTATTTTCCTTATTTGACTCCAGCTGGAATGATTCTCTCTTATCCTATCTAGTCACCAGCATCCCCATTTATAGCTTTCTCCTTAGAGAATTCTTAGAATTGACTTTGTAGAGTTGGTAGGAATGAGCTTGTAGAGTCCATAGAAATAAGCCTGTGGAGTCTATAGAGACAAGCCTATAGAGTCTGTAGAAACAAACATGTAGAGTCCATAGAAATAAGCCTGCAGAGTCCATAATTTTGTTGAATGGAGATCAAAATTGAACATTCACTATACATCACTTGTGTCTTCTTCTTAAGCATTCTTCACAACAAAAATCACTAAAACATGCTATGTATTAGACATTAATGACAAAAGAAAATTTAAATCTTTGGTTCAATATAAACAAGACAAATATCTATTTTACATGTAATAGCTATCTAACAATCTAAGATTTGTATAATATAATATCTTTTGAGAGATTAATTGAGGGAAATAACATATTAATAATGAGACATATTCTGAGCTCATCAATTATGTTATTGTTATTGATTTATTATTTTTGGGAAATTAGATGTTTAATTCCTAAATAATAAATGGGTCTGAGTAGATAAAATTAATAAATAATATGCAATAATTAATCCACTAGTTTTGTGTAAACAAATAATATTTTTACCTTTTTATTAAATAGTAATGAGTGAGAGAAAATATGAATTAGTTTATTCTAGGTTCTTACAACTGAGACAAAGCCTGATACTAGTGGAACACGATTGGGAATCTATTGTAAACTAAGATTTGGAGTTCATTTCTTGATTAGATAGGACTGATGAAATTAGGACACCCTATTGTCTGGCATTGTAGTCTTGTTCTTTTTTATATTTTTCAAACTACTCATAGAGATATGATTTGTTTGGGTTTTGTTCATAGAGTCTATGTGAGCCTGTGTATGAAATTTTAGACCCTCACTATCAACAAAACTCCTTGTAGATTTGATTCTTCGTGTGCTTGTGTCTTCTATGCAATTAAATGGAACTTTGGAAAATAGGTAAAATGGGTTAGTGTGTGAAGAATACACTAGACATAGTTCACACCCTATGTGTGGGCACACTGCCTACATACTAATAATTTGAGGAAGGATGAAACTATATGTAGTTTTCCCATTGAAGTGTTTGGTGTAATAATGTGATGAAAATGCAAGTAAATGTGAAAACTATGTGTACTTATAATGACTATGGAATAGTATGAGGGTTTGAATAAGCTTGAAATAATGTTGGATGGCTATATGTAGAGAATAGGGATAAGTGCTTGAGTGATCTTGCTAGTATTCTTGTTTCTCTCTTGTAAATGAGTTCCAAACCTTCTAAATGGATTTTAAATGGAATTTTTTAGGGGATTTAAATATCATGGGTTAAATGAATTCATATTATTATAACATGAATTAGGATAAGGATCCAGGATAAAATAACTATTAGAACCTATTGTGCACTTGGACAATAGTGGTAAAAACTAGACACCATGGGTTTTAGTTCTCCTATCTAATTTGGGTGTTATTTTCTAGAGAGAATGAGACCTAGGGAGATGGATTTGGTCCTGAGATAATTGTTTGGGACTAAAAGGGTTTATTTTAGAAGGTTTTGGATGACTAGAAATCGGTGAAAGAAGAGCCTAAAAGGGTTGTGCAAGAAAGGATGACTTAGGGATTTGGTCTCATTAGCCATACTAAAGTAGCTAAATTTTGAATTTTATATGACTAATTTTACCTCCCTTTATTCTAGTGATGTATCAAAGCAAAATACTAGGATAAAATAAAATTAGAAAGTGTACCTAAACTTACCTGTGAAGGTGAAGCTCATGAATTTATGTGATGTTAGATGTGTAGAAAGAGAGCATGATGTGAACTGTGAATTTATAATGAAAAACATAAATTATATTAGTCCTTACTAGATACTCTATATCTAAAATAAGAATGTACAAAATATATGTAAGAGAGAGATGAAGAGAAAGAAATGAATACACCTCACTAGTACATGAATGAATTCAGAACCTACTATGATGTTAGATTGTGTTGGGTGTGTGTTATATCAAAAGTTATATCATGAATAGAGATGAGTGCTCAATTCCATGAAAGTGGCTCAAGAATATAAATGTAGGCCCTTTAAATCCATCATCACCTAATAAGTGAAGCTAATGAATCATGCATGTGTCAATTGATGTTTGGACTGTGTGTCCAATCCCTCTAAATATGTGGCTCAATAATACAAAGGATATCTAGTCCTTTGGGTCCATCATTATGCCATGAAGTGAAGCTATGAAGTGATATCGATATAGAATAAATGTCATATTAAATGTCTCTTTAATTCCATGAATGTACTATAATCTAATAATTTTAACATGGATAATTGAATGTATGTTGGAAACTAGGCCACTCTCGACCATTTTGAAAGATGGAGATTAGGCTTGTATGAGAGCCAATCCAAAATTGGTGAAATAGGCTTATATGGAAGCCAACTCAGGAACTCAAGTACTTATAAAGTTGAGCTTTTATTAAATCCAAACTTGAAAAAATATTCTAACCACCTACAGATGGAGTAAGGCACATAACTACTGAGAATGTTTAGGAAAAATTAACTGAACTCAAAAGGAGAAGAGGACCAATGTGTTGCACGCATTACCCCTAATAACTAGTGTCCAAAACATGGATTATGATCTATAAGTTATATAAACTACCTAATCTAAAACTAGAAGTGAGAGCCACCATGCCATACATGATGCCCCTTATATCTGGATTCTCTAAGAAAAAATTATATTGAAACATGCTAAATCTGGACTGTGCTATACTGACAAACCTGTGACTAAACTCACCTTTTTATTTATTTCTATAAAAACTATATTTTATATTATCTAGATATGAGTACCAAAAATGAGAAACCCTGATATCTGGTGTTATTGTCTAGGGCCAAGTCTGATGACTATTCTATGTTCTTTGACGTTTACATAGTTTGTTCTACATGGTCTGCTATACGGATTCTATTCTAAGTGTTATAAAAACAACTACTTAAAATAATTGTGAGATATATTATCTATGACAAAACCCCTATTTTTTATCATCTTCAGAGGGTAGGAATAAGTACTCAAAAATGATTACCCTTAAAAGAAGAAGTCTTGCAAGTGTGATAAGCTAGAAATATACATGATATAGAAATGATAATCAACAAGATATCTCAAGATATAAAAATATTTGTATTGAGAGATTGTTAGATCAATAGGGGTATGCCTAGATAGATACAATAATATAATAACATGTGCAATGTAGTAAACTAGAATTAAAAGTGTTAGTTTTTAGTTGTTAGCAAGGAGGGATGGAGCATGATGTCCATTATGGCATCCAAGAAATCAAGAAAATGCATGATATGGATCATGGCATTTGTAAAAAAAGACAAATAATCAAGAAATAAGAATACAAAACAAGAATAAAAAAACATACAAGGGTGGCCAAGGGGTGAAGTAAACAAGGGACATGGGCACATGTCACTCATACTAGAAAGCAAATATACAAGGCATGTTCAAATGTTGCATAAACATACCATAGAACAAGCAAGATTAGAATGAGGGCCATAGGCACATCGAAGAGTAAAAGAAAAGTAAATTGGTAAATTTCCAAAGGTACACACACATGAATAGAAACAAAGGACATTATCAAATGTCCTAAGGTAAACACAGGAGACAAATAGGAACTAGAAATGAAATCCAAAAAGCTACACTAAACAAGAAGAGAAATAAAGTAATAACATGAAAGATATAATCACATCTAACTAGTCAAAGTAAGAGTGAAATTATGCAAGACATGTTTAATACAAGACTAGGTATCTGTTAAAGAGATACACAAGTGATAGATACTAGTGAATTATCGATATAGTAATATATATATTCTAGTAAGTAATGTAAATCAACATAATAGCTTGGATTGTGTAGTGTAGGAATGACATAACCCAGATGGTCTAGTCATGTAGAAGATGCCCCCAATGGGTATGTATATCTATGCATGTGTCAAATGTAAAAGTACAATTCCCCATAGATGGGTAGAGTGAAGCAGTCACGGATCTAGATGTCACTATACACACTCAAATAAGATCAAGTGAAGCATGGTAAAGTAGATAAATAAACAAATAATAACATGAAATAGCAAATGTAAGTCCTAGTATAGTATTAACAATGTAAAGCATGGGTGATGCATACAATAAAGATGTTTTTCTAATTTTTTAATTTTTAACTATGTTTAATCAGGTAGAAGAATTTGTTTCTAAGAAATGTTGAAAAGAGACTATGTACAAGAATGAAAATAAAGTAGTAGGTTCATGATAATAAAGAGTACTAGGATGGAAGGGGGAAAGGATCCAATGATGGATCTTATTGGGGATGTAAATGGTGGAAAAGGTTGTCTCTATCATCAAATGCATCAAGATAATCATAAAAAATATTATCATATGTTGTAGATGCTAACTTATGGTGTTATCATATTGAAGGTGAACTAAAGGTTACTATGGTCATCAAGATATTGAATCTACTCTATGGCATTTAGTCTTGCTAGTAGATGAATTTAATGGAAGTGGTAGAGTTGGTGCTATAATTTTAATAATACCTTGATCCTATAGTTTATCCAATCTATGCTATAAAGTTATACATTAATTTATATCGTGGATTGTAATACTATGAAAAGTACAAAATGGTTAACCATTATGTTGTAACAATCTGTTGATAGATCTATGTTATATTATAGGTAATGTAATTAATCCATGATTAAGTAATATCTATAATATAAATTATTTCTAGTGATGTGTGTTGCCTACGTGAATCTTAATAACTAGATCTATATCTATAGAGGTTATCATGTGAAATATATGTTCCAAGTGATCTTTTTATTGCCATGAGTGTGGAGTATATCTTGTGACTATAGTGTGAGATGTTGAAAGTGTTGTAGGATGTGGTATGAGAGTGCTAGAGTCATCTTGGTACTCTCTTAGGCCAATTGGTGTAAATCTCAATCCACAAAAATAGTCATCTATGAGTGTGGGTATTGTATCATCATTTGTAAAAGCTTTTGAATCTGTATGAACATCATGTACATAGGGTAACTTAGAATTTACCACAAGGGGTAACTGTGATATAGGAGTCCCATCCTATATACTAATGGAATATGTTACTACTATCAAGGTGTATAGAACTAGTGGAGTAAGTATGGAATGAACTAAAATTGATGGTATTACTATTGGTGATGGTTAATGTGTAATATGTGTCAGAATTATAACCAAAGGAGTAGCTGGGATGGTTGAATCTGCAATGACTAGTGAAATATTTAGAGATGAAGGTGTGATTTTAAGTGGAAGAGTAAAAGAAGTGATAGTCTCTCAAACCTCATATGTATGTATTTGATCAAGAGAAATGCTATGAGATGGTGGTTATACTGTGAGATATGGTGTCTCATCTGGAAAAATAGTTGAAGATAACTATGTAGTTTGACAATACCTAAATGGATAGTTGTCTATTGGACATGTGTATAATTATCCCTTATGAATAAATTTGATACATCGATGAAGAGTATAATGAATGGCCCCCATATAATGTATCCATGGTCATCCGAGTAAAATTTTATAGTGGAGAGGACCTGGTATGACCTAAAACTATGTTGAGAGGGTTTTTGGTCCCACTATGATATCTAAAGTAATAGTTCCAAATGTCTGTTGGGGTATATCATAAAACCCTAAAATGTTCTTACATGATTTTTGTATCGATGAAAAATATATGCTCATGGATTATAAGAATTTGATATTACATATCTTCATTTTAGAACCACTATTAACAAGAAATATTTTAATTATGTTAGTTTTGACTTGAACTTGTATGAATAATCAAAAAATTTGATCAATTACTATCTGAGAAGGCATGTCCTCAATATCAAAATAAATTTTATCCTCTATAGTTTTTAAAGTGTTGACCACTAATGAAAAATAAGAAGGTTCTGAATCAATAGGCAATTAAGTCTGAGTGAATGCTTGATAAATAATCTCCTTGATTACATTAGCTTTGTAAAGTAGTTATAACATGGAAATACTAGATGGAGTGTTTCTTAATTGATCAAAAATATCATATGTCTTGTACAAATCTGCCTATGTGGGAAGGTTGGGCCTAGGATGGGTAGGAATAATAGAGTGATAGGTCTCCTATGTAGTTAGAGGAGGCATAGTGGCACATTGAGTAATATCTCTAACAACATTATCTACTATCTATATAAGAGGATTAGTAGCTACGGGAGGATATAAAATATAATTGATGTGTCAAAGAGGTGGTGGGACAAAAGGTGTTGACTAGGCTCTCTGGTGATGGGTAGTGACTTGGTGAAGAGAAATGAGGACCATACAACATGACTTGATACTGGGTAGAGGTTCCAAGGGAGGTGATGCAAAATATGTATTAATATGTGTAAGAGTAACTTGATTTACATCATACTATATAATTAAAAATAAGCATTAAATACAAAGAATGAAACTTTGTACTAACATATGATAGATGCCATCATTTATGTACATGATAGGGCCCATGATGGTTTCCTTATTATTTTCAAGAAATGTAATAAAATTTTGTAAATAAATGAGAAACATTTTTTTAATTTGATTATGTATGTAAAATGATACCTCAATAAGTAAAATGGATGCTAGTACATGCAACTAGAGATTTTCCAAAAATAGTTTTGCAAAATACTATGAATTTTTGAAATTGAAATTTAATTTTTGAGCTAAGTTTGCAAGATAAAATTTAGAATTTTATGGGGAAATGCTTGATTTAATTGGACATAGTAGATACAACTAGGTTTTTAAGAATTTTTTTAAAAAAAAATTTGAAGTGATTTTCTGATTTTAATATGCAACTAA
The DNA here is from genome assembly GCA_037957365.1 of Torreya grandis. Lineage (NCBI taxonomy): Eukaryota > Viridiplantae > Streptophyta > Pinopsida > Cupressales > Taxaceae > Torreya > Torreya grandis. The sequence goes on from JARHVA010004779.1 coordinate 467,786, forward strand.
AATTTTAGAAAAGGATTGAAAAATTACTAGAAAGTTACTAAGAGCTAGTTGATGCAACTAGGGTTTGAAATAAATTTATTTTAAAATTTAATAAAAAATTTCAAAATTTAAGAGGATTTTTTAATTATAATATTCAAGATAAAATTTAGAAATTAATGTGAAAAATTAGCTAGGAATTTACCTTAGGGTTTCTATGGTTTTTATGCAAAATTCAAAGTAAGGTTCACCAAATGATTTATTATTTTTTGGAAATTAGATGTTTAATTCCTAAATATTAAAATGGTGTAAGTAGATAAAATTAGTAAATAATGTAAAATAATTAAGCCACTGACTTTATGTAAACAAATAGTATTTTTATGTTTTATAAAATTAGTAATGAGTGAGAAAATATGACTTATCTTATTCTAGGCTATTATGGCTGAGACAAAGTTTGATACTGGAAGAATAGGACTGGGACACTATTGCAAATTAAGATCTAGATTTTGTTTCTTTATTGGATAGGATTGATGAAAATAGGGCACCTTATTATTTGGTGTTGTAGTCTTGGTCTTGTTGTATTGTTTAAATTACTCATAGAGATGTGATTTTTCTAGGTTTTGTTTATAACATCTATGTGAGATTGTGTATCAAATTTTAAATCATCCCTATCAATGAAACTCCATATAAATATGATTCTTGATGTGCTTGTGTATTCTATGCAATTAAATGGAACTTTGGAAAATAGGTAAGAGAGGTTAGTGTGTAAAGGATATGATGGATACAATTCACACCCTATGTGTGGGCACACTACCTACATACCAATACTCTGAGGAGGGATCAAGTTATATGTAGTTCTCCTATAGAAGTTTTTGGTGTGATAGTGTGATGAAAATGTAAGTAAATGTGAAATTGGGTGTACTTAGAATGACTAGGGACTGGTATGAGGGTTTGAATAAGCTTGAAATAATATTGGATGGTTGCATGTAGAGAATAGGGATAAGTGCTTGAGTGATATTTCTAGTATTCTTGCTTCTCTCTTGTAAATGAGTGTCAATCCTTATAAATGGAATTTCAATGGAATTTTATAGGGGTTTTAATGATCATGGGTTAAATGAATTCATGTTATGCCAACATGAATTAGGATAAGGATCTAGGATAAAATGACCGTTAGAACCTATTTTGCACTTGGACAATAATGTTCAAAACTAGACACCCTAGGTTTCAGTGCTCCTATCCAACTTGGGCACTATTTTCCAAAGGGAATGAGATGTGGGGGATGGATCTAAGCTTAATAAGAGTTTCATGGGTCTAAAAGGGTTAATATTGGGAGGTTGTGGATGACTGGGAATCAGTGAAATAGGAGCCTAAAAGGGTTGTGCAAGCAATTAGGAGGACCTATGGATTGGGTGTCATTGGCCATACTCAAGCAACCAAAATTTTCATTTTATATTACTACAAGTGTCATTTTTTTAATTATTACTATTTTAGTGGTTGTATGCTTTTTTTTAGTGTATTTGACATTAATTGATGGCTATATTCCTTTTAGTATCATCATTTTTTATGGTTGTGTAATTTTAATTTGGGGGTTTTTCATTTAGTGGTTGTATGCCTTGATTTAGTGGTATATATTTGGTGATTGTACACCTTATTTAGCGATTTCCATATGGTGGCTATATACCTCATTTTGGGTTTATAATATGGTGGATGTATGCCTCATTTAGAAGTTATAATTGGTGGTTGTATGTTATTTCCTTATGAATATGATATTATTTATTAAATGAATGCTTGTGATTCTAAATGGAAGTTTTATGCTTCTATCTCATTATTTTAACTCTATTTGGTAGTTGTACATTATGGTTTATTTCATTTTTAATTTGATACTTTAGAATAATAGTATGTTGATGTTTTTATTTGAAGGTTATTGTATTGTTAATTTTATAATTTTGTTAACATTTAGAGATAGTTGTTTTTAATTTCTTTGTTGGTGGTTTTGGATAACCCATTTTTGGGGAAACATACATAGACATGTTTTGTTTTGGGTTTTTATACTCCTTAGAGATAATAAAATATTAAATATTTCATTTAATTTTTGTGATAAATTTGAAGGAAATAAACTATTATATCTTTTAATATTGAGGTCATGAGTCTAACTAGAGGTTGTAGGGACTATTTAGTGGTGATGATTAAATTATAAATAGGTATTGGGTAAATAATACATAATGTATTTAGAGGTAGTTATTTTATTTAGATTATAACTATATGGATATTTCTTACTATTTTTTACTAAATTATGGTTTACACTACCATAGAGGTTATAGCTTCTATGTCTTAGTAATAATTAAATTTGTTTTAATTAAAATTATATAGACCTATAGGAAGTTATATCAAATACATAAATTCCTATAATAGAATAAACTAAGGCAAGAATTTTTGTAACTTGGATTGATGGTAAAAGTGGGCAACTACCTCATATATTTATAATTTATATGATATTAAACTACCTCGGAAATTATAAGGCTCATAAAGCCATACTATTGGGCCCATAACCCATTAAGTAAGGTTTTTGTGCCAATATGACATCCACCTAGGCATGAGAGGATCATTTTATCGAGTGGTTAGCCTTTGGAATTTTTGTATCTAATTGGAGGTTGTGGTATAAATCTTGTAGTAGCTGGTAGGGGGATAACCATCTCCCTAATTTTTGGGGCATCATCAAATATTTGAAGAGACATGGCAAGTATAGCATGGAGTTTACAAATTCATAGAGCTATTGGTTATGATTATAGAGTTACATCTTGACACTCAACATACAACTGGCAAAGATGCTCCTAAAGACTTATTTAATGAGCTCAATCTTGAAGAGGTAAATAAGATGAAGGACTATAGTGATGTTATAGCAAAATAAATTTACTCTAAAAACATTACTCCAACTACCATTAAGGATTTATAATTAGTATATAGGCCACTTGGCTCCATTTATATGCACTCAAGCTCATTTGTGAGCCTCTAGGTTTGTAATGATATGATATGAATATAATATATATTATGGACTTTGAACAATGATGAATACTACTGAATTTAACTATTTTTTGTCTAGTTTACATGTCCTTTTATGTTGTTAATGTGATGTGAAATTTCATAAGGTTATACCATTTCTTTAATTATATTACTTAATATTCATGTATTTATTAGATCCTTGATTTAATGGAGTTTATTAAATTTTCATGATGTCACCATTATTTTATATGAAGGATGAGTATAGGATTGTGCCAATACCCAATACTTGTGTAATTCACATCTATTTAATATGATTAAAAAAATCCTATGACCCCTTAAGCACCTATACAACACTAGGCTTAGTCCACAAAAGGCTAAAACTTATGGATCTACCTTAAGTTTCATATGATTGATTAAATCCCCTAATTGAATCCTCATACCATGGAAAAACTAGCCTAGTGCAAGCCTTAAATCCTTCTTAGCTATGATTTAGGTGAGTGCATAAGGAATGTAACTTATATGGATTTATGTCAGCACAACTGAGTGTTAAATATTGAGTGTAAAGGGAACATCCCATACTTATTCTTAGTTGTAGTAAACCAAGAACTAACTAGAATTTTTATAGTATTTTGGTTCTATTTCTAGGACCCATGTTGAATTTTGTTGCTATGATGGTGTGATATAATGATGTACCAAATTTCTCTCAAAAACATTGAGCACTTGTTGTATTAGGTGGAAGATAGTTTTTTAGTAAAGCATCCAACTTATAAAGGACAAAAAACAATAAAATAGGTTTATGAAAACTTATATGATGCTTTGTATGAGGTTTTTTTTTTGTGAGTTACTTGAGCATGTGTATCAATGGTTGGTTTCATGTTTAACCCATAAAAGATAATTCTATGGATGATACTATGAGTGAATAAAGGAGCACCTAGAAAGTCTTGAGATCCTAGATGTTACTTGGACTAGAGTGGTGGATAAATGGTGGCAAGGAGCCCTAAATAGCTATGTAGTTGAGTTCATAGTCTAAACATATTCTTGCCTTGAAGATATGGAGTACCAATTTTTGCATGATCCTAAAAGCACATTTATGAAGGAGTTCAATGTATAGCTCAAAAATCTAATAGTCGATTATGGTTTTGAAACTTTGGGGATAGAAGACTAAAATAATTTCATGTATGAGATTCATAAAGGAGGATAAAGGTATGTGTAAGTGAGGCATAATGGAAGGGGATGAGTAAATTGAAACTCGAGAGCTCAAAAAATAGACCTATAATAAGAAATAACACTGACTGATAGAGGATATAAAACTTGAAAGATTCAAAAAGACCCATAATGAATGGGAAGGGCATGGGGAAGGATCCCTTGAAATACATCAGTGCAAGGATGATATATATATATATATATATAATTAATTGGTGGACCAATCTTGATACTTGATGAGTGTGTAATTGACTGAGTTCTTACAATATTTGGTGACTACATATACATTAACGTGACTACCCCCTTTAAACTTATGGTACATGCTCACACACTAGATCCCCCACTTGAAGAAAGTATAAAAGTCTTTTTTGACCTTAATAATACCTCAAATCTTATATATTTTATATATTTGGATATTAACTTTGTGATTGGATAGATTATTCCATATAAAAAAATGAGCACAACTACCTCTAGATCACTGGGCACTAGCTCACCATAATAGAACTTGATTGTGAGCATACCAACTTAATCAATGTCAATAATGCAAGGTGTGAAGCATCCCATAGGAAGTGGTCCATTTCCATAAGAAAGTATCACAATACCAATGATGTCAACTATGTCTGTAGTAACAATAAGAAAAGTGCCTAACCTTATGGCTAGAGTCATTAGAGGACCACCACTAGGACAGGTGTTAGGGGGAAAATAACCTCAAGTACTATCTTCCCCCTCATAATAGATCTACTATGAAATGGTTACACACCTACTAGAGTGTCGCAACATAGAAAATGCTATAGAATATGTGTTAAAGTGTGAACTACAGTGTCAGATGAAAGGCATAACCCAATTAGAGTACAAGGTTACTTAGTTTATGATCACTTTACTTGATCATGCCCACATATAGTATATAAAATTTGATCCCAACTAGGCCACAATTGACTATGATACCATAAAAGATGCATTCCTAAAGGAATTTGACATTTTGGAGTTTGAACAATAGAGCTTCACTTCACTAAAATAAATTACCCAAGGACTTTCAAAGAGTGTGTTCCTATATGATGCAAGATTAAAAAGTCTCCTATTGAATCTCCCATATGATATTAACCCTTTCCAACATGCATAGTGGTTCATTGGGGGGTTATTCATGCCATTCTAAATAACACTTTCATGAAGACTTTTATCGACCCTTAAGAAGCACTTGAATTTGTGCTCGAAGTTAAGGTAGTCAAAAGTGCAGACATTAAGATCAACTAATTTATGGAAGCATATATTGCATATATGGCCTCCCATCTCCAAAAAAATTAATATTAACTCCTCATATGATGCTCAATGTGGACTATGGTGCACCAATTATGAATTAGAAGGACATAATAAAACTAACTACCCATAAAAGAACATGCACACCCTTCTTATAACTTACAAAGTATATTAAGATGTGCATGATGTCCAAAACTATCCTTTGTTTTAATGCACCAAACAAGTCAGCATAATGATTTATTATCATCTATGTGATGCCTACACCCATAATACTAATGATTATTTTGTGATTGATGAAATGTGCAAAAACATGGAAATTGGTGCATGATGAAAGCAAACCAAAGGAAGGATGGCTATGGCCAAAATAATATAGACTTAAAGATACAATGAGACACTAGAGGATGAGGCAAAATATGTGGTGGGGGAAGCCTATGACCAATCTCATGTTATAAGTGTGGATCAATAGAGCATTATCAGTGTGACTACCCTACACATCCCATGTGTGGGTATTTGTAAGGGCCCCACAAGGTCAAGTAATTCCCTAACCTATATAAAAATTTGGCCTAGGGTAGGTCTAGTGTAAACAAGCATGAAAAAATGATTAGGTGCAAGCAGAAGATGGAAAAATGGACCCCAAATGTGCAACCTATGCACATGGAGGTAGTTAAGGTATAGAAAACTACATGAAGTGGATTCAACACTCAGTTGTAAGTTATGCCAATACCTGAGCTATGCCTAGATTATAGGGAAAGGGTCAAAATTATCACATAATTCATTCCAAACCAATATACCAAAAATATGTATTATAGTAGATTATGAGTGTAATCAAAAACCTATAAGGGGAGATATAATTAGTAGGATACCTAAAATCACAGGATACAACCTCTCATAAGAGGTAAGATACCCAAGAATTTGAAGTACAAGAGTCAACTGAGATCATGTGCCTCTTACAAATAGAGGGAGTGTTTCCCATATTAAATAACTTACTCCAGGATTACGTAGGTTAAAATCAAGTTGAGGTCATCATGCCATGTATGTAGAGGGTGAAATAAGTTTGACATACTCAAAATTTTGAATATGACCAAGAAATCCTAGTGGATACCACTATTGATAGATGGTCTATCTATGAGGTTCTTGTGGACATAGGCACCGAGGTCAACATCTTGACCAAGTATGCTCAGGAGAAAATGGGAAGACCATCCTTGAGACCCTTCCCTCACATAATTTTCATTCCTAATAAGACCTAATCATATCCTATCATAATTTTGAAGAGCATAATTGTAAATATTACGGGCATCAAATTCTATACTGATTTTGAGGTAATAGAGTTAGTAGAGTGGGATAACTACCTAGTGTTTCTAGGAAGTCCATGATGTTATGAAAATAATGTAGATATGCACTTCAAAAGGTCCTATATGACATTTGAGAATGCAAAGGAGAGGGTAGTTATACCTCTCTCAAATGACAAAGGACCCCATATGTTGAAATCATGAACATCAAGGATGAGATCAACCATATCTATAACATCACAGTGTAAGACACCAGGACTCTAGACTTGAATGATTAAGGAATCCTATCTTAGGAAGATGGATAATCAACCTTAGACACCACTGATGTTTCTTGTGACCGATGTGCTAAGGAACCATATGTGACCATTGGTCAATGGTGATACTTGGTGTATGTAAAGGTGATCCAAAACTCAAAAAGTCTTGGTTGAAGAATATTTTAGGAACACAAATAATAATATTATCTCTAAGAAGAGATGTTTTACTGCTCAAAATTACAGATACAACATATGCCTATCTTTGGGAAGAGATGTCTATTTTCCTTTTTAGGATACATATCTATTTTTAATTATTTTTGAAAGTAGGAGGAGGATGTGGAAGGTCACCAATATTTAGGGAGATGAAATAGTCTGACTTTCATGAATTATAATAATATAGAAATTGAGAAATTACTATTTTAGAAACTTACTATTTTTAGACAGCACTACTAAAATTGAAATTTGGGGCACTTCCATTTGGTTTTTATGGGTCAAAACCCATCAAAAAAAGTTCATGAAATATTAAAAAATTTCCCTCATTATTATCTTTCTAATGGTTAAAACAGGGAGTCAAATGGAGCTATGGTGAAAAAGTTATGGATCTCAGACATTATGCCACCAATTGGGGTAGGACCATCACCCAAATTGTTACCTGAAGTGTTGTATGAATCATTCCTCCCTCCTTGAGAATCAATGGTACCCATTTCATCAAGATTATTTATCAAGTGTGTTATTTTTATCTTGATCTTACTCTCATCCACTAGAGAAAAAATATATAAATCAAGCTCACCAATGTCTAGTTGTTCTGTTATGACTTAAGTGTTCAATAAAGGTGGATGATATGGAATAGCTACATCATTTGGTGTCATGGGTCAGAAACCAATGCATACTTGGAATGGAATATGATTTATGAAGGCATGCAGGTCATGATTGTTCACCATTTCTATTCATCCATCAATGTAGGCCATGAACTTCCTCAGCTTGGTATCCATTCACTTTTGTTGTTATGTTGATTATGTAGTCAGGGTTGCAACATCAGCCCTTTTGGATTTCTATCGCTTGACCACCATGAGAACAAGTTTTTTGGCTCTAATCAAGGAGACAAATGTGGAAGGTGGTACCTTAGGTATGCTATACCTTTATGTTCCAAGAGTGAGGGTGATCCTTTGAGTTATTGATTCATACATGCCATGTCAATCATACATGAATGGTTGACCAAGAAGTACATCAAAATCATCTATATTTACCACATCACACAAGCCCTCATCTTGGAAAGGTTTTATTTCATATGAAAGAAGACACTAGTGGGTTACACAAAGGTTTCTCCTTGGACTCAACCATCCAATACTATATGGCTTTGGGTGAGGCTTCATGGATATATTTAGAATTTTCACAACATTAGCAGAGATTAAATTATTTTGACTCCCACTATCAAGAATGAAATGTAAAGGCTTACCTTTCACCCATAACTTAGAGTGAAACAACCTTTCCTTATCATCTACCCTTTCTTCATGGGTCTATGATGAGGCAATGATGGCATCAGGCTCAACATCTATAATCTCTTCTTCATCCTCTTTGACTGCAAGGTGTGTATGAGGTAGAGTAGTAGATGCTGAGGATTGTGACTCAGAAATTAGGGAATTGATGTCTCAAATTTCATATTTAGAGTGAGGTATAGATTTTTGGTAATCACACCATTTTCTATTCTTCCCTTCCTTTTTCTTCCAACTTTGGCCTCATGTTTGACCTTCTTTGTCACTTTATCATTTTGAAGGTTGACTCTTCATATTCAATCTTTCATGCTTCTACTCAATATTTATCATGAAATTTTATGCCTCACTGAGGGTCTCAAATTTCAAGAGTTCCATTTCCCCTATATATACCATTATATTACACTTTGATATTTTAGAACCTTGTGTTTCTCACTTTCTTGGATGACCAATCTTGTAAATAGAGAATGAAAAATGTCGGTGTAATCTTGACCAAACTATTCCTTACCTTGGTGAAGTTTTTGCCACTCTATTTATAGATCATCATATGCTCCAATATGGTAATATTATTCATTTATAGCTTCTATGAAATCATCCCAGGTAGGTTCTACCTCAAGGTCAATATCATCTATACTAAATCTCTTCTTATACACTTCCCACCAATTTTTTATAGGTAGTGATGATTTTAAAAGAGAAAAAGTAATCTTCTCTTTATAGATGAATTTATTTATATAAAAATAGGATGAAAATTGATCCAACCAATTTTCTACTAGATCAGCATTTATTTTTCCTTCAAATGTAGGGATATCAAAATTCACCTAAACCTTGAAAGGTGTTGGGGTACTGAAAAGATGTGGGGTTACAGATGAGGAGCCATGATTTCCCATCAATATTTGTTGGAGAAGTTGGGTGAATTGTTGTAGCATCTATGCTTGCTACTACTATAGGGCTTCATTCACCATTTCTTTGAAAGGATCTGATGTCTTGGTGTTGTCTGCCATTTTAGGTCATTTGGAGTGAACAGGTGGATAGTCTACTGGATATTATATTTTCCACCTAAGATTATTATAGTATAACCTCATCCTCATGATCATACACTCTTAATACAAAACTCTTTGATACCACTAATCTAAAACTCAAAAATTCTTGGTTGAATAATATTTTAAGAACTCATAAATATTAATGCTATTTCTAAGAAGAGATGTTTTATTGCTGAAAATTATAGATACAACATATGCCTATCTCTGGGAAGAGATGTATTTTTTCCTTTTTGGGATACATATCTATTTATACCTATTTTTTAAGTTACGAGGAGGATGTGCAAGGTCACTAATCTTGATGGATTTGAAATGTTTTAACTTCCATGAATTACAATAATACAAAATTTGAGAAATTACTATTTTTAGAAACTTTCTATTTTTAGATTACAATATTAAAATTGAAATTTAGGGCACTTCAATTTGGTTTTTATCTATCAAAACCTATAGATAAAATATTTGTGCCATCTCCTAGCATTCCCCTCATGAATTATTCAAATGGGGAGTCAAATGGAGCTATGGTGCAAAAGTTATGGCTCTTAGAAGTTCTACCACTAATTGGGGTAGGACCGTCACCTAAATTTTCACTTGAAGTGTTGTCCAAATCAATCTTCCCTCCTTGAGAAGAAAATGTCCCCATTGTATCAATATTCTTTATCAAGTGTGGTAGTTGTGTCTTTGTTTCATTCTCATCCACTGGAGTAAAACTTTACAAATAAAGATCACCAATGTCCAATTGTTCTACTATGATTGAAGTGTTTAATAGAGGTGGATGATATGGAATGGCTACATCATTTGGTGTCATGGGTTGGAACCTGATGCATGCTTAGAATGGACTATGCTTTTTAAATATATGTAGGCCCTAATTGTTCACCATTTCTATTTAACCATCAATATATGGATGGAAGACCATGAACTTCCTTAGCTTGGTATCCATTCACTTTTGTTGTTGTTTTGATTATGTAGTCAGGGTTGTAACATTGAACCTTTTGGATTTATGTGAATTGACCACCATGAGAACAAGTTTTATGACACTAATCAAGGAGATATTTATGGAAGGTGGTACCTTGAGTGCCATGTATTGGCACATTCCAAGAGTGATGGTGATCCTTCAAGTTCTTGATTCATATATGCCATGTCAATCATACATGAATGGCTAACCAGTAAGTACATCTCAAACATCTAGATTGACCACATCACACAAGAAATCATATTGGAAAGGTTTTATTTCATATGAAAGAAGACAATAGTAGGTGACATAGAGTTTTCTTCCTAGACTCAACCATCTAATATTGTATGGCTTTAGGTGAGGCTTCATGGATAGATTTAGACTTTTCACAACATTAGCAAAGATTAAATTCTTTTGAGTCCCACTATCAATAATGAAATGTAGAGGCTTACCTGTCACCCATAACTTAGAGTGAAACAACCTTTCCTTATCAACTACCCTTTCCTCATGTGTCTATGATGAAGCAACAATGGCATCAAGCTTAGCATCTACAATCTTTTCTTCATCCTCTTCAACTACAAGGTGTGTATGAGGCAGAGTAGTAGATATTGAGGATTGTGAATTTGAAAGTAGGGACTTGATGGATACACATTCTTATTTGGAGTGAGTTCTATATTTGTGGTAATGACACCATTTCCTAGTCTTCCCTTCCTTTTGCTTCCAATTTTGGCCTCATGTTTGACCTTCTTTTTCACTTTTCTATTTTTAAGGTTGAATCTTCATATTCATTCTTCCATGCTTCTGCTCAATCTTCACCATGAACTTGTATGCCTCACCAAGGGTCTCCAAATTGAAGATTTCCATTTCCCCTATATATATCATTGTATTCCACCATGATATATGAGAACCTTGTGTTTCTCACTTTCCTAGATGCCCAATCTCATAGATACAGATGAAAAATGTTATTGTAATCTTGAATAGACTATTCCTTACCTTGGTGAGGTTATTTCCACTCTATGTATAGATCATCATATGCTCCAATGGGGTAGTATTATTTCTTTATATATTGTATGAAATTATCCTAGGTAGGTTCTACCTCAAGGCCAATATCATCAATATTGAATCTCTTCTTGTACACTTCCCACTAATTTTTTATAGGCAATGATGCTTTTAAAAGAACAAAAGTGATCTACCCTTTATCAGTGAATTTATTTATATAGAAATAGGATGACAATTGATCCAACCAATTATCTAATACATCAGCATTGATTTTTCCTTCAAATATAGGGATATCAAAATTCACTTGAACCTTGAAGGGTGTTGGGGCACTAAAAATATGTGGGGTTGCAGATGAGGAGCCAAGATTTCCAATTGAGATTTTTGGAGAATTTGGGTGAATTGTTGTAGCATCTACACTTGCTACTACTAGAAGGCTTCATTCACCATTTATTTGAGAGGATCAGATGTCTTGGTGTTATCTTCCATTTGAGTTCATTTGGAATGAATAGGTTGATACTCTACTGGCTCATTTATTTTCCATCTAAGCTTCTTGTAGTCTAACCTCATCCTTGGGATCATGCACTCTTAAGATAAATTTATCTCATACCACTAATCCAAAACTCAAAAATTATTTGTTGAAGAATATTTCTAGAACACACAAATATTAATGCTATCTCTGAGAAGAGATGTTTTATTACTCAAAATTTTAGATACAACATATGTCTATCTCTAGGAAGAGATGTTTATTTTCCTTTTTAGGATACATATATATTTATAACTATTTTCTAAAGTATGAAGAGGATGTGGAAGGTCAAAAATCTTGAGGGAGATGAAATGGTTTGACTTCCATGAATTACAATAATACAGAATTCAAGAAATTACTATTTTTAGAAACTTATTATTTTTAGACTGCACTACTAAAATTGAAATTTAGGGAACTTCCATTTAGTTTTTAGGGGCCAAAACCCATTGAGTGGAGCTTTGTGCCATCTCATAGTGTTCCCCTCATTCTTATATTTCCAATAGTTAAAATGGGGAGTTAAATGGAGCTATGGTGTAAAAGTTATGGCTCTCAGAAGTTCTACCACCAATTTGGGTAGGACCATCACCTGAATTATTGCCTAAAGTGTTGTTCAGATCAAAAGAAACCAAAAATAATAAAGATAGACTAGATATATATTTATCATGTTTCTAAAATATGGGTCCCTTATATGAGGAAAATGGGGAAAAGAGTGTTCCTTATCAATAAAGGCAAACTTGTAGTTCTCCCAAGATATTAAGGGAGTAATCCAATAAAATACTATGTTTGTGATCTTGAGTCATGCATCCTAAAATAAGTGGATATAATGGGTGTAATAGTGTACACATTAAAGAGTACTTCCACTCATTTGTGGGTATCACAAAAATCTAGCTTTCCATCTTGGCAAGATGTGAAGATAGTCATTTTCAGTAGATTCAAAAAGAGCAATGAGGACCTGGACATTTCAACCTACACTAGAGACTTTAATCCCATAGTGAATTTACATATTTACAAAGTAATGTGGATGGAATATGGTGAAAATTACCCATGGAATATAAGGGTGTACACCTTCTATAGGACCTTAAATACTTGGGTGTAGGTGTGGTATGTATTCAATGAGATGTGCAATGAAACCACATATTAGGATGCCCTTAAGAAGTAGTTTGTTCATACCTTCTCCTTTTCTTCACAAAATATTGAACTAATTGAGACATTATAGGTAGTTTAAAGGATATTTTTTGACACTAATATATTTTAGGATCACCTAAAGGACTTATTTGGTGAAAAAGGGTTAGCACTCACAACCTTCTTCAAGGAGAAAAATCTAACTATTAACTCTAGTGATGAAGATTATGACACATGGAAGGTTCAAAATTGGAGGAGTTTGATAGGGAAAAGGATGTTGGTTTACCAATTTGAGAATGGCACCATAAAAGAATAATAATCAAACATATTTAAGTAGAAACAATCTAGGGAAATAGACAAGTTGAAGATTCTCACCAAGAGAAGCATGAACCCTACTAGGTGTCATTAAAAACTACCAAGGTAGACATTAGTTTAGAATGAGAACTAAAATTTTCCACTATGAGTGCCTATTGGTATGATATAGAAATTTCATTAATTTTTGACCTCTTAAATAAATTCCAAGGCTTGTTCCCATAAAACTATAAGGATATGAAAGATGCACACTCATCCCTCAATAAAATGAGAATCAAACTAGTGACAGTGTGAGACCCATCAAAAATCATCATTATAGGATGAACCTAAATCTACATGCCAAGGTCAAGATTGAGATTGATGTCATATAAACACATGATTCATCTAACTAGTGTAATAATCTAGGTGGGTCAGCCCCATGGTCATCAAAATAAAAAATGATCGATGTATCAAAAATTTTATTGACTATATACTATTGAATGTCACCTGCATAATTGACCCATTTCTTACTATATTCACAGATGAAGTATTAGATGGAATTATAGATTATAAAATATACATATTTATTGATGGGTTATTAGGATACCATCAATTCTAGATCAAGGAGGAAGATAATCCTAAAACCACCCTTGTGACTAAATAGTGGTGTTTAGCCTATAATGTAATTCCCCTTTGGCTAAACAATGCAACAACCATTTTTTCTTGGATGGTGATCACTGCATTCAAAGACTTCATTCATAAATTCCCACAAGTATACTTAGATTATTGGATAGTGTATGGGTTAGTAAAGTATCACCATGATAATTTGTGCCTAATGTTTGAAATGTGTAGGAAAATGAAAATTTATTTAAACCTTAAGAAGTGTGTTTTTACAATGCCATTTAGATCTTTGCTTGAGCAGATCATATATAAGGATGGTTTGCTCATTGATCTAGCCAATATTATAATCATCCTCTAGATGTAGACCCCAATAACCTATAAATATGTTCTTGCCTTTCTTGGGTATTACAAATATTACAGGAAGTTCATAAGAAATTATTCTAAGATTGAGGTGTTTCTAGATGAACTTCTATGAAAGGATGGCCCATTCTATTGGGGCCAACATAAGAAGATTATTTTGAGACCCTAAATCTTAAAATAGAAAGTGTACCAATATTATAGTTTCTTGACTAAGTAACTCTCTTCCATGTCCATATCAATGCCTCTGGTATCTTAATTAGTGTAATTCTCACTCAACTAGGTGAAGGGAAAATGGATCATCCTATTTATTTCATAATTAAAAAATCAACCAAGGAAAAATAAAACTACACCAAAAGTAAGTATGAGGTAGTTTCCATAGTCTATTCCCTAAAGAAATTTTGACAATATTTTTTGGTGACCCATTCATCTTCTTCACTAATCATGAGGCTCTTAAGTACCTAGTGAACAAGCCCATTTTGAATGGGTGAATTTGTTAATGGACTATTTTAATTCAATAATTCTAATTTATTATGGTGGTAAAGCCTAAAAAATAAAACTCATTCTAAGACCATGTATTTTTCATCAACTTTGGTAATGCAACAATGCTAATTGAATATGATATGCCTGATGTGTAAATTTATAGGGTCTAATGCATCTTGAAAGACTTAGAAAATATTGCCACATTTATGACCTTTAGATCTACACCTCAGACCATGAAAACTAAGGATAATTAGTATCTCATGGTTCATGGCACCCCTTTTCAACTCATTATAGGGAATTATACAAGTTGGGCCATATGGAAGTCTTGCATTAATATGTCTTAGATCATGACTATGACTCAGTAGTGTAAGAGGTGCATGAATGAATTACTAAAGTCTATTACACTAGGGATAACATGACACAACAAATAATATGATTAGGCTTGTGGTGGCCAACTCTATTTCATCTTGAAAAATAATATGCTAAAGCATGTGATGTCTCCTAGTGCATAGGAAAACTAAACCACTAGGATGAGATGCCTCTTAGCCCCCTCCTTGCCTAGGTACCATTTGTAAAATGGGTAATTAACTTTTTTGGGCCTATTAATCCTATTGTGAGGTGAATAGGCATAAGGTACATTATAAATACCATAGATTACTTCACCAAGTGGGATAAAGTAGTACCAACCAAAGATTGTACAATTCCACAATAGAAAGATTCATCTAGGATAATATTATCAACAAGTATGGATGCCCACTTAGCTTGACTAACAACCATGGCATGCACTTCATAAATGAAACAATCTAGATCTTACTAACTAAATATATGGTGGCATACCATTAAATGACACCCTACCACCCCCAAACTAATGGTATAATAAAGGTATTTAATAAAATAATGGGAATGTGCCTCACAAAAATATTTAACATTAGTTGCAAGGATTAGAATGACCATGTGTCAGTGGTGTTATGGTCATATCACATAATGTACAAGTGCCTCAACAAGGCTACACCATTCTAACTATTTTTTTAGCATAGAGGTTATTTTATGTATGGAATTCCTAGTTCCCTCATTATTCATTATGCATATTGGTCAATTGGATTAACATCAATATTTAAGCACACACCTAAAAGATTTGGAATAGTTGGGCGAGACACACACCCAAGCATGATGTAGCTAATAGATAGAAAAGACATGCCAAAATCTATGTCATGATAAATAGATCAAACACAATGTATTTATAGAAGGTTAATTAGTCTTGTTATATGAATCTAATTAACTAAATCACTTAAGAAAACTATAGATTAGGTGGATAGGACCTGATATCATCTATAGTATATTAAATACTGATGCATGCAAGATGCACACAATGACTAATGAGATAATCCTTAGGCATTTCAATGGTAAAATATTGAAGGAATACCATCACTAGGGTGGTCCTTACACCATCTAACACTATATTTATGATAAATAATCTCTCACCTTATTTTGTGAGCATAAATAATTTGATGCAAGGCAAATATTTTCCTTAGGTTTGTTTCTTTTATGTTGTTTGAATAAGCATGGTGCTTTCAGGCCTACAGGAGAAATTTTTGGCACTTACACACATATAAACCTCTTAAGGTGATTTGATCATGATTGATTTTTAAGTGCCTAAGGATAAACACCTATGTTTTGGGGCATTTATGATATTTTATAGGTTAAAAAAATATAACTATGAGTATCTGAAGGAAGGCACATTAGATTTTTGTATTAAAGAGATAAAGATAAATAAAATGAGACACTAGAGGGCTAGCATAAATATTTATATGGGGTAGGGAAGGTTGAATCAAAATACATGAAAGTGTAGAGAAATCAACCAAGAAAGAGAGGTATGCTTGCAAGGAAATACATCAAGAGATGGATCTTAGGAGGTTGAATCATGTGCATGTGAAGCACTATGCCTAAGTAACCATAAGAATGTAAAAGGTCATGCCAAGTTAGAAGGGCATAAGATAATAAATATCATAATATCTGACACCCACCTAATAGTCAATGAGAAGTGACCATTTTAATCACTTGTCACTTTACCAAATAAACCATTAGCAAAGTTAATGTTATTGCAATAGAAGAACAAAAATATACATAAATGAGTAGTTGGTAGTGGATTTTAGTGCATTTGGTGGGTTTATCAGATTTCAAGAATCCAAATTCCACCAACCATTAATGTGGTAGATAAAAACATAGTATAAAAGGGAAGATGGTAGAGAAAGGAAAGTTACTATCATTTTCAAGGGATTAACACAAAGCTAAAAGCCAAAGCCATTAAAACTAAGAGACACTAAAAAAGAGAAAAAATTTCCCCCATACCCTAAAAAATAACAAAAGACCATAAATATGACTACATTTCACATTAAGAAGAAAGGTAGATGAACAAATAAAATTGGATAGAGAAATAGGGAAGTGGGATTTTTTCAGAATGACCAAGCTACTATTAATAGGGTAGGAAGCTTGATAGTTAAATGCACAATTGCATTTTCTATGATTGTGAAGCATGATAGGCACAATTTTTGGATTTAGAAAAATCAAATAGACATGATTTAGTAGTATAAAATTTAGGATGGGCAATAAATGATTAAGTACAGGTGTAACACAAGTGCAAAAACATGCAAATAAAGTACAAGTGGTGAAGGAAATAGTCACTATGAAACTAGAGGCACAAATGGTGGGAGGAGTAATCATTACAAAGATAGATCCCAAAGAGAGCACAAATCTCACCTATATAGAGATGAAATACCCTCTAGAGGTTATGGTGGGGGAGAAGTGGGTGTCATTTGTGCATATTGGCAAAATTAAAGACTATAACCAAATGATAGGTAGCAACATGCAAAAGTTAAATAAGGACTAGATGGTAGACACTGGGAAGAAGACCAAGGTAGGGGCTATGCTCTTTAATGTCTCCATTAAAGACAAATTAGAAACCATGGGAACCACACAACTATTTGAGATGCCATGTATTTGTAATATGGAAGACTTGATACATTTCCTCGTCTTATGAGTACATGATGTTCAATTCTACTTTGATACATGGTGTATGAGGATTTATGCAAACCTTATTAGTAGAATCATAGGGATTCATAATGCATGATACAACATAAGAGAGATGATGTAAGATGAGGTGGAGTTATAAAGGGTTGTAAAACTCCTAGGCTACTACAAGTCACAGATTGTGTTTTTCATTAAATACATCTAAGACCCTAGTATAAGGGTAACAACACACATTTTTTGTTCTAAACTTTGCCCTAATGATTGGTCATCTGATATCAATAGGACATTATTGTGTATTACCCACCACATGGCATAAGGAGTGATATTCAACATCTCTAATTTCATTATAGAGGATATAGTCAAGAATGCACAAGAGTGATATCAAGCACATGAGACCTTGTAGTGGAATTACATGTTGATCCTTATAGTAATGAAATAGGTAGGTGTGATAAATGGTGATGAAAACCACCTATGGGTGTTCCCACCTAGCCACAATTTCCTTATAATGAAGTATAAGGACTTCATTTTCCCACCTGACTTCTCATAGAAATGTAAGACTAGGTGGTAAGGGTGGTTTGAGAGGTATATATAAGACTTTAGGAAGGAATTCCACATCCCAAAAAAATCACCCAATAACTGGTGGGAACAATAACCTTTATTATGATGCATCACTTATGTGTGGTGTACCTATAGTTCACATATGGGAATTTGTTAGGATGGCTCTGGTTACCTTACATGTTCTCAACCAAGTACTTCATGGTGGAAATAAGGAGAATACCCAATGGGTATCAACTTGATATCCAAGTCAAATTTGTGGATCATGATAAAAGAATAATAAAGTACTAATTTTTGTGCCCTTGAGCCAAGGCCACCAAATATGAGGAAGGTGATAGCAATAGGAAAAACATCCATCCCCTCTAGAGGGTATTAATTAATGGGAGAATATTTAACCTCTACTATGAGATGAAGTTACACAAGAAGGGTGGAGATCCTAGAAAGGATGATGATCACCCCTCCTAGTCAGTGATGAAGGGAAGGTTATGCCAAATATATAAGTGAAAAAAATCCAAATGAAATGGGGTGAGAAGTTAGAAGAGATCACATAGTCCATATAATTAAAAATTACCTCTAAAGAACCAATTGTGTCCCCTACTCCAAATAAGCACATGAACTTCATTAAAGAAGGTGATTCTTCTATAAAGAAGACATAGAAAAATACTAAGGGACATATAGTTTTCCCTACTATAACTCTTTCAAGTATGGAGAAAGAGGCAACCCTCACACCCATAATAGATGAGGAAAACAAATAAGATTAACCAGGGACTTATATCCTATAGATAAGATAAGGAGAAGAGGAGCTCAACACTAGAAATATGTAAAATGCCCTATAAAGTAGCATGATCATTATGTTATAGGTAATAAAGGAAATGACAAGCCTCACATCTAGTGTAACCTCATTAATGATCCTTCTAAGGAAACCAATGTTGACAGCTAGTGAGGACGCCTCCCCAATGATTCTTCAAATGGTTGAGGAGAAAATAGTGGCTTGGAAGAAGATGAAATTGAATGAGGAGGATATCAAAAAGGCTTTTATACTTAAAAAGAGGTAGAATCTTAACCAAGAGAAGAAAAAGGCCAAGTTAGAGAAAAGGCCCCCAAAGGTTCTCACAAGTGCAAGACCAGTAGTTAAAGTGGTCATAAAAACACCAAGTGACCCCACCAATAAAGTAAAAGAAGATGAACAAAAGGCATGCCCAAGTAGTGAAGGGGTGTCTTAATAGAAATAAGCTGATACTGGCACATTAGAACAAAAAATAGAGATGAAAGAGGATCTCAAACAAAAACAAGGTGACACTGTTATCAAAGGAATTATCCTGAAGGTAAGTATTGAAAAACCATAAGATGAGGAAATAAATGAGGGGGATATGTTTGATGAAGTAAACTCTAAGGACATAATAAGTGAATCCTCAAAAAAGATTTCCAAAGAGAGAAATAACACTAGTGAAGAGCAAGAATCAGAAATAGAGAAATATATCATTGAGAAGGATGATAAAGAGCTGAACATAAGGGAAATAACACATAAGAATTAGGCGGATGAGGATATCTACATGTATGAAAATATACCCCCAAGCTGCCACTACTAAGATGCATAAACAACTAATTTTTTCACTAGACCACTATATGGATGAGCCCTAATTTGAGGCACCTAGAGTGGCTACTTTAAGCTTGGAAGATCTTAAAGAAGGGAAAAACTCCATTCTTATTAACCCTCATTTTATGAACCCAGTCCAATTCAAGAATACACTAATAAGGTTTACCACTGAAGTGATGTGCCATAACATCATCAACGATGGCAAGGTGAGGAAGTGGAAAAGGCTACTCAAATAATCCAAAGAAGAGGCGAAGGCAAATAGGTTCAAGTTAAAACAACTTTATGATCACGTGGAGGAAGCCTAACCATATATTTTAGTCAACATCAACACTTCAAGACTTTTAGAGGTCATAAAGATTTATGTACTAGTGGATCAATACTCTCAAGACTATAACCCAAACTGGTAAAGGAAGAAGACCCCAACATTATGCTGAAGAAGGAGCTATCTAATAAGTTATAAGAGGTATAAGACCTATTTTAAAGTTTAAAAGAGGGTGTAGAAACATTAGATGCCACTTTATTAGTCTTCTTTAATAAAGCCTCAGTAATAGATACATGCCTCAAGAAGGCAAAGGGTGAAAAGGAGAAGTTGATGGCTCAAGTATACTTTGGAAGTAAGGTAGATAAACTACATATCATGGGTAGAAATAATGCACTTAATAACAAGATCAAACACCAAGAGTAGACCATTTAATCACTCTTTTATGTTCTATAGACTAAGGCCTATGAGCAAGGAGAGATCTTAGATGGAAGTTTGGAAAAGGTGAAAGCTAATGTTGAGTTCTTCTATAAATAGATGGATAAAATATATGTAGTTATGTTCACTAATACATACTCTAACATAGATAGTGCCACACAAGATATCAAGCTAGCCATTAAGGGATTTGAAGACTTCAACCCTGAACTCTAGGAGAATACACCTAAGTTCTACACTCCAAGAGTTTAATAGCTTAGTTTGAGGATGGACTAAATTTTTTGTATGGTGTATATGTTAGGCCATAATTTTTTAAGTAAGGTTTTTATTCCAATATGAAATCCACCTAGGTGTGAGAGGATTTTTTTATCTAGTGGTTATCCTTTATAAGTTTTGTATCTAACTTGAGGTTACAATACAAATATTGTGCCAACTGGAAGGTGGCTAACCATCTCTCAAATTTTTAGTACATCATTGAAGATTTAAAGAGATTTGGTAGGATTAGCATAAAGTTTTTAGAGTCATGGATGTAGTGTTTATGATGATAGAGTTATAGCTCAACACTCAATGTGTAACTTCCACCCTAGTGAAAATGCTCCTAAAGGCTTATTTAAGGATCTTGAGCCAAAAGAGGCATAGGAAAGGAAAGACTATAAAAAAGATTTGGTGGAATAAATTTACTCTAAAAACATTTATATAGATACCATTAAGGCTTTAGAAGTAGTATGGAGGTCACTTGGCTCCATTTGTATGCACCCAAGCTCATCTATGAGCCTCTAGGTTGCTAATGATATGATATGAATATAAAATCTATTATGGACTTTGAACAATGATAATAGTTAATGTATTTAAATATTATGTATCTAATTTACATGTATTTTTGTGTTTTTAATGGGATGTGAAATTTCACAAGGAGATATTATTTCTGGAATTATGTTTCTTGATGTTCATTCATTTTATTGGCTTACTACTTTAATGGATTTTCTGCACTTTTCATGATGTCACCATTATTTTGTATGAAGGATGAGTATAGGCCTATGTTAGTAACCCAATAGTTGTGTAATTAACATCTATCTAATATGAGTAAAATCAATCCTATGACCCCTTAATCATCTATATGAAACTAGGATTAGTCCATGAAAGGTTTGTGCTTATGGATCTACATTAAGTTTTATTGAATTTCTTAAGTCCCCTAATTAAATCCTCATGCCATGTCATAACTATCCCAACATGTACCCCAGTTCCTTCTCAAATGCACTTTGGGTGAGTACATAATTATTTTTCCTTTTGTGGATTGGTGTTAGTGGAATAGAGTGTTAAATGTTGAGTGCAAAGGGGACATCTTATGTTTGTGTCTAGTTGTAGTAAACCATGAACTAACTAGAATTCTCACAACACATATAGATTTTTTAGTTCCTATGTGAACATTTTAATAATTTTAACAAGATAATAATAAATGTAATTTGTATATTTTAGGTTTTTCAATTGTATGATTTAATCATTTCCATGTTTTTGTATTTTTTATATTGGTAAGTAATTATTATAAACTAAAAAGGAATGTCTTTTACATAGACACATATTGCCATTATGAATTACATTTATGTTATGATAATTATAACATATGAAATTTTCTTATTTAATATTTTATATGAACACCCACCTTTCCTAAATGTTGATGAATAATAATAAATAAGACAATTCATCAGTCAAAAAAGAATGCAAATGAATAGTGAAGTTGTATGCTAAGTGAAAGGAAGTATGAATTATTGATATTATATGTTTATATATTTGAGTTTACTTATATTGGGTGATTATATTTACACTTTAGGTTGTATGGATTTAAAAATTAAGCTTACAAATGATTTTTGTGGAATTATTGAACAATTTAAATCAAGCTTGTGACTTTTTTATTTTTGTGGGAGAAACTTCTAAATAAAATACTTTTACATGTCTAATTTGGACTACTTTATGTGATTTAATTATTAATGATGGGTTTTTGTGACCATTAAAAAAATATATCTTTATTTTTAATGGATGATGAATGACATGCATAAATTCGATAAATGTAACACTCGTATTTGGATTAACAAAAAGGATAATCATGATTGTATGTTATATCAAATAATATGGGTTGGTAAAAATATGATATGAATATAAAATTTGTTATGGACTTTGAACAATGATAATAGTTAATGTATTTAAATACTATGTGTCTAGTTTATATGTCTTTTTGTGTTATTAATGGGATGTGAAAGTTCATAAGGTCATATTATTTCTTGAAATATGTTTTTTAATGTTCATTAATTTTACTACCTTGCTACTTTAATGGAGTTTCTACACTTTTCATAATCTCACCATTATTTTGTATGGAGGATGAGTATAGGCTTATTCTAGTAACCCAATGATTGTGTTACTCACATCTACTTAATATGATTAAAATCAATCGTATGACCCCTTAATAATCTATATGACACTAGGCTTAGTCCATGAAAGGTTTATGCTTATGGATCTGCGTTAAGTTTTATTAAATTTCTTAAGTCCCCTAATTGAATCCTCATGTCATGTCACAATAGGCCCAACAGACACCCCAATTCCTTCTCAAATTCACTTTTGGTGAGTGCACAAGTCTTGTCACTTATGTGGATTTATGTTAGTGCAATCAAGTGTTAAATGTTGAGTGCAAAGGAACATCTTGTGTTTGTGTCTAGTTGTAGTAAACCAAGAACTAACTATATTTCTCATAACACATATGGATTTTTTAGTTCCTATGTGAACATTTTACTAACATTAACAAGATAATCATAAATGGAATTTGGATATTGTAGGGTTTTTATTTGTATGATTTAATCATTACCATGTTTCTGTATTTTCTAGATTGGCAAGTAATTGTTATAAACTAAAAAAGGAATGTCTTTTACATAGAAACATATTGCCATTATGAATTACATTTATGTTATGATCATTATAACATATGATATTTTCTTATTTCATAGTTGATATGAAAACCACTCTTTCCTAAATGTTGATGAATAATAAGAAATTAGACAATTGCAAGTTACTCATCATCAATCAGAAAAGAATGGTAATGAATAGAGAAGTTGTAAGCTAAGTGTAATAAACTATGAATTATCTCTATTATATGTTTATATGTTTAATTTTACATATATTGGGTGATTGTATTTACACTTTAGGTTGTATGAATTTACAAATTGAGCTTAAAAATGAGTTTTGTGGAATTATTTAATAATTTAAATCAAGCTTGTGAATCTTCTATTTTTTTGGGAGAGACTTCTAAATAAAATCCTTTTACATGTCTCATTTGGATAGTTTTATGTGATTAAATTATTAATGATGGGTTTTTGTGACTATTAAAAAAAATATCTTTATTTTTAAAGGATGATGAATGACATGCATAAATCTTATAAATGTAACACTCATCTTTGGATTATCAAAAAGGATAATCATGATTGTATCTTATATCAAATAATATGGGTTGGTAATGATATGATATGAATATAAACACTATTATGGAATTTGAAAAATGATAAAAGTTAATGTATTTAAATATTATGTGTCTATTTTACATGACTTCTTGTGTTCTTAATGGGATTTGGAAGCTCATAAGGTCATATTATTTCTTGAATTGTATTTCTTAATGTTCATTCATTTTACTAGCTTGCTGCTTTAATGGAGTTTCTACACTTTTCATGACGTAACCATTATTTTGTATGAAGGATGAGTATAGGCCTATGTTAGTAACCCGATAATTTTGTAACTCACATCTATTTAATATGATTAAAATCAATCCTATGATCCTGTAATCATATATATGACACCAAGCTTAGTCCATGAAAGGTTTGTGTTTATGTATCTTCCTTAAGTTTTGTTGAATTTCTTAAGTCCCATAATTGAATCCTCATGCCATGTCAAAACTAGCCCAACACATGCCCTAGTTCCTTCTCAAATGCACTTTGGATGAGTTCATAAGTTATGTGCCTCTTCTGGATTGATGTCAATGCAATCAAGTGTTAAATGTTGAGTGCAAAGGGAACATCCTGTGTTTGTGTCTAGTTTAGTAAACTAATAATTAACTAGACTTTTTACAACACATATAGATTTGTTAGTTTTTATGTGAAAATTTTACTAATGTTAAATAACTAATCGTAAATGTAATTTAGATATTTTAGGGTTTTTATTTGTATCATTTAATCATTACCATGTTTTTGTATTTTCTATATTGGCAAGTAATTATTATAAACTAAAAAAGGAATGTCTTTTACTTAAAAACATATTGCCATTATTAATTACATTTATGTTATGATCATTATAACATATGATATTTTATTATTTCATATTTGATATGAACATCCCTCTTTCCTAAATGTTGATGAATAATAAGAAATAAGACAATTGTAGGTTGTTCATCATCAGTGAGAAAAGAATGGTAATGAATAGTGAAGTTATAAGATAAGTGAAAGGAAGTATGAATTATTTCTATTATATTTTTATATGTTTTAGTTTACTTATATTGGGTGATTATATTTACACTTTAGGTTGTATTTATTTACAAATTGAGCTTACAAATGAGTTTTGTGGAATTATTTAATAATTTAAATCAAGCTTGTGACTCTTGTATTTTTGTGGGAGAGACTTCTAAATAAAATCCTTTTACATGTCTAATTTGGACTATTTTATGTGATTTAATTATTAATGATGGGTTTTTGTGACCATTAAAATAAATATATCTTTATTTTTAAAGGATGATGAATGACATGAATAAGTCCTATAAATGTAACACTCATCTTTGGATTAGCAAAAATGATAATGATAATTGTATGTTATATCAAATAATATGGTTGATGTGGACTATGACTCAAATTATTTTAAAGTTTAAAATCTATATTTTTTTTAGACAAAGTAATGTTATAGATGTATACATTATCTATCCATTATATTTTCTAGTTTACATATACTTTTTATGTCATATTAGATAGATAATATCCATGGTTGGTATGACTAATGCATGTAATAATGATTATATTTTCACACTAGTCTCGATTGGTTCTTGATGTACACAAAACAATGATCTAACCATTTCTGAAAGAAATGGATACTCCAAGTGGGGAGGTGTGATAGGGACTATTATTCTATGGTTGGAGGTAAAAAAAATATATTATTTTATTCCTCCTTATAACTTATAATAACTATTGATATTTTTTTACTCATGGATACTTTAGGAGCTGATTACTCTCAAAAAAATTGACCATTTGATGTGTTTATTTATTTTACTATTCAATAGTGGTTGATGATGATATATAATACTGATATAGATTTATATTGCATTATATAACATAGGTTATGATTATATTAATTATTTTATATTTTACTTATTATATCTTCTAATTGATGATGATTTGTAGAGGTTAACATTGGTTATAATGTTTTGTTATCCTATAATAATTGAAATTTTTACCTTAGATCTTTATATATTTAAGTCTTGAAAGGAATAATTACTACATAATATTTGGTTATTGGAATTAATATCTATAATAAGTTGAATTTTATTAGTTTTATTATAATATGTTATATTGAGGCAATAATTTAATGTTTCTAAACTATATGATTTGGGAACTAATGACAAATTGAATATTTCTATTAATGGTAAACTCCATTACAAACCATGTAGTTGAAACAATCATACTTTATTAAGATACTAGTATTATCATATACCACTTCTAAATATGAATAAATCCTACCTATATTTTCATAGTTTTGTTTAGGATCAAACTAGGACATACATGGTATGGAACCTAAGGAAAAGTTCATGGTAAACATAATTTATACAATGCAGTTTCATAACAAATTATCACAAAAAAATATTAGCTTAACACATGCACATATGATAGTCAGATTAACATAAAAAATTAAATAAGGTCATTAGGTTAGTAATCTTCTTTACTTAACTAAATACATAGAAAATAGTCACACTTCATACCATAATGATACAAGGAACCTACTTTCATTTTCCTGAAAATGATGATAATCTTCAATAATAAAAAATCCTATCTTGATACAGATCTGACTTCAAATGACCCATTCTCATTTTTACACACAAATACCATCAGGCTTATACATTTATGAAAATAACTTGTTTAACGTGAATGTTCACACCATATTACCAACTTTATTCTAGGAGACTTGGAGATCAATAAAATAACTACAATGACCAAAATCAAATTATTCAAAACTATTGACCATTGTGCCTTAGCTTTCCAAACTTCATCATTCCATCTATATTTAAATGGTTTTAAATCATTTATTTATAATGAGAAAAAATAATTATACAAATTAATCTTGACCTTCTACTCATGCTCTCTTTCCATTTCATGTTCATTTAAATTTCTTCTTGTCTCATCTCATACACATGTTGATGCAATATTATATCATCTCCTTGATCATCAAAATGACTAGAACCAACACTTAGATGATCCATCTGACTTACAATACTACTTATATAGTTGACACTCTAAGAATAAATGTTAAAAAAAATTGGTTGTCCTTTTAAATTAAATTGGTGACCTTAATATCCCGTTAATTCACAAATGATCATTCCATTTTTCCAAAAAAATTCACATTCATGAAATTATATTTTAAAGTCTAATCGACATTAAAATATAGTTTGGCATCTATAGTTAGTGTAAGATAAGTTTGGATTGTGTCAAAATAAAATAATTGTGTGTCTTAATCAGATCATATCGATTCTAAAAAAAAGTAGATTTTCATAGGAAATATTTAATCATCTTCCATTAAGTGTTGTAACTGACCATAATCTCCCTATTTAACTAACTTGAAATTTCCACAAATTCAAAAAATTATTATCCAGCATGAAACATTACTATGTCTATAACTTCAATCCATTATTTAAATATGTAGGCTTGAGAGTTAATATAAGAGTGAAATTCTCTTTTCTATAACTAAAAAAGCTTTTCCTTGATGAACACACAATCTAGGTACTATTAATATTTATTATGATTATACCCAAACTCTATGATGGTATCCAATTAATTTGCCAAACTATATATATTTATTTAGAAGTCATTACCCTACGTAAGTCTGATCAAAGTAACTCAAACTTGAAGTTTTGTTCTTGACTGTAAAACTTGTAACCTTAAAAAAAAAATTAAATAGTGGTAATAAATTATATATGTAATATCAAATAATATTATTTTTTTGACAATACTCAATAATCATTGCACTATTGCCAAACAAACTAAACCTCTTGATTGGGAATAGACCCAAGAACTTGCATATGAGGATATCTCATTTTATAAAAGATTTAAGTAAATTTTCACACTAATAAATCTCTATACAAAACTTCATAATATTTTTCAATAGTCTATTTTTCTCAGTAGAATATATTCTATCTCATTCTATGACTAACTGTGTTACAAACTTGGAACTTTTAGATTACTAAAAGCATCATTATTCCTTATAAGAACACATAACAGATATACATAATATATAAAATCACGTACTTACTTATTGATCAATTTGAAAAGTTCCTTTACACACAAATATCCTCTTCTTAGTTTTTAATCTCCGCATACATATCCTCAGTCCTACAAACTGTCGTACATGCACATGCCTAAAGGCCTTGTTCCACTTTAACCATTCCATTCCATTTTACTCCTATCTAATGATTCAAAATTATATAGGTTCTCTTACTTTATTTGGTTCCTTTAGAATTGGTTTGATGATAATTATATTTAATTAATGTAGGTTTCTCCTCCAGTACTTAAGGCCTTATCCTAACATTACCTCTTTAGCTCAATGTAGTTTGAATTTCTATAACTTAGGAAAAATATGCTTTTACATAGGGTAAAGGATATTTTTAAAATGTCATTAAAACTATGGGATAAAATTTTATACCCTTTTAAAAGTGACCATGTCCCTTATAAGCCAATGCAAACATTCAAATATTCAAACTTCCCTTTTTGAGGGAAAAATCAACTATGTTGACTTAACCTACTTTAATAAAAATGAAGCATCCTAATGGCTTCTTATTTATTCCCAATACTCTCACAAGGATATAAACAAGTTAAATATTAATATTTACATTATTAACATAGTCATATATTGATGCTCCTACATAAGACCTCCCTAGTGGGAAAAAAATATTTGAGTTCCTACTCAAATGGATTTCTATCTTCTTTTTCTCTTCTTCTAATTCCTTAACTTATTATTTTATTCCTCTTGTCTGAGAGCCATAAATTTTTTTCCATAGATCCATTTTAATCCCTGTTACAAATCCATAGAGTTACAATTATTCAAACAAGAATACTCATAATCAATCCTCCCTCCATTTAATTGTGTCCTAGGTGGAGTTTCTAGAGCACTAGCTTGAGATGTGCCACTTAAAATACTCCCATCTTATGTTGTATTGATATGATGATTTATAGTTATATGAGAATAAAATTTGGAGGTGGTAATTGGAGGAAAATCATCTTGGTCACTAACAACTTGAGTGGTGCTAGCTTGATGAGTTGTCATGGACTTATCACATGCTTGGTAGTCTTCATCTATATTAGATATAATAAAAATAGTATCTCTAAATAATTCCCCTATACTATTAAAGTGGTCCATGTGGTTTT
This sequence comes from Torreya grandis, assembly GCA_037957365.1. Taxonomy (NCBI): domain Eukaryota; kingdom Viridiplantae; phylum Streptophyta; class Pinopsida; order Cupressales; family Taxaceae; genus Torreya; species Torreya grandis. Next base: position 497,158 of record JARHVA010004779.1, read on the forward strand.
CTATTTGGGTTCATAAGGATCCTCTCATTGCTACTACCCACTCAAAATTATCCTTAGAATAACTTACCAAGTTTATTACCTAGACACTACCTCCTTTATTGGCCTCTCTAACCTTGTTATTGTATTTTGTCAAAAAAAATTCCAATCTAACAAAATTTTAATGAAATAATAAAGTGTTTAACCCTTTTTATATATGTTTGTTAAGGGTTAAGGGGGGTATAATATAATATACACAAGGATGAATAAAAAATTCTAGAGTAGACCAATTAATTGAAAACTTAGATAAATGAATAATCTAAATTAAAATGCTAAGTTATGATAAATATAGAAAGAACAATCATAATAATATTTTGTTTTCATAAAAATGAAGAATAGATAATAATTATCTTTTATAAAAATGTCCATACAAATATGAGAATTACATAGGTGAAGAAAATCAAAGATAAGATTAGGTTCCAGTCAATAGATTCTATAAATATTATTTTTGGAGGCTTAAATAGTTATGTCAGCCCTAGGAAACCTGCATAGATGATTCTATCATTACCTTAATGCAATTATAATATAATAAATATTAAATGTATTTAAAAGTGACCACCTAAAGACTTTTTTATTTTTTTCACCTTTTTTATGTCTTTTATTCACATGTATAGGCTATTGATGATTGTATGTGAACCAAAACATAAATATTCACCTTAGGTATTTATACCCTACCAAAAATGGGTTAGTGGGATCATGGTGTTGATTTAATGTCAAGTAACCATCTAAAAATGAATGTTACCTAAATATCCAATACTTCAAGTAAGGCCTCAGACTTATGTAGTTCTCCCCTAGGTGTTGTCTTGTATGTGAAAAAGGGTGCAATATACTATATGAAAATAAACTCAATGATATATCTTGTAACTTAACAAATATTAATCATGGGTTTTTATTTGATTATTTCAAACATGTAATATGACTAATCTTATGACTATTATGACAATAGGGAAGAATAGGGTAGTAAAAACTAGTAGTGAAATTGATTTATTAACCTTAAATAAGTGTTTTGTTGGTATTTTATAGAAATATAATGAGAAGGATTAGATTTGTATTTATACCACACCTTTTGAAAATACCTCATAGTAGGGTTCAATAAGATAAATTGGCTGAACCATAGGATTTGGAATATCTCTAAATTAGATTAATTTTGAGTCCTAGACACTTATAAGAATTTGGACACTTGCATTGATGAAAATGTCCCTATGTGAGATGCAAGTTTTCACTAGGATATGAAGTTTATAAGGATATAAAACTAATAGTTAATGGTATGTATTAGGTTTAAGGATTTTTATATAGTTCGTGAGATCTAGATCATCAAAAATGATAGGGTTGGACTATACAATATTAATTTAGGCATAGTGAGATGGTGAATGATAGCCTTTTGGAACTAGATAGGTATAAAACTAAAGAATAAACCCTGATAGGTATTTCTAAAGTATACAATACTGATATTATATATAAATCAAATCTGATTATCTAAATAAATCCAAAAATATGGCTTAAACAATGAGATAATTTTTTCCTATTGAAGTAATTATATGACTATGTCATTACATTGTTAAAAGCATGAAGGATAACTTTAATTTTATGTTTCCAAGGTGCACCCATTGCCTTTTCTTATCCACTCTCTATTAAGAGATCATTGAATTATTTAATCTCCCATTTTATTTTTACTATAATGTTCTTAATAATTGAATCTCTTGTTTGGGTTTATAGCCTTTGCATTATTCATTTCATGCTCTAGAAAACCCTTTTTGTTAATTCACTAGTGGAAATTAGCATAGACTCAAGATCCTTTAAAAATTCATCTAATTTCCCCATCCCATATTTTTTTATTCTTGTGAATATTTCTTCCTCAGTTTCATTGAAGGTTGGAGCTTCCCCCTTTGGATTTTTATTATAATTATTTACTTGAGATTACTTGTGGTTCTTTTGAATTCTAACTTTACCTTGGGTTTTATCAACTATCACCATCCATATCCTTTAGGCCTTGGAAAATTGTATGTCTTTAATTAAATCACATCTATCTTGTGTTATTGAGGTGGTAGAGGATGAGACTAGTGAAATTGGTGATGGCTAGGATGTAGGATGCTTGTGAATGGATACATTAGGGTCAATCATGAAAAATATTATGCATGAAACCATGAGAGTGGGTGCCTATGTTAAAGGAAGGGTGGGAATAAATAGAGAAAAAGTTATAGTTAGGAGAGGAGTGGTCATAGTTGGATGTGGGGAGAATGTGTATTCCAATTAGGTGGTGGGTTTTTAAGTTTCTCATTGAGATTTTGTGCTTAAAAAGGGGGAATGCATCCCATTTCACTTGGAATATTTATTATTTGAGATGGAATGAAAAATAATTCAAGATATCCTAAGTATGATAATGAATTTAAAGGTTGATCAAATTAGGATTGGGTCCACTATTAGGATATGAATCTACCTCTATGGAGGATTTGATGTGACTATGATAAAGGATATGGTGGTCACACTTATTTATATGGGTGATGCCACTATTTTTATAATGGGTTATTTTGGACACACAAGTGATTTGTGGATTTTTTTTATGATGGTACATTTTTATTATAATCTCCATCTGAGGTACTGATAAAGGGGTGTCTACTAGGGCATCCTAAAGTGGAGGAATGGAGGGGTAATTATGGGGATTTAGTAAGGTTTAATCTACTACTTTATCTACCTTAGGATAATTAATATATGAAATTGAAAAAAATAAATTCACACATAAGAGGAAAAGTAAACCAAATGTTAGGTTACCTTTTTCACTTAAAAGACTCTTTGGGAAGGTGTTGGTGGGGGTAGGCCCTGAATTAATTTCCATCTCAAGACAAACTATATACATCATGAATTTTCTTGAGTTTAAAGATCCCATGGCATTTCATCTACGTACCTTGGATTCCCTATTTGGACTAGAGTGAGAATAAGGCATATAATGTCCACCTTCATTTTCACATCCTCATTTTATTATGTATTAATGAAAACCTAGTTATGAGGGTGTGTAATATGGTTTTATGTGATATACAAATTTTGTTTAAAGGATTCATATGAGCCTTGAATCTCCACATCACATCATAATGGCATAGGTCATGGTAATTTAAATCAAATGATGATTTGTGAGTTTCTATTTCACTTAATCCTATCTAGACATCAAAGTTACTTTTAACTATCTTTTAAGGCATTAGGGGCCACTGTGCCTATATATTTTACTTACATTCCAAGTTTATGAAATGGATAAGTTGGTATGAAATTTATCATTTGACCAACTTATTTAGAAAAAATATGGGTAATTTGAGGGGTAACACTATCACTACCTCTATTTTGATGATTCTAAAATTAGGTTAATACCAACTGGCCCCCATGATCTCAATGGACTTCCTCATTTCAAAAAATAGCCCATGCATAGGATATTCATTAATGATATGATAAAAAATGGGTATAAATAGTCTCAAATCACTAACATGTATTCCCTAAATTACAAATATATAAATTTTAAGTTTTTTGATGGAATCATGTCCCAAAGGTAGGGTTCTGTTGTGGAATTTTATCAAAGTAAACTATAATATAGGTGGCATATACCAATTATGACATCATTTAATTAATTTCATCTTTACTTACCCTAAATATTTGTTACATAAGGTTGAAGGTGATGACTTCCCCCAAAGATAGAATATTCCCATTTTTAATTATCATGGATAGGAGAGGCACCCACATGTTGTTGACATGAGGAATTTCAAGGGACCCATAAACTAGGTTCATGAGAGCCATACAAATCTTTACACCTAGTCTAAAGTTATGGATATGGATGTTATCAACATTTTATATATTAACCCATATATTAGGGTCTTCTTCCTAGGATTTCAATACTTATTAAAGGTTATTTTAGATAATCCAATGAGAATAAATCTATGAATTATATAAAGTGTTTAAATGTGAAATTTGATAATAGTGTTTGATGGCTAGTCCAATTAAGAATGTTATCTTATTATTCTTATTCAATGACAATATGAAGTCTTACAAATATTGGGTTCAAACAAAGAGATTATAAAACAAGTCAATACAGGAGAATACGGATGGATTAGATAAGATTATATGAAGCCAAACTTATTTCATGGTCAACATATCATGTACATAGGTGGCATATTCAAAACTAGTGATTTCCTCCTCTGATAATGTTTTGGCCATGCCAACTTCATCATGAATTAAACTTTAGTGTTTGAATATTCCTTATAGCTCCTTAAAGGAACAAGTGTTTATGAACATTTGGTTATTTCCATATTAAAATAGGTATGATTCCATAGTTTTCAAGATCTCAATTACACTAATACCCTTTTATTTTATGTATATACATTTATCTCTAGATTAGTACTAGGCTCATAGGATCACTAGTCAATTGTATTATAATAGGTTCCTTTAGGCAATACAAATTGGATGAATCAACTTATTTATTTGTCTATCCCTACTTTTAATCCTCAAAAAATAGATTGTAATAGTTTTCAATGTAGATTTAATGTTAATTTTATCCTATAAATTATTTCAAAAAATTTCTCATCACAATTCAATTCAATCTTACATTTTCATTGATTAATTGGATGATTACGAGCCATCACATGCCTTCATTTCACCTATTGGCAATATGTTTTTGAGTTGTGTCACCATATGAGTGTTTGTGGGTGGTTCATGTGTCTCCATTTGATTATCTTTAGGTTTGGTGTTCTTTTAACTACTTTTAGTGTATATGTAACTACAAGGTGTATGACAAATAACATGATGATACATGACATGCAGTGACTAGATTGCAACCTGACAATGCTAGAAATTTTAGTTTTGCATGTAAGTTAGAGTTGTAGAGTTATAAAATAATGACACATGGCCTAAAATTATTATATCACAACATCATTATCCTTAGTCTCACCATAGATGCATTTAAAAATTATGAAGGTACTATACTTCAAAAATATGCCATGTGTAAATTGATGACTAACTCAAACCTTTCATATCTTGTATTTTCATATGTTTGATTAGGAAATCTATGAAGGTGATAAAATTCACTGAATGGAATAGAATGAAGATACATGGTATAAAATGACTATTTTGAGGCCTCGCAATTAAATAACCTAGTGCCTAGATAGTGTAAAGAGTGTTAATGAGTTTGAGTGTGGACAAGAGACTTGACACTAAGTTATAGGCTCAGATTTTTCTTAATTTGTAAAATTTTTGTGAAGGTGTGTGAAATCCAAAAAGGAACATGAATAAGGACTAAATAGTGAGAAAATGAAAATTTAGTGATTAAATAAATCACAACTTCATCAAGTAAATGAAATATTCAGTGTTGTGAATATGTGAAATGAAAAAGTAATGTCAATTCTATTATCTTGAAAATATCATAACATGAATTCAGTCCCAAATAATACAAATATAATTGAAAGGGTGACACATTTATTCATGCATTGGGAAATCTCAAAAATACCTACCCTTTTTGTAGACACCCAAATTGAACTCACTTGTTATACATTGATTTAATCCATATTTGAATGATTAAATGGGGAACATTGAATCATACAAATAAAGTTAAAATCAAACTATAATGGAAACTAAATTTCAAAAATTAATTTTGGGGAGTAAGGGGCCTACATTAATAAAATCATGGGTGTGTGTTGACCATAATATATATGTGGGTAATACTTTACCAAAGGGGTGGTTGATGTCATCTCAACCCTTCCCTTTCACCCATTGCTTTTATTTTACATTGGCCCTATAATGCATAACTATGGTTTGAAGTAAGTAGAATAATAATAGATCTATTCATGAGGGATAAATATATTTACATACACAAGATCCATTATTAGATGAAATATAAAAAAATCATAACTATAATAGATCAGTATAGGCATGTATGATAGTTGCATACCCTAGTATATAGTGTCTCACCATGTAAGCATTGATGAAATGTATACTTTTACCAACTTACACAAACACTTTATTTCCATATTCGAGCATTAATGGGCCATTTTTTGATATTTTCTTATGATTTTACATTTTCACAGACCTACACACACCCAAAACAAGCTAAGTACTCAACTGCTCTAGTGTTTTCTATAAATAAAAAGTTACTAAATTCTAGTACTTATAATAAAATATGTATGTGAATTTAAAATATTATTTAATATGTATTTAAATTTTTTCATCCTTTTAATTTACATTAAAAAAAATTAGATAAAAAATATTGGTGAACCTATTTATTTTGTTACCATAGTAAAACCCTAGATCCCTTATATTTCCTAGGGTTTCAATTTTTTCTATTTATTTCTGATTTTAAAACTTGATTTTTAATTTTCCTCCTTAATTAATGTTAATAAAAATTTAAGACAATTAATTTTAAATTTATTTCTATTACTTTGGTTCAAAACATTTGACTAAATATATTCATATGAATACACACTTACATAACATATTATTATATGTAATTAGAAATGAAATTAAACAAATGACATAGTTATCCCATTTGGGTAATAAAAACATGAAATATGTCCTAATAATAGTATACCTTTTGGATGTATTGATTTTAAAATAGGTGTCCAAAATACTACTAGTGCTACTATTCCAATCTCTAAACATTTGGATACACATGATTTCCACAAAAGGTAGGGGTAACATGAGGTTTTTATTAGATTATTATGACTATCTCTACACATCATACTATTATACATTATAATATTATCACTCATGTCACACTATCCATTGATACATAAATTGTTATGCCAAATGTTCAAATATTTGTGAAAATAATTATTGATCTACAAAATAAGGTTTTCAAATTATAAAAAATTCTTCTAGATTAGATCATACCATTGATTCTAATGTGTTATTAGATAATATAATAACTCTTGAGATCTTAAATTATCCCTTACCAATAAGTTTTGTGTAAACTAACCTTATATTCTACGATCATAAGGGTGATCTTGAATACCATCTCTGATCCTTTCACATAACATGTTTTGACTATGTGCTCAATGATAAGTTATTGACTAATATATTTCCATAGACTCTTAAGTATGATGCCTTGTGTTGGGTTTATGATATCCCTTTCCACTTGGTTCATGATTTTAATCCTTTGGACAAATAATTTTTATAAAATTTTTAAATCAAAATCAATGAGAATATGTCTTATGTTCATATTGTAAAATTTAATTAAGGATGGAATGATCCTATTAGTTACTATGTACTATGTTACAATACTATGATTTCTAAATTTAAAATTTTAATGGTTGATAATAGATTAAAAGATATATTCACTCAAATCTTTCTTTATCATGTATAGGAGTATAATGGGTTCAAACAATTTTTGTATTTAGATGACTTGTGTCACATAATTAAGGAAAAAGAATTTAAACTTATTGTAATGAATAATATAAAGTATGGGTACAACTCTCCAATCACTCATAGTGAAATGTTTCTTAGCAAACCAATTTTAAAATAAAAGGTAAATGATAATAAGAATGATATAAGATAAATAGTTTATGTATTCTCACAAGTAACTAATTATATTTTTATCTCAGATACTGCAAGGAGGAAAATTTATCACTTACCACTATCTCCTCATAAGTTATTACAAAATTTCATTGAGTTCAATCTTATATGTCTCCCTCCATTAAAAAAGGTTTACATGAGCAAGACTCAATCTAAGAGATTCAAAAATAATGAAAATTGTGACTATAATAGATGGTGTAAGGCATTAAACTAATAAATCCATCATTTTATGACATAATACATAACATTTAATAGATGACAACATAGTTTATATTATGACATTTACACATGATTCAAAGGTACATCCAAATGTGAATTCTAAGTTGAATATGTTTTTTGAGCCATTTTACAATCATGTAGTACAACAGACTACTAATAAGCCTAAAGTTCATACAACTTAAAATTAAAATCATCCTCTTGCTTATTATATTTCTATAAAAAAATAAAATCATCTTATATTTGGAATTATCAAGATAATTTAGACTATATAAACATACAAATCTATTATCACATTTGATGACCATTAGATTTTTGATCATGAGTATTTTGATGAGGCATTATTTTGATGTGCATAAATTGATTCACAACCAATAAATACAGTGTCATGGTAAATAGTTATTCAAGTGAAAATATTTTAACCATCACATTCCTTACTAGTATTGGACATACACAAGTAGATTTGAAATATGCACCAAATATGGTGAAGGGATTCAAAGGATAGAAAAATTACTTATTTAGGAGGATTGTACTACCAATTAAAGTGGGTATTGTCATGTTTATAATCTATTATTATTTATATAGAGTAAAATTGCATTAAACATGTTTCTAATACATCCTTGGATACATAAGATGCATGTAACACCATATTTATTATGCATATGAGTGACATATATACATCGTATTAGTGTGTTGATAGTTTCATTTATTTTATATGAATATCCTTTTTAGTAGGATATTATTCTTGTTCCAACCCCACTATCACCATAGTCAATTTAATAACATAATAAGGTTCATTCAAATTATATAACTTATATGAAGATAATATATTTTCCTAGACAACTAATACTTCAACATCCTTTACATTAAACTATTGTTCAAGATCCATAACAACCATTATCTACTCCATCATGTGATATATTTATATTTCAAAATCTTTCATTTGTTTCAAAAGGAACACAATAAAATTACCATCTTATGAATTATATTGTAAAAACTAATATGATTCATAGAATTACATAACATACAAAATATTATATGGTTTATGATGATCATGATGGATATGTCACAAAACAAAATTATTCTTTAGATTCTGATATAGAAACACATGTTATTACTCGATCATAATAAATAACTTTTAAAAAAATTGATATAGGACTTAAATGTGATTGTATAATTAATGGGATAAATATTTATCATTAAATAAAATTTAAAAACTTAGAAAAAAAAAATTAAAATATTCAAAAAATAAAAAACTAGGACCTATGTATGAAATGTTTATTTATTTACATGATTTATATATTCTTTATCATATGTAGTACATTATATATCCAATTTATTCTATGCACATGAATTTTACAATATACATGAGTGAAACACAAGATATATAGGTCATCTATGATATGAAAACACATATGTAGGGCATTCATAGATGAGGGATGCCTTCTTACATTAGGTACATATTATTTAAGAGAGAGTATTCCTACTTGATAGATGCTCTATAATTATATTTGCATCGATCATATTGAGATAATTTATACTTATCATATATGACTTTATTTGAATCATAGTACTTATATTAATATTTCACTAGATATTGTATTTTGCTACATGTGATTATGACATACATTGATTGTGTAGATTAGTCTTTCTTGTTCTATGCATTATTGATGATGTTGTGTGTTACATGAAGAGATGCTTATGAGACTCTTTCTTTGTTTTATGTTTAACTCTATTTCAATGTGTGACATTTGATGATACATTGTGTGTGGCTCTTGGTTTGTGTGATATTTTATTTTTCATTGTATGTGCCTTTCTCCTTGTGTTACATTTGATTCTCCATTATATGTGGTTTTTTATTTGTGTGAAATTGAGTGGTATTGTATGTGCTTTATTGTGTGTGTCATGGCCATGAAAGTTATGTGTGATTCTATTTTCTATGTGTGGGGGAAAAAATGGTATTTTTTGTCATTAATATATATATGCTCACTATGTTTACTATTCACTAAATTTATCATTGATATATATATATATATATATATATATATATATAGACACTTGTATACCTCATGATGTATGTTTCATATATACTCAGATGATCTATTCTTCCTATGATGATGTAGTATCCACATGTTAGTATATTATTTATACTACTTATATCTTATTGTATTTAACATGATGGGTATAAATATTTATTTTGAGATAAGTAATTCATAGGCTACGCCCTTCATCTCAAAATGGGGAATGCACAATTGCTTCAAAAGAGTAAGCCTTCAAAATAGGATATTCTAGATTTTTGGCACATATTACTCTATAATGGTACATGTTTAGGTATATTATTGCAAGTTTTACTTAGATTATGATACGTTTTTCAAAAAAATGATGGCACATGAATGGGATATGTCATGATTTTATAGGATTATGAGTGGCAATTCATAAATTATATGAATTTAGTTACATAAATCATCAAATTAGGGGTACATGTGAGGCATATGTTCACATTTTATTATATTTGATGATACTTTAGACTTAAATTATGTATATTATTATATTGAAAACATATCAAAGACATATGTGGCATGGTCTAAAAATATTACAATCAAGAATTTCTCAAATATTTCTTATATTAAATCATATAATCCATCTATCTCACATGATTCAAAACCATTCCTTAGATTCTTAGGCATTTCTTAGATTTATTGTAACCCATAGTGGATTAAATTTCATAGATATAGTCAATTGTATGGTCTGAAGTTTTTCATTACTTAAATTATAGGCACTTTTATGTTTTCAATGAGGGTTAGAGCATATTCATCTCAAACCATGATTTTAAACTGGTAGCTCCAAGGGCCATGATCACAAAATTATCCATTATCTCTAAAATATTTATTGGTTCACAAACATACAAGTTTATTAATTATTTAATAATTCATATCACATATGCTCAATGTTCTACTTCATATTTATATCATAAGTTAAAATTGATTTTTATATGTTTCATTATAGGTTCGCATGAATCAAGGTACAACACTCAATACCCACTTGAGCACACCCATAATGGGTATCCTAGGTATCAAATTATATCCTTTTAATATAAAAATTTAATTACTTTAATAAAAAGGGGGTGAATGTAGATACTCTTATTTTGTATTAGAAACTTGACAATGCAATATTTAACATACTAATTTTATATATGCATAATTAAATCTTATCAGAATTATTTATTGTCTATTCATCCATATGGGATTGACATTCCTAAGTTTTTGTTAATTTTACATAATTTTTCCCTAGTCTTTTCTTGAATAGCTTAAAATAATTCTCAAACTATCTCCTGATCTCACATCATTGTTCTTATTTTCTAAACAATTTAGCCACTACAAACCTGTCCACTTAAGAAGAATTATTTTCATGCCATTTGATGTATATTTTAAAAAATTCAAATTATTCACATGGGACAACCCGCATTTTTATTATTTTCTTAAGGAATTTACCCAGATATTTAGTTATATAAATATATCAAGCTTAAACCTAGTCATATCTAGCACTTGTATATTTATCACTAGAAATCACTCTACACATTAAGTGGAAATATCCTAAAGTTTTGAAATATTAAACCCATCAAATTAAGAATCCCATGGATGAGTATAAATGACATTAAAAGGTCAAATCATATGTTTTCAAGTCTTTAAATCCATACATGGAATTGTAATGCATGTTAATATTATACATGATTATACACACTTAACTATGTGGAAGAAAAAATTTGGTTTGACTTCCCTCTTTAAGTATTAGATAATATGCAATGCATAAACATAGGTGGTGGCTTAGGTTAGATAAAACCTTCCATTTCACATGTTTTCCTTATTTTACACTAGTCTTATAGTGCATAACCATGGTTTTAAGCAAGGAAAATGATAATATAGTCTTTTGTGTATGATCAAAGACATTTAAATACATTAGAGAACTTATCAAACATAGGAGAAATAGTCAAAATTATCATATATCAATACAAACATGTAATAAATTTCCACTTACTACTAGACAATTTCATACTTTATAGGCATGTATGAAGCATAAACTGGCCCTGGATTTCATAAACACTCTATTTCTAGATCTAAAAATTTACAAGTTGTTTACTAATGATTGTAGCCTATCATAGAATTTCATAGACATAATAAAATATAAATTTTCAATTCCTCTAGTATTTTCTATAAATAACAAGTTACTATATTCTAGTACCTAATATAGATACTAAAATGTGATATGAAGTACTTAACAATGGCAAGATTGAAACACATTTTCTACACATGAATTGAGTGCATAAACATGGTCCTAATACACCATTATCTCACACATACATGCAATATTATGAGTTTACCCTTATGATATTTTTTATACACCTACATGAACCTCATTGTCTATTTCAAACCTACTAAATATATTTCACAAACATCTCCAAACCTTTAGTTCAATCCACCTGCACATAGTTCAATTATGTTAGTTCTGGTTAGTATGGCCAGATGATACTGATAATATTTGGTAGGAATCAAATGTCTCCAAATAATAGTTACTAATTAAACTTTAAAATATCCTTACGATCAACCCATTTTCTTAGAGTGTCAGTGGAATGATAAATTAACCAATTTGACTCATATATAAACAAATCAATGTCTCATTCTAAAGGGACTTAACACTTATTTTGTACACATTTATACAGTATTCAACATTGAGAAAATTTCCCCTATTCTTCCTAAATTATGAATCCACCTATAGTATCAATCACAAGCCAATCATGAAACACACTAAATCTAAGTCAAATAAAACATTATACAATTTCCAAAAGCTAAATCTTTGTCTATATACATATAACAAGGATCATAATGTCACGATCACACTAGGTTGGAGAATTACACGTGGCTTTAATTTCCTCCTTAGATTTTTGATTACATAGGAAGTGGCCAATCATTAAACAAGGTTAATTTAAGTCAACTCATCTCATTGAATATTCCTATTTTTATCATGTTTCTATCCTTCACAAACACACCTAGGGTTTCAAGGTGAAGGAGGTTGGTTTATAGAGTTGTACAAGTCATTAGGGTTTGGGACTGAACATTCCAACAATAAAAAGATAGGTTAGTATGATTATATATTCACAATATTTAATCTACACATAGGTCAATACTAACTAGAACATGTTAGTATTAATTGATAATATTGGCCCATATTGACAAAATTAACCCTACATAGATAGAATTATAGTTCCTAATATAAATGAATCACAAGCCTAATTTTAGCTAGTTTTGACTTGTATAATAGACTCATAGTCACAAAATCAACTATAAAGGTTAAGTACTCATCCCTTTTTTGTAATTACTATATTTAACATATACCACTTTTTGAATCATTAAAATTAGTTTCAATATTTTACATTCAGATGTATGCTTGAATGAAATTTATTAAAATATAAATTACATTTCAAGTTTATATCCTATTAGGGTTTCAAAACCAAATTAGGTTAAAATATATTAAACCTATACACATATATAATCATGAAAATACTATGTTTCCCTTAGGGTTTCATCATTCAAGGGTTTTATATGTAGGCCTGAAGGTTTTATTTTTGGACTTGATTTATGATAATTCTATAATAATACACATTAATTATGGAAAAATAAAATTATTGGTTAATAAAAGTAATGAATACACTCTTTTCATAATTATCTACATGAATTTGATATATTATTTGGATCAATTGTGTAAGCAAATGGGTCAAAAATATCAAATATACATGATAAAATTAATAATGAGCAATCCTAAGCCTTCCTTAAATCCTATTATTACAACATCCAATTTAAGTTTCCTTCAATTACCAATAAATGATAAAGGTAATGCATGTATACTTTTGTTAGTCCTCCCCTATATGTCAAGGTTTTACAAGCTACCATCTCACTCCCATTATTTACTCATGACTTATTTTGGATTTCATGGTCCATGTTGTCAACACTAAATGAGGTAGGGTCCCCCATCACATGTGAAAAAATGAAGGTAATCAACATGTTCCTCCTCAATTACCTCCACCTCATGTGAACCAATATCATCAACCCAAAGGGTATGATATCATGTATTAACTAAATAAAACCCATATTAATATTTACATATTGATTCAATTAAGAGATCAATAGTCTAAAAAGACATTCTATACAAAGAATTATAAGAAACAACTCTCCATAATGATACAAAAATTTCATTATTTACATCTATTATGAATAAATTGAAGGAAAAATAAAGTAATCACCTTATACAAATATAAATTACCTACAAAAAAAATAATACAACAAAATATGTGTAATTAAATTATTTAGATGTTTGCATTATAGAATATTATATAGTAGAAATAAGATCATAATGTGTAGATCCACAATAGTAATTGATAAAAGAGTAGAATGTTTGACTAATATAGCTAAGCCAATTTGAGGGGAAAACCTCCATAATAATATAATAAGATCAGAATTTGTAATAGGATATTGAAATACTAGCCACTACATCCTATATATACTCTACTTAACCATGGTTATCATATAGGCCAACCTTACTAATAATATATAGACATGAAAAAATATAATATAAAATGTATATAAGCCACAAGTTATCCACACATATCCTTGGACACACCATAGGTTAATGGTGTAACATACCCCTCACCTTTATAAAAGTGTTATCATCAAAGTTGAATCAAACTAGGATGTTATTTTAGGAATGCTTTATCCTCCCATGTTACATCGTATGAATGCATATTCTTCCATTTGATCAAATACTCCTTAATCACTTTGGAGTTAATTTGATTAGTAAAAGTGTGAATAATCTCTTTAAGATCCATAATATCTTAGACTTATTCATCTAATTAAGGTAACTCAATCTGAGGAGAAACTCTATGTCTAATTACCTTCTTTAGGAAAGATACATGGAATACCATATGTAAGTGTGTGGACATGGGAAATTCCAACTTATATGCCACACTACCAATTTATTTCAATATATCATAAGGATAATAATACTTAGGGGACAAATTAGTATCCATTTTCTATTTCTTTATATACATCTTCTTATATGTATAAAAACACATAAATACCCAATCACTTATTTCAAAATGCAACTCACTACATTGTTGATATGCTTGTTGTTTCATTCTATTTTGTGCCATTGATAAATTTTCTCACAAAATAGCTAGCATCTCTTATTGATGTTGAATGTGTTCCTTGATAGATTAAACCTTGGGATTTACCTTAAAGTTTAAAATCATGGATGGGGGATGATACCCATGCAATTTTATAAAGGGAGACATTTTTAGAAATTATGAAAAGAAGTGGTATACCACCATTCAACAAGTGGCAACTAATGAACCCATTTATACTATTCATCATAAGTAAAAAAATGAAGATACCCTTATATAAATATTTTAATACCTCTATTTATTAATTATATTTAGGCTAATAGGATGAGTGATTATCCATCTAGGTGGAAAAACATGCAAATAATTTAGTCCAAAAATTACTAATAAATATAGGATCTTCATCACTTATAATGATATCTAGAGTACATATAGTTTTTTAACTATATTAAGGAAATCAAAAGCTATTGTACTATGAAAATGGTTATTATAAGGAAAAAATGAGAATACTTGGTGATACAATATAAAATTACCATGATAATGCTTTTACCCTTAAATCATGTTAACCCAATAATGTAATCTATGGAAACCTCCTCCAACCTCTATCTAGGGATGGATAAAGACTATTAAAGACAAGGGGTCTTAATGGTTTCACTTTTTTTTGTTTACATACCATAAATTCATACACATATCTATATACATCCCCTTTTAGTGCTTTCCAAAATAAATATTGCTTGATTTTATGATATATTTTTAAAAATCCTAAACAACCTCCTATTGGAAATACATGAAATTCCCAATGATTTTATGTTTGAAGATTAAATTCTTATAGAGGTATAATATATATTTATAACATAATTCATTTCCCTTTCAATAAATTTTTTTAGTTACCATATAACCAATCTAAAGAATATAAATCAAATCCTAGTCCTATTCTAATCTTTCTTCCTTTACCCAATTTGCCTATCAAATGGTCATTATGCATAACAATGCCTCAATTGATTCATCCCATAGATATAATTTATCTACCACCACATTATATTTTAATTTCATATATACTATTTTAAAATCATATCCTAAATTTTATTTACCCATTTATATTGTTCTTTTGATGATAATCATTGTTCCAAAAAATATTTGAGGCTATCATGAACATTTCTTACCTAAATGTGTTGACCCATCAATTAAGGTTTTCACTACTTGACTACATGTAAAATATCCATCATCTCTTTTTCATATATTGGATTGAGCATATTTTTTTACCTTTGGTTGATAATCAGGTGGTCTATCTTCTTGCATGATTAAATCCCACATGTTGTATATTGATGCATACATTCAACAATAAAAATTTTAGAAAAATAAAGGGTAACTATAATTGGAGTGATGTGTATATATATTTTTAGTCATTATAATGCCTTGGTATATATTTTAGTTCACTATAAGGAGTGTTTATTCAATAAATATGTGAGTGGGGATTTGATGCTACCATAGTTTTTTCCAAACCTATGATAGTATCATGTTAGCCCTAGAAATACCTAAAGGTTCTTGAGGGTCTTAATAACTTGCTAATATATCATCTCTTAGATATTTTTAGGATCAACTTTCACACCTTAATGTGAAATAATTTGACCCAAGTACTCCACCTATCTAATTAAAATAACATATTTGTAAGGTTTGGCATAATTCTGATGTTGTTATAAAATGAAATGTACATGTTTCACCTACTTTAAATTATCTTCCTAATTATTAATATAAATGATAATGTCTTAAAAAAATAATAATATAAACTTTCTCAAAAATGGCCTAAAAAAATATTCATAAAAATATGAAATGTAGATAGAATATTTTTGAAACCAAAAGCAATGACCATGAACTCATAATGGCTTTCATGAGTTTGTAAATCAATTTTAGATATGTCCTTTTCATAAATTAGAATATGATGATATTTAGAGTGAATATATAATTTGGTAAAATAACTAGTTCCATGCAACTCATCTAAAAAATAATAAATTATTGGAATAAGAAAATTATCTTTGATGGTGGACTTGTTGAGTTCTCTGTAGTTTGGGTACACCCTATAAGTGTCATACTTCTTACATCCCATGACCACTAAGGAATAATATTCACCTTGGACATGTTTTATGATTCCTTCCTCCAACATCTCCTATAACATATTTTCAATTTCACTCTTCTAGGTATAAGGATACATATAGGGTCTAATGTTCAGTGGTGTATACCTAAAAGTAGTATAATGGCATGATCATGTTATTTTTTTTGTGTAATTCCTTTTGGCATGACACCAAAAATTATATAATGGTCATGTAACATTAGTTATAAATTGGATGGGTAGACTCCTTGGTTGGTTTGACTTTTATGTAAAATAATAATATAAAAATTAATTAAAGACCTTTTTTGAGCATATTTGTCATCTGGTGAGAAATAAAAAATTATGGATATTTATCCTGTAAACCATGTAGTTCAAATTTCATACCTTTTGAATGAAAGTACATGAATAAATCCTAGAAATTCTTCTCAATTATGCCCAAAGTGGTGAGCCATTGCAGTCTAAAAATAATGTTAGCCTCACCCATGGGAATAGAAAAATAGGACAATCTAATAGGTATTTTACCATAACAAGCTTAATACTATTCAATTTTACAAAATATTTGACTATACCACCATTTTTAATCATGCCCTAATATTCTAGAGCTAGTAAATGAAATAGTTCAAATGAATATCCAAATTAATGTCGATTAAGTTATGTAGTACTAGAGTCAATCAACACAATAACCTTCTATTTATTAAGGAAACCTACTAACTTATGAGTTTGAGGATTAATAATACCTAAAAGTGCATTATAGGAAATAGTAGGTTGTGAATCCTTATATTTATTCTCATGTTCTTCTAGACTTGCACATTAGGCCTTATCATATTATTCATCCTCATTGGTGCCCTTTATGTAAAAATAATAATTTTTATCACATATATGTCTTCTTATCCACTTAATATCTCAAAAAAACATAACCCTTTTGCATTCTAATCTTTAATTTTATGAGGGGTTAATCTTGTAGTTTGAGGAAATAATAAGGTTGAGAAATGGTTGTAGACATTAGAGAAAGGTCTTTGTTTGACCATATATTTTCCCTCTGCCATGCATACCATTGGTATGGATTAAGATACTTAAATGAGATTATATATGCAAACCTCCATTTTAATGACATATTTGAGGCCACACAAAAACATGTTAGTCAATTTTTTCTCAATGATATCATCCACTAAGGAGAGATTCAAGAATTGATGAATATAATCCTTCACAGTACCTATTTGATGTTATTTGGCTAGTTGACTGAAGTAGTTTTATAAGAATTTTTTTCAATAGTGGATCTATAACTCCTTAGAAAATATAAATCGTAAATCTTGAAGGCCATTATTTTTCTTTTGAGCACAAAACCATGTATACCAAATAAATTACTCATATTCTAGACATAAATATGCCATGATCACCTTTTCACAGATAGAGTCTGATGTAGATCAAATAAATTTTTGATTTGATTGATCCAAGTGAGTAGATCCTTACCATTAAATTTTTGTAAGTTTACTTTTTCAAATAATTTCTTTAGACCAGGATTAGAGGTATGATTTTTTGAATGAAGACAACCTAACTGGAGTGGTGGAGAATTTTTTATGAAGGTTGAGTTTCAAGATTAGATAATTGCCTATTTATAAGTGTTAATTTATCACTAAAAATATTTAGTTCCCATCTTACCCTAATGATGTCCCCTTTGATAACATCAAGGTCATATTTCCAGACCATGTTTAATAAATCTAATTGAAGTTGTTGAAATAACTCAAACATAAATGGATTAGAAGCATCAGATTTCATGTCATCCTTGTAAGGAGTTTTTGGAGTTTATTATCCTTCAATGCATATGTGATTGTTAATAAATCCATTAATAAACCTTAAGATGGCTGGTTTCAGCCATTAAAAAAATAATATTGGAAGATTATACTCTTACAATCATTTCATTGGCCAATGATAGTTAATATGCATAAGGGTGAAAAATTTTATCCTAAAAAGGGTATCAAAAGATTATATTTTTATGATCATCTTTCTGAGATGAATCCAATGTCTACTAATTTTCATAAGGGTGAAAACTTTCCAAACCTTTTTTTCAAAAATTCCCTTTGAACAATAATCTAGTGATAGAAAAATCAAATTTTCCTTGATCGCAAGTTATGTTTTTTATATCCTTAAACTCATAAGATACTCAAAACACTAGATTTGAAAAATAAATGCCATAGAAAATTTCCAAAATTTAAGATCTAATACCACTTGTAATGAAATTACTTATATATTCACATAATTGAATATTATATCACATAAATAAGAGCATAATATGTAGATCCATAATAATAATTTATAGAAGAGCATAATGTTTGATAAATATAGATGAACCAATTTGAGGGGGAAACCTACATAATAATTCAACAATATCAGAATTCATAATATGATCCTCAATTACTAACAACTACCTCTTATATATATGCTCTTCTTATTCATCATTATTCCATAATACTACCTTACTAAAAACATAGAGAGATTCAACAAGATAATTTAAGAGGTATGTAAGCTTAAACTCAACCACACATATCCCTACAAATTTTATAAGTTAATGGTATAAAAATAAGCCATTAATCATTTAAGTTTATGTATAAAACAAATTGGTCAATCTTGTGTTTATAGATAATAGTTATGGATTGATTATCTATAATAATATCTTATTACATCTATTGGGGATTAACATGGCTACCATTAAAAAATCAAATCAAAGAATAAAATTATTTTATAACACTCCATGTCAAATAATTGGAATAATATCATTGTATGTGATACTTGGTCCCAAAATGGTACCTAATAATTTTCATGTTATACCTAATCAGTTATGTTAAAAATTTATTTGGGAAGACCATGGATACATGCTATGGAATAAGTACCACTGACATTACACTAATGTATAAAATACATACATTAATTCTATTATTATTTTCAACGAGTAGATAATGATGCTTTTAGATATTGAAATATGACCCAATATAATAATGAGGACAAATAAGAACCATTCTTGGAAGACCATACTATTAATTTTCCATCACAACCCATTTTAATATATCAGATACAACTTATGAGGTGGATTATCAAGTACAAAAGAGGATTAGGAACCGAACACAACATACAAGGCAATTATATAACATGATTCACAAGTAAATACTAAAAACTAAAAACTAAAACCTATTTCAAATCTTCCTTTACTAGTGAATTCCTAATATCAAAATGGCATAGTTGTAAATTATTATGATAATGATGATGAATATTACATGTAATATATAATATATGAAAAAATATGCATGCTAAACTTCATTTCTGAAGGGGAATACTTATCTCACACTCTATTCATATCTATTAGATTTGGATAATATTGAGATGATTCATATACAAAAAAGGGGAAATCATAAATTAAATCACAATAATTTGGGGACAAAAGAAATGTTATAATGATAGATCATGAGTACATTAATAATGAAAAATAGTTTTAATATTATTTAAAACTAAGCATAGGCAAAATTGAAATTATACATGACTTGGAAAAATAGGTAATGAACACTTCATTAAATAGTGTGGAAATGGAAGATTCCAAGGCTCCAACACCATTTAAAGTAATAATTCTTCAAGATAAACCAAGGATACTATTAAAAATAAAAAATTGATCATAATCTCATCACATTACCATCTAATTAACATGTCATGGGACATATTTCACATCAATAAGGCAAATCATATTATGGTTATAATAGCATCATGAGACATGACACGAATCATTGCAATACATTACAAAATAATATTAAAAAACATAAAAATGAAGGATTTATCAAGGTAATACAATAGTAACATGGAAAAAATACATAATTAAAAAGGTAATGTGATTAAATTATTTTGATGAAAAACCAAGATATGTCGATTAAATCCTAATGAGGATGATCTACTTACAAATTTATGAGCAAAAATTTAGAATATTCTAAAGATATACAAAATTAAAACATAAGAAAATGAAAGAACATTTAAATATTCAAAAATAAAAATTAGGACCTGTGAGTGACATGATGAATAGATTAAAATATCTACATATGTTATTAATCATGTGTTTTATATATGACATATCATATTTATACACCCGTGCATTCATGATATATGAGTGTCATGGAAAACACACAAGTTACACATGGACATATAGATGTTAGAATTTTCTCTACCCAATGGCCATACCAATATTGGGGGAATTTTATTCCACAAGTTTCATTATTACATGTTATATCTTTCTATGACCTTTATACCATGTTGAGCTACCCACATCACTTACACATTGCTATTTGATTATATATAATATAGTGATATAAGGATATGCTACTATATGATGGGAAATGGATACCCATGGATGGTATAAACTAGCTCCTTATTTTATCCTCTATTGATGTTATTAATCCCTTAATTGAGATGCCACTTTGTGGTTATCTATTGTATATGGCCCTTTGGTCTTATTTTCAACATATTTATGTCCCTTGAGTGTGGACCTTGGCCTTGATTGATGTTACATAATAAATTTCCCTTGTTTATAACATATTTATATCCCATTTCATGTGGAACATTAGACTTATTTATATTGACATCTTCATGTCCTTTATATGTAGCCCTTAGTGTTATGTGTGACACTAACACATTTGATTATTGAGCTTGTTGACATTGTGTGGTACCATGATCTATATCATGCAATTTTAATATGTATTATTATTTATAAATAATAAAAATATGTGATTTGTTGATACATCCATGTAGACATGACACTTATATGTATCACATTGCATATGTTAAATACATGCCTTGATAGACATATACACTACTATGATGACATATTCTTGACATGTTCATTTGATATTACATGATGTTATATTTATACATGACATGATAAAATTATCTCTTATTTCAAATGAGTGACTTATACAACACATCCTTCATCTCCACAGTGGGGCATTATAATGGGCTTATCATAGAGACATTAGTTGCCATGGAAAATTATTAGAGTAGAGTGTATATTTCAGTGATTCAAAAGTATTCAAATATTAGATGGTTTGATTACATGAAAAATAATGTAATATATATATATATATATATATATATATATATATATATATATATTATAATGGAATATTCCATGCATATTCACTCAATTTAAAAATAATTAAACACATATTCAAACATGCTTTGATGCATATGCATGGGCATGTACACAAAATTTATAAGAACAATAATTATAGGTTTCCACTTGCATATACATTTGAGATATATGTTATAAAATTCATTATATAAATTCTTATCAATTTTTAAAAGTTGGTACATATTTATCGGGTATGATACTAGTTCATGCACATATACACACTTTTATATTGTTAAGGCATGATACTATTTCATGAAAATATACAAAAACAAAGTTTACATTTGAATGGAACATGGTTGTCATTCCACTTCACATTTATCAAATATATGGTCATGATGTGGGTATGAACATTTTTCATTCTCTTTCAATCATGTATTTTATTCTATAATGAAAAAATTATATTGAAACTATACAATCAAACCTAAGTTCCTGATGGGGGCATGATGAGTGTTCATTCCCTTTTGATCATGCATTTTTGTTTTCAGATGAAGTAATATTAAGTGAACTTGATCAAAGCTATACAATTGAATATATAAGCCATATGTAGTTTTTTATTTAATTTTATTTGAATTAACCCATCACATGGTTCTTTCTTTTACCTATGTAGTTATTTGGGGTAGTACATTACACACTTATCCTTCTATGTATGAGGGTTGGGACATGTTGTATTTACAACCTAAGATACTACATAGTTACAAAAAAAATGGGCACATTCACCCCAAATCTTCATTTACTTCAATAAGGATGTAAAATTTTCTCCAATTATTCAATGATGAATCATCATATCTAAAAATATTCAAGGGAAACATGGGTTTCACCAACACACATATGCACTCTTACATTTTCTCTTTAAATTTTCAAATTTTCAATTTTAGATTAAAACTTTCAATATATAAACATTGACTACACATGACTATAGGCTATGTTATTGAGTGGCCTACATAATTGGAGCATCAAACCAAAGATAAAGTGCATTATACACACTAAGGCACATTTTATCCTTTTAATCTATAAATTAATTTACTAAAATAAAAATGGGAATTTTTAGATTAAAAAATATAGTATTAAGTACTTGACAATGACAAGCTTAAAGCAAATTTACCATGCATGAATTAAGTCCACAAACATGGTCATAATTTACCATTATCTCACACTTACGTGATATATTATGAGTTGTTGTTTATGTTATGCTTTTAAACACCTATAAGAACCTAAATATTTGTTTCAAACATATTAAATATCCTATAATAAATCTCTTGAACTTCATTTTAGTAAACTTTCACGCATGTCAGTTTCGTCAATTTTGTTCAGTATCACCAGTTGATACTAAATTGATTTGGTCATAACCAAACCTATACTAATACCTATTAATATTTAAAATAAAAAGATTTATTAGGGCCAACCCATTTTCCTATCATGTTGGTGGCATGAGAAATTATCCAATTGGACTCATATATAAACAAATCAAGGTTTCATTAAAAATAGACTTAGCACTTATCTGGTACACATATATACACTATTACACATTGATTAAATCTTCCCTATTATTCAAAAATTATGAATTTATCACTATGAATAGTCACAAGCCAAGTTTGAAGCACACTTCAAAATTCAAAGCAAGAATTATCAAGTAGAAAAATAGAAATAATTAATTGCATACATATAGTGAAGGATCACAATTTCACAATCATATTAGGTGGGAGAACTACATGTGAATTTAATTTTCTCCTTAGAGTATCAAATATGTAAGAATTGGTAAATAATAAAACATGGGTGATTAGGGTCAACTCAATCAATTAAACTCTACTATTCTTTCTAGGTTCTGGCTATCACAAAAACACCTAGGGTTTCAAGGTGAAGGAAGCTAATTTTTGGAGTTACTAAAATCATCAGGGTTTAACATCAAGCATATACAACATCATCTATAAATTTTCTATGTATCTATAAATAGTTATCATACAATCATATTCCTTCATTTCTACATTAGTCATTATCGATTAAAATAGGTTAGTATTGACTACAAACATTAACCCATATTGATGCAACCAACCTTGCATAGATGAAATTATAATTCATGGTCCAAATAAATCATAGGCATACTTTTATCTCATTTCCACTTATGGAATACAATCGTAGTCAGATAATCAACCAAAAAAGCTTAGTACACATCCCTTTATTATACTAATTATATTTAGCATATGCCACTTGTCTAATCATTGTAATTAATTTTATTATTTTACATTCATATCTATGCTTCAATGCCATATCTTAATATAACCATTAAAATTCAATTTTTTATATTATTATGCTTATGAAACCAAATTAGGGTAAAATAGTTACACTAAAATATTTAAGTGAATCAAATATCTTATACAATCATTTTTTTTTTAAATTTTATCTTATTAAGTTATATTAAGAAAAAAATAGATTAAAACCTTATATATACACATTAATCCTATTCCTATATATCAAACATCTACACTTATATAACATTACGCTAACACATTGAGGAGTGCATCCACACATTGTGAAGAACTACCATAAAGCATCCAAATATTAAAAAAAAACCTCAAATGAGTAGTAACTATGTCAAGTCTGAATAGTATTGTAAGGTCAAAATCAAAGGTTATCTATCAAGTGTCTAAAGCCACACATGTTACACATATTATAGTAGATCATTATTGAGAATAAATCCACATAAGTGGGAGAAGTACATGTTTTTTAAGTCCTATTCAGAGTATTGTAATGTAGGATTCACTCATCCATTCAAGGGGATGTAGACGTATTTGTCCAACCCATATTATATAACACATTTATCTAGGTACAATAAGTGTTGAAATTGGATATAGGGTTTCACAATGAAGGAAGATGAATCTAAATATGTGTATAAGACCAAGTCTCTAAAATTGCATAATAAATAACTTGATATGTAGGTATATTAATCTATTGTGGAACATAACAATAAAAATATAAAATATAATTATGTCTATCAAAAAACATATTTGATTACCATATGTTTGTAAGCATTAATGAGCCTATCTAAGCAATTTCTAACAATCATTCTCCTAATGTATGTGACCTAAAATATATTTCAAGTATTTTCTAATGACTATACATAGACATAGACCATAAATAAACACAAAAACTATAATCACCCTATCATATTTATGATTTAAATAAATATAAAGGGAAATAAATAAAATCTCATTCTACCTTTTACATTCATATCTAATTAATTTAGACATTTTTTATACAAACTAAATATTTACAGGTTTTAGCTTGTTTAGATAATTAAATCTAAAATAAAACAAAACACGTGTTTGTTAATTATTGATCTAGATTAGAATTTTGTTTTTATGTCCCTCTTTATATTATGGTTATTTTTTGTTTTGTATCCCTATTTTTCTCTATGTGTCTCTCTTATCTCTCATCCCTTTCCATTCTAAGTTTATTAGTTTTCCCTAAATAAATACACTATGGTTATAAGGCTCAATAAAAATGCAATTTATGATTTTGGGGTCCATAAACATAAAATTACAACTAATTTTATAATTGTGATAATTATAATTATAACATTATGTATTCATATACATGGACATAATACAATTTTTATTACCATGAATATTAATATCAAAGTATATCATTATTGTTGTTTGAATTCCAATCATTAGTTACTTTTATATATTCAACCATAATATTTACTACAATGATTCTTATATGCAGTAAACACCAACATGAAACAAAGTTAAATAAATAATTATATTGAAACATGTAGCTAGATACTAATATTCAACACAATGTAACTAGCAATCATATCCAAGTGTGGTACTCAAAACATTATAAACACACATACATGTTCCCACATATGCACACCCACCCACATACACACATAAAATGACAATACAAAAACATGATTATTGTGTGATTAGTTCCTCTATTAGATATTAAAATTTATTGTCACTCTCATAGGCCCATTCCATTCCTCTTTGCATGATCCATGGGAGATTGATCTTGAAAAACCTACATATAAATAAGTACTAGTAAATTTATCAAAAAATATTCATTTTAAATATTAAAATACATCATTATATTCTATCAAATATAACATCATATTTAATTTACATAATTAAAGGAAAGAATAATTATATATTATTAAATATTTTGTTTCATACATTTCAATTTTTTAATTACAATAATCAAAACACATCACAACATTGTTTTGTATTAAATATGAGGTTCATTGAGTCCAATTTATAATAGGACTTGATGAAATTCACATAGTTCATTTTTAATTAAATATTTATCTAAAAGTCCCAAATTAGGGGCATGATGACATTATTCTTAGTAGAACTATTTATATACCATCGGTTGGATAAATGAATTCATCCAAAGAAATTTTATGAAATTGATCTACATTTATAGGGTTCCCAAATTTTTTTTCATATGAGATGAACCAAAAAAATTCTCTATTATTTCTTGCAAATCCACATTATGTTAAAAAAATAGGAATGAGGACTAAATGAGCTTACATGAATGAAGGAAAGTTACCACAAGGTATTTTTAGGTATAAAGGATAAAATATATACAAAAAAATTATAACATAGTATTTATAGTCCCTTATTATGGTTCACTTGGGTTTTATTCTATACACCTTGACTTCACCTAGAAAAAATTGTTATAGTGTTATGAGCTAAGGAGGAGATTAATGCATCAACAAGTCAACCCAAGGTAAGTATAATTAATAATATTATATTTATTATTATTTTTAAGTCTTATTATATAGTTTTTTATCTCACATATTATATAGTATGGATTAATAAATGCATTTTTTATTCAATGTTATATTTTACATTCTTGTGATTCATAGCTCTTGCTTAATTCTTTATTTCCTTTTACTTTATATTTTAACCTTTAGATTAAATATATATTACTTAGTTTTTTAAATTATTTTGTATTTAGGTTATCTAAACAAGTAAAAAAATGAATATTCATATTTCATAAGATATATTATTTACCATACAAATCTAATTGTAAAAGCATGCCATTTATTGCACTTATTGTCAACACTCAAATTTAATCATTAAATGCTTGACAATGTTTAATATTGGCATCCTCACCTTACTTGGAATATTTTCAATTTTGTAAAATTTAAATGTATATGAAATTATTAAATATTCTATTTACTACTGTGAAATTACTAGAAACATCATTTAAGCATCTTTATTTTGCTTACAGGTTCTTATTATCCAAATCCTTATAGTATTTATTCTTTTAAAACATAACCACACTAGCTGGATAGGGATAAAAAGTAACCTTGTCCACTAATGAAACCTTATCCCTCATTCTCGAATGGAAATTTTTAAAATTAAAGAGATATAATATTACCCCTCTCAAACTTTTAGTAAGGTTAGTTAATGGAAATATTCCAAGTATTGCTCTTGTAATAGAATAAAAACTTGAAATTAGAGTGCAATATCAACAAAAATAATAAACATCCAAATCACCAAAATCCAAATTCTAATATATTATTAAACTAAATATTGGGAAAGGTATAAAAACTATAATTAATCATTAATTAGAGTGAAGGAAATTATACCATCATCTAGATCCAAATTTACCTCCAAATTTGTAAGATGTGCCTTAAATCTGATAGAGTATTGGTACTTGAATTCTTACTTGTTGGATTGTTATGGATGCTTAAGATTTTGAAACAATGATAGCATGATAATGTTTGATTTTCATTGTAAGAGTGTGGTATAAATGGTGAGTGGAGAGGAAAATGGATGGATGGATTTTGATATTGTAGGTGGCAAGATCAATGGTCTAGAAATTTCCAAGTAATTAAAATTTACATGAAATATCCTCGAAGGATGTTAGGGTTAGGATCTAGGTGATTATGATAGTTAATAAGGATTATATTAATGGAGGTAGGTGAGATAATTGATTTTAAAATTCCAAAAAAATGAGGGTGAATGTCTATAAATGGATTATAAAAATTTAGAGGGATTTTAGGCTAATGAATGATTATTAGATGGGGATTAATAGGTGGATTAATAGAAATGGTAGTTGCAGGTTAGGTAGGATGTGAATTTAAAATTAACAAATAATGATTAATAAAATATTAAGGATAAATGACATGAGATAATGAAGGATTAATAACATACTGGTATGATATAAGGTTATTATGATAAGATATGATGTTAGACTAATGATAAAAGAGGACTAGGAAGATGAGTAATATGATTTATACAAAATTAGTGAAGATATGGAAGAAAGAAAATTTTTATTTATACATTTTATCCTCTTATAAAGGGATTCATTATTGGAGGAAGTAATGGTCTTTCAAATAATAAAGATAGTCATAGATGTTAGTAAGTTGCATAAATGATGTCACTTTTATTACTCAAATTGTTCACCTACCAAATTGGAATATGGTTTGGTATGATAATGGGATCATCCCCCAATGTGTGGGATTATTACACTCCTTGGTACAAAATTCTAAATAAAGTGGGATTACTTCTATTCTAAATGCATCTAATTTAGGATCAACATGTAGGCCTAAAAGAACTACAAGGAAATCTATTGCTAATTCTAAATATAAAATATGTTGAAGGGAAAATGGAGAAGAAATGTTGAAAGTGAAATAGTGTTGCAAAAACATTAGATAGAGCACTTTTATAGTATTTGATGAACACTAAAAATATAGAAAAAGAGAAAATTTTATTACACAATCACTAAAATAGACACTTCACTTGCATAATTAACTTTTATGAAGGCACAAGACATAATACATCACTAATAGGGATGAAAAATGATCCAAAGATAGTGTCTGTATAGACCTAAACATGCACAACATATGATCTACAAGAAGAGAAAATTTATGCATAGAGGTGATGAAGGATGGAATGCAATGAGAGGGGAGAAGATTGCCCTTGAAAAAGATAAAAGAACTAAATAAATGCACATATAATGAAATAATAATGAAGAAAGGTAAACTCAATTATAATTAGTTTTAAGGCTCAAGTGGTAAAGGTTAATTAAGGGAAATTTTTGGAAGCTTTAAGATGCCCAGAAATTCCAACCATTGTACAATATAAGTTTCAATATTTTATAGGTAATGGGAAGGCTACAAGTCATTAATTATAATAGATAATATTACTAAAGGAATTAAATAAATATAAAAAATTGAGACACATAAGATATCTACAAATAAGATAAGGATGAACAATGTTAATTTGGATCCTAATTACATCCTGGAAGCATGGTGATGATTGCCTCAAACATAAAATTTTTAGCTCATGCCCTTATTCTCATTGGTTGTGTATCAACCAATATTTAATCATTTGATAACAATGGAACTTGAATTTTTTTGTGTGTAATAATGTGACTGTAGATCTCATGGAATTACTACCTTAGAATATTTTTGCCTAATTTTGTCACTCTTAATTTTAATGTTGCTCTGTAAAAAAAACCATTCCATGCTTATAATTAAAACACTTTATCATCCTTATCACATTTTAATTAAAATTTTTTGACTAGGGATTAATGTAATTCATTATGCCAATTATAACCTCTCAATCCATTAATCTTGTAGTTCTATAATCCTTGAGCCACCACACTTTGATTCTTCAGATATTTATTTTCATGGTTTTAACAGCTAGACAAACTGTCAAATTTAGGTTTATGTAATGATGGCATGGCACTATTCCATATTTTGGATGTCATGTGGCATTTACCCATTAATTATTATTTTTGACATCATTGGCCATGTTAACCACTTCAATCTCTCAGCTAGGTTCTACCAAGTGCTAATTAGAACTCTCTTATTTTTTTTGTTCCCTCACTATCTACTAACTTGGTCACCACTTCCTCTACTTAATGCGCCCACATTTTTTTCACTTAGGGAATACCACCTCTAAATTATAGGCCACCATTGGCATGTAGGTTTTCTAGGGTTTTATATGAGGTCAGATCTCAAAAAGCTTCTCTTTAGTTAGGCACCTATGGGTGTCAATCTATAGTTATCAATTCAAGGGGGATAACAAGTATCCATGTGCCCTCATTGATTGAGGTTGAAATCCCCATGCTTTGATCAAGTATTGACACTTTAGATATCCATGCAATTGATTATGGTTATCCCTAAGGACATGAATTTAGATTTGACATTATTGATAGGTGACCACATGGCACTCTCTGATTGCTTCCCATCCTCTAAAATTTTTGACAACTCTGACACCTCGAGATCTCAACTCTAGGAACTTGACAAAATTATAATTATAAACATTTTTATGCACTCTTGGATCTACTTCTATAGGCTCTCATTTTGACATGTAGCATCTCATCAACATTTGTGGGCTTTAGGTTTTGGCTTTATTGATACCATGTGTCACTCCTCATCTCTCTACATTTTAGGATAATGGTCAATGGCTTAGAGCTTCTAATACCTCCATGTTTTTGTCCTTATGAAGTATTTTTAAGACTTATAAACTTTTCAAAATATTTTACCTCTAACTCATCCTTCATGCATCTTGCCTTTGTAACTTATGCCATTAGGACCTATGCATTGGGCGTTCATGTAAAACTTTTGAATTTTATTCTTTTGAATGTTTTGAATCTTACCTTAGTATTTCAAACTTTTACTCGAGACATTTTTTTGAAGAAAGATTAGATAATTTCTATGAAAACTTTTGGATTTCTTCCTCTTTACAACTTTTGATGTTGTAAGTTTTATTCTAGATAATCACAAATAATTTTCCTATAGACCCAAATACTTAACCAATTCTTATGAATTATTCATAAATTTTGTTCAAAAATTCTATTTATAACTTATGTCTAGGCATTGGTCCTCATAACTTTTCTTCACAACAATTTTTTTTACTAGTCTTTGCACAATTTTTTTGAAGACCAAAAACATTGAACAATTTTTGAGATATCTTCAAAACTTTTTTTAGATAAATTTTTTTACTAGTATTTTGATGAAAATTTTAAAGGCCAAATTTCTCAAAAACACACTAGGTCTTTTACTTTTGAGTTAACTTCTTTTTCTAAACTTTAATTGAACTTTGAAAACCTATATGACTACTAAAAACTAAACTAAATTCATATGCTACTCCTCCATAGTGACAAGAATGGTAAACATTTTGGTGACCTTTATGGGATGATATATAGGAATCTAATATCATTATTTATGTAGAGTATATATCAAACTTTCTCTCACTTAACCTTCTTTCAACACACATTCCTTATGTGAAGGTTAATAAGTTCTCATATACATTAGTGGTTATTGGATTTGATGTTTGCTTGAATGGTTTTATAAACCTTAAATAAACTCTTTATATTAATTTATTCCTCTTCATTCAATGTACATACCTTCCAAAGCGTCTACACTGACCTTTCACAACTATGCTTACTCAAAATAGATAGGCTTGTAACCTTTCTCTGAATAATTTCACTTTGTGTAGTCTCATCTAAAGGTATATGAGGAAATAAAAACTTTATTATAATAACCTCTATCCATAATCATCCTTGTTTGAAATTTAAAGTTCAAAATCTACTTGTAGACCACCTTTGTACCTCATTCTAGGTCACAATTAGGCTTAATTAGGCCTTTCACTACCCTCTCTCCACTCAATCCTCTATAATTGTAATTTCTTATAAATATTCAAATTAAAACAACCAGATTTATTATATTTCATTTAAATATATAATATAACAAAATTTTAGAGATTTTCATTTATTAAAATGCCTTAGAAATGGATTTTAACTCTCAAACCCTAGTTCATTATTCGCAGGGGTTTACAAGACCCAAGAGGAGGAAAAAATCATTTTAATGATCCAAAATATATTTCAAGAGAATATTAAAGCTTATTATGGTCATTTTTACCACCACTTACCCTTATAAATCAATAAAAATACTCACTTAGACCTCTATTCTACTTGTTCATCATGTTTTTCATCACTATGTATGCATAATCACATTTTACAAGGTTCAATGAGCAAAGTCTTGAAACTTAGACCACAAATATTGGTTTAAAAACTATGTATAAGGTTAAAAATTGTTTTCCATAAATCAATTCACATTTTTTATTCAATAAACACTCTTTGATATGCTTTTGTTATACTTTTTATCATACCTCATTTGCTCTATATCTGTATTACATTAGTCTACAGGTTTATATTGATTACTAAGTCAAGTGAAAAAAATAATAACACATGAAATACTTAAAATAAATTTAAAAATATGAATTAGACTCACAAAACTCAGATCATGTAAATAGAATACACTATTTAATCTCCTTTCACTGAGTATTTTGATCATAGTCAACATATACGTAAATATGCAAGAAAAGAAAGGGTTTTATCATTTATTCCAAAATTTTGAGATTTAATTCATCATTTATTGTGGGAATATATCCCATAATTATAATAAGTATGAAAAACTTAATTATAAACGAAAATTTACATATTTTATACCTAACATAAATAACCTAACTACTTGCTAACGGTTACTTATAATATTGTTTGTTCCTTAACACAAACACCAAGCTTGATCTTCTGTACAAGGTGAACTTTATCCCATGTTATGATCCATAGTGTATTTATTCATGTTTATTAATAATTTCCAACTTTCAAAAATTTGTTGACAATATCCTACAACATCCTTTTTATGCTAAATTATTCAAATTTGACAAAATGGCAAGAAAATCTTAATTTCAAAATATAGACTATCCTAGCACATCTAAACACTTGGAAAGCATTCAAAGGTGTATTAAATTAATTATAACACCCTTATAGTATCTATAAACATACTTATGGACTATTATTCACTTGACCAAATAAAAATTACTTGGCAACATCAAAAACTTGTCATCCACATAGGATGCTCCTGCATCATACTCTTAGGGTGTGAAAGAAACTTTCCATGAAAGTTTGTAAACTTGTATTTATATGATTATAATTACTCTCTATATTTATCTCCATATGTTAAATGGTACACCCTCTTATATCCATGGTATATGATTGACACATAGACCTCCTTTTGATTTGACCAACTCCACCTTGCTTACTCCTTTAAGGTTGACTTCTTATGCTTTTATCTTCCACCTGATCATATTAAACACATTTCTCATTTCCTAAAACCATCCTACACATGGAACACAGAAGTCGAAGAAAATAAACTCCTAGTTATCTCCTTGGAAACCATACTCTTATTTTGGCATGATTCTCTTGCCCATGCTTGAGGATGTTATTTTTGGGAGTGTTGTTTATTTTATCCTCTCTCCTTCAATTATTTAAACCTATTCAACTTCATGATCATCATTTTTATGTTTTTTAATTTCAACTTGATCATTGTCTTCTCTTTCCATCACCAACTCTCTCAACATGGAAACTTTTTCAATAAAATATTCTAGAGACTTCTTGTTTTGTACAAGAGACAAATGAGAGAACAAACTTTTAAACAAACTATGTAAGTGATAATTATAAAACAACTCACCATGATGTTCTATTTTCAAAAACTCCTTGTTTCTTGCCTTCAATTACTCAAAATGGTCTTCAACTATTGCACTCTTTTCTTCCTTTGGCTTGTCAACTTATTCTAAATTATCTCCTTCTTGGAACTCTTTTTACACTATCATGTTATTTTCCTCCTTGATTCATCTAACTTCCTTAAAAGGTATTATTTATCTCTAAATATAATGACACTACCTGGTGTCTCTTTCCATGCATTATCTTTTAATGGTTTTAACATGTGCTTGTAACCATCCTTCTCAATGGTATAGGTGTTAGCTCTCCAGTAATGAAAATATATCCTATCATAATAACATGTTATCACAATAATTATGTGGTAAAAATAAATGTTAATGTAATCACACAATATTCTATCCTTGTACCCACCTATTTACAATTCTACATAACTTTGATCACTCACTATGAACTACTGACTATTTTTGATCCAAGAGACCTTATATGTGCTTGGACGCTTGTTTCTTTATAATCATAGTTTATAAACCATAAATTAATACAAAAATTTATCTATACTACCATTTTAAACTATAAATTTGAATCACTTACCTTTATTCTTGCACATGGTCTTAAACAACATTTTATTTTGTGGTGGTTCTCTCTCTTCTTTGCTGGTCTTCAAGAGAATTCTCTCAACAAGTTTTCACCTATTTTAGTTTCTTCCACATATTTAGGAAACTAAACCACACTCTCATATTATTTTTATACCACTTATTTCCTAATCTCACTCCAAGAGTTTCCACTTTGAATATCCCTTAGACAGTCATAAGACATGTGTCATAAAATTGTTGCACTTGAAGTACTTGCCTACAAACCAACCATTGCCTCTTCATATACCATATGATATACCACCTATATTTTCATAACCACTTCTATTTGATTAACTTTAATCCTATGAAATACTAACCACTTATTTTCTTTGACCTTTCCATTGAATTTTATTGCTTGGATTCCCTCTTCCTTCTTGGTGGCCTCTACCTCTATAGATTCTACCACCCTACCTCTATTCAACTAAATTTTCCTTATTTAAAAATTATATTCTACCATAAATTTATATTTATAGTCATCATAAACTATAATAGGTGCCAAAATACTCAAATCATCTTGAATGACAAACTTCAAGCCATTCATGTACCTAACAACCTTCTCAACATCCTCGTATGTGTGTCTTACTTAAATGGTCAACTTGTAGAATTAATTCATGTATTATTTCACTATAATATATTTATACCTAAAATTTTTTAACATATTAAAAAAGTGTGTTTGATAATCCTTAGGCATGAAATTGACTTTCATCCTGGCCACCATTCTATCCCATAACTGTATCCTAGCTTCTTCTTCTTCTTCTTCTTCTTCTTCTCTCTTCCTATATGCCATCCCACCACATGGATGCATGACCCTTAAACCTTGTTAATAAAAAATTTACCTTATTTTTCTCCTTGTTCTCTTTATAATAAAATTACTTGTCCTTGATTGTGATCCAATCAACTAATTCCTCCACATTAAGATTGCCCTAATATATGGGCACCTCCATCTTGGGCTTTAAAGTCACCCTAAAAACTAATTTTATAAATGTATATTAAAATATTACTTCATATCCTTCCTATAATAATTATTCATGAGTATTTTCATCCTCAAAATCACTAACATCACCTCTATTCATCTCTCTTCTTTGAGCCAACTCCATGGCTTGCATCCTTGCCTGTTGGTTTCTCACTTCCACTACCAGAACATCCACTACATATAACCTCCTTTGGGTTGTTATTTATCATAATATTATACATTCCATTAATTTTTATACCTTATTATAATATTATAATCACTTATATTAAATTATGTAGTGGTTAGATCAGATTTTATCTCACTTAACCTTATTTCAACACACTCCTTAGGTTGAGGTTTATAGGTTCTCATGTATATTAGTGGTAATTAGATTAAATGTTTTATTTAATGGTTTTAGACACCTTAAATAAAATATTTATATTACTTTATTAATATTTATTCAATTTACATATCTTCTAAATCATCTACACTCACCTTTCGCAACTCTGCTTACTCAAGACAGTTAAGCTTATAGCCTTTTTTTGAATAATTTCACTTTGTACGATCCTATATAGAGGACTATGAAGAAAAAATTTAATTTAGTACCATATATCACTAATCATAGATAATTTAAATTTCAATTTCAAACTCTACTTGTATACCACCTTTCTACCTCATTCTAGGTCACTATTATGCCTAATTAGGCCTTTCACTACCCTCTTTCCATTTAGTCCTCTATAATTATAATTTGTTGTATAAATTTAAAAAAAAACCTCAAAAATGTATTATCTTGCATTTAAATATATCAAATTACAAATTTTAATATATTTTCATTAGTTAAAAATCCTTAGAAATGGATTTTTAATTTGCAAACCCTGGTTCAGGGTTAGTAGGGGTCTACAAGACCTAAGAGGAGGAAAAAATCATTTTAATGATCCAAAGTCTATTTAAAGAGACTATTAAATATTCCTAAGGTATTTTATATTACCAATTATCCTTAAAAATAAATAAACATCCTCACTTAGACCTTTGTTCTACATTTTCATCATGTTCTTGCTCACTTTGTATGTATAATCACATTCTATAGGGTTCAATGAGCAAATTATTGAAACTTAGAACACCAATAATGGTTTAAAAACTCTATATAAGGTTTAAAATTACTTGAAACAAATACATTAACATTTTAGAGTAAATTATGACTCTTTGATATGTTTCTATTATACTTTTTACCATACCCTATTTGTTCTTTATCTATGTGTACATTAGTCTACAAGTTTGTACTGCTTACATAATTAAGTGAAAAAAATAATAGCACATGAAATACTTCAAATAAATTTAATAATAATAATTAGACTCATTATACTTAGATCAAGCACCAAAAATAATACACTATTAGATCTCCTTTCACTGACCATTATGATCACAATCAACATATATGTAAATATGCAAGAAAAGATAGGGTTTGTCATTTCTTCCAAACTTGTGATATTTAATTCATCCTTTATTGTTGTAATATAACCACTCCTTTGAATAAATATGAAAAAATTAATGTGTAACCAAACTTTACATATTTTATACCTAACATAACTACCCTAACTACTTGCTAATGATAACTTGTAAGAGTGTTTGTTCCTTGACATAAACATCAAGGTTGATCTTCCATAAAAGGTGAAATTTGGACCATTTTATGATCCATGGTTTTTTAATTCATGTTTCCTAATAATTTTCCACTTTCATAACTTCTTGACAATCTCCTACAACATTCTTTCTATGCTAAATTATTCAAATATTCAAATTTGACTAAATGGTGAGAAAATCTTAATTTGAGAATATATACTATCCTAGCACATCTAAACACTTGGAAAAAATTCCAAGTTATGTGAATTGACTTATAACACCCTTATAGTGACTTTAAACATAATTATTCACTCTTATTCACTTGATCAAATCAAAATTTCTTGACAACATCAAAAACTTGTCATCCACATAAGATGCTCCTGCATCAATTATGAATCAATTCATTAGTCATGGAATCATAAAATCATATAAAACTTCTTAATTTTGGAGTATAAACTAGCTCCAACTTACTAATCCTATTAATAAATAACTAAAGTGAGATTCACCCTTCAACAAAAAAGGAATCAAGGAATAAAACAAACATGAAAAAACACTTAGGGAAATAAAATGACTATACTATTATGCTACAACACATAGAGGAAATAAAATTCATCTAAAATACTATATAAAAATTGAAAATAAGGGTACCAAACCACTTGGATTAAAAAATAGCTCCAAATTCCTTGTTATATAGTTAAATGGTATGAAATGAATCCCTCTTTTTGGATGGCACTCTTGAATTATCATCTTTTAGTAATGGTTCTTGGGGGTTAACTACTAGTCATTTAGTTTCTTCATTTATTTATAATCTTATTACCTTTCCTTATGATGGGTAAATTAAATCAAACAAGCCCCCTATGTGGACATACTCATCTAGTACCAATTAACATTTTGTTTCATAAATATTGAAAATATCAACTAATTATGATCATTCGAGAGGTCTTTGGGTCTATCATAGTGATATATGACTATTACAACTTCATTAAATCCCCTACATTACTTATCAAGCTCCATTGGTTTGCTTTATGCCTCAAATTCTTGGGGTACTTAGAGGTATTATTTTCATACCTAATCCAACCCTTATTTTAGTTCTAAGAGGATATGTAAGACAATTTTCCTAAGATATTAGACTACTCTCTACTTACTTCAACTTCCTTTATGTATTTATTTTACTTCTAAGTAGTGGTTGGTGGTCTTAGAGTCTAAAAATATTAGACTATACCAAATTACTCTTTCTAGGTCTCATTAATATTTTATTTTCACCACAAGAGATCAAGTGAGAAATGGTCTTCATCCTAAAAATAATTAATGTTTTATAATTCACTCTTCACATAATCCTTAGAACCAAACTCATAGCATCCCTTGACCCATTCCTCAATTAAAAAATCAAGAGTCTCTTTAGTGGGTATAAAAATATCATGATGAGTGATGTATTCTTATTATGATTATTATTGATTTTGTATATTGATATTAAGCTAATCAGGGTTTTTTTGTTGAGACACATACTCCTCTTTAAGGATTTTTTCACCTTTAAGTTCCTACTCCAACTCACAAGGTGTCATCTCATCAAACAAGTTAGCCTGTCTAACCTCTCTCTCCTTTTTGATTCCTTTCTTTAGAATATGGGGAAATGCACTTACATCTTATTGAATGGAGAAAGAGAGTTCTAGAAGCATCCAGAATTTTTAAAAACATCTTCATGAGGAAACTCTAACCATTCATACTCAAGGACCACTTCCTCTTCGTGAAGATCAAATCTATGGTAACTAGAGTAGTTTTATTCCTCTTCATGCTAAATGGGAACACATTTTCCCAAGATACTACCTCATCATCAAGTTCTTGAATGTAATATTGATTAGATAAAATTGGCCTATCATCATCAAGGGTATCTTACTCATCTCTACCCCTACCCATTTTCTTACTGTTCTACTACTTTAGATGATCACACTCATCCTCCTCTTATAACAAGTCTATTTTGCATGGTTTATTGGCACAATGAGGGATACCAATAATTATTTATTCATCATCATCACTTTAAATCTTTTCCTCTTCATCTAAATGGTCTTCATTTTATCTCTATACAATGAGTCTTCCTTTGAAAAAGGAGATCATGGGAGGGTAAGAGGGTCCAACTAATACAGTAGGGATAGAATTAACAAGATTGGGCATCTTGAAATTAGGATGTTTGGTACAAGAAGGATGTCATGGCTAAGAATATTTAGGGTCTTCAAAAAGATAAAGAAGAATCAGATTTTAAGAGGGTTATTCATGAGGGACAATAGGTTGAGTTTGCATAGAAATATGGTATTTCAAAGGATGGGGACTTCCAAAACTTGGGATTCTAAAATGAGGAGACTTAGTTGATAGTTTATAAGGTTTCCCCTATTAGAATCTTGGGATATTGAATGTGATATCCTCATTTAGAGTGGGCTAGGCTTTAATTATGGTATGAGAAGCTTGTATGAATCTATAAATAAAGGAGACTAACCAAGGTTCAATATTTTATAGTTGCAGAAGCATTTGATGCATATGTTATTCTTTGGCCATAATATGCCTATCTAAGCATTACTAATGATGTATTTTTTTGTCACTCACCTCCTACTAATGGAAATAATATTGACAAGCATGTTATTCCTATTTCATACTATATTCTTTATATCTTTCGATCTCCACCATTTGTCTCTCAAAATCAAGTTAGTTTTTTTATACTTTCTTGGGGAAGATTAGGAGAGTCATACTATTGATTTATAGAAATATATACTTAAAATTTATTAGTATAAGCATGACCAAGTTGATAAGAAGGATAAATAGGGGTGGAAATGAGGTAAACACATGAGAATGAGGATATCCTACTAAGACATATCTATTTGGGACAAAAAAATATTATTTTTAGTCTGACATGGAAAATAAGATGACATATAAAATGTAGTTAGATAAAGAGGAGGGGAAGGGGCATATTTTCCAGGGTTATATGACATGTTAGATATTTAAAACATAATATAATTATATTGATATATTATTTAAAAATAAAAAATCAAGTTCGATTCTTGAAGAACAATTACATATTGATAGAGACACTAGGTGAGTAGATTTATTCAAAAAATGGAAAAGATCAAGAATATCACCTAAATCTTAATCCTTGATAATATTTAAGCACTTAGTCTAATTAAACTAGTATATTTTACACTTAGAATCACCATGGTGTGGAAAAAACTACCTTGAATGGAAATATGCAGTAAAGAACACACCTAATTCATTCAATGGATGATGTAAGGATCATTAAAATATGTCTCATTGGGCCTGCTAGAAACTATTATCACTTAAACTATGTATCTGTTGAATTGGAATATGGTTAGTTGAGATAATGGGATCATCCCCCAAGGTGTGGAACTCTTGCACTCCCTAGGAATAACCTCTGGAGAAGGATATCTTCCTTATAATCTAAATGCATGTAATTTAGGACCAACATGCATGACTAAAATATATGGAAAGCAATATACTTCTAATTCTAAATCTAAAATCTATTGAGGGGGAAAATGAGAAATTATAGTGAAGTGGAAATGGTGTACCAATATTATATAGATCACCTCTACACTATTTCAAAAACACACTACAACTATCGAATATGAGAAAACATTACACAATATCCAAAATGAACACCTCACTTGCATAAGTAATTTGTATGAAGGTGCATGACACAATATGACACTAAGAGCAATGAAAAATGGTCCACATATAGTGCCTATATAAACCTAAATACACATAATATACAACCTACATGAGAGAGCCAAGATCTACATAGAGGTGCTAAAGGATGGATGATAATGAGAGGGGAGAGGATTACCCATAAGAAAAGATTTAAAAACCAAATAAATCCACAAAAAATGTAAGAATCATGAAGAAAGGCAAACTTAATTACTATTAGTTATAATGCTTAAAATGGTGAAGGGTTCATGGAGGGAAAATTTTTGTAGCATTATAGTGCCTAGAAATGTTGACCATTTTACAATGTAAGACTTGGGATTTTATAGGATTTGGGAAGCCTACAAGTCACTGATTACAATATAGAATATAGATAAATAAATTAAATGATTATAAAAATTTGAGACACATATTAAATCATATAAGGATGGCCAATGTTAATTGGGATCTTGATTGTGTCCTCAAAGCATGGTGATGATTACATCAAACATGAACTTGTGAGCTCGTCATCTTCTTCTCATTATTTGTGTAGAAACCAATATTTTACCACTCAATGACCAAAACTAAATTTGAAATTTTATATGTGAAGGATTGTGACTATGTATCTCATATAACTACTATCTTAGAATATTTTGGACTAATTCCACCACTCTTACTTTTAATCCTTCTCCCTATATACTTATAATCTATGTTTATCATTAAGATGATCTTATCATGATAGACATATTTTCATTAAACTTTATAGAATTAGGACTAACTCAATTCATTATGCCAACTATGACATCATATTAAGTCATTCATATCATAATATTATGATGCTTGAGCCACCACACATCGATTCTACAAATATTATTTTTGATAGTCTTGAGATCTAGACAAACTATAAAATTTATGCTAGTGCAATGATGGCATGGAATTCACCCACTCATCATGGGTCTCAAAATTATTGGCTATCTTCCCCTTCATTATCTTAGATGGGTTTTTCCAAGTGCCAATTGGCACTCTCCTATTCACTTGGTTCCCATGTCTGTTGACTTGGTCACCAATTCCTCTACTTACTATAATCATGATTTTTTCACTCAGTGAATACCACCTCTACATGGTAGGCCATTATTGGTGATTAATTTCCCTAGGGTCTTATAAGAAGTAAGATCATAGGGAGATTTTCATTGATTAGGTGCCTACATGTGTCATTATGTACTTGTCAATATGGGGGTACCCAAGATGACAAATGTCCATGTTTCATCCTTTGATTGGGATAAAAATGCATGTGATCTAATTATATCTCAAGACTACACATGTCCATATGGTTGCTTACAATTGGCCTTAGGGACATAAAGTTAGATCTGGCATTTCTAATAGGTGACTATGTAGCACTATCTAATTAGTTCCCATCCTCTATAAATTCTAAAAACTTTAACACCCAAGATTTTTAACCTAGGAAATTTCCAAAAAAATTAGTATAAACCTTTATTTTCATTATTGGCTCTAATTATATGGTCTCTCATTTCACCACTTGGTGGCTCATCAACATCTGCAAGATTTAAGTTTTGGCTTTACTACTATCACCTATCACTCCCTTGGCTCTTTAAATTTTAGGATAGTGGTGAATGGATATGAGATTATAATAACTCCATGTTTATGTGTTTTCAAATTATTTTTAATAATTATAAACTTTTCAAAATCTTTCACCTCTTACTCATCCTTCGTGCATCCTACTTTTACAACTTTAACCGTCATAAACTTTGCATTGAGACTTCATGCAAAAGTTATAAATTTTATTCTTGAGGAAGTTTTGACACTTACCTTATTATTCAAAAATTTTGTTCAAGGTATTTTTTTAGGGGGAAAAGACTTAGATAATTTATGTGAAATCTTTGCGCTTTCCTCCCCTTCATGACTTTTGTTGTTAAATTTTTTGTTTTGATTAATCACAAAGAATTTTACCAAAGACACAAATACTTAATCAATTCTTACAAAGTATTCATAACTTTTGTTTGTGTCTTTTATTCATAACTTTTTTTCAAAACTTATATCTAGGTAGTGGTCTTCATAAATTTTGTCACAACAAAAGTTATGACTAGCCTTTGCACAATTTTTTTGAAGACCAAAAACTTTCAATAGTTTTGTTGAGGGATTCAAAAATTTTTTTTGTATCAAAATTTTTGACTAGTATTTTGATGAAAAGTGGAAAGTATAATGTTTTTTAAAATTATAAGTATTTTTATTTTGAATTATCATCTTTTTTTTAATTTGACTGAACTTTGAAAACTTGTATGACTTCTTAACCTTGAACTAAATGGAATGCTAATTTTCCATGGAAATAAAAAAATGTCAATAGTCCCATCAAGGGTTCACTTGGGGAGGGATGATACATATGGCCACATAAAATAGGAAACAAGGGTAAGGATGTGTGGATATAAAATAGAAGAGTTGGGATATTGTGAAGATGATGGATAAAGAATGATATTGATGTAGGTAATAAAATAAAAATTGATGATGCACCAAGAAAAGCCATATGTGATGGAATGGAGATAATGATGTCATGGATTTATACATGATCTATATGGGAATAATATATAATTAGATGATGATAAATGTTTATGGGATTTAGATAAATCTTAATCAAGGATTCATGCTTGGGAGATGTGTAGGTTTAGATTAGATGATCAAACACAAGATTTAAAAGTATCCCAATCAAAGACACATGCCAAGGAAAGCTTAATCTATAGTAATAAAATGATTTTATAATATTGATGAAATATTTGATGGGTTTATCTCAAGTATTATGTCAAAGGATGATGAAATCATAGGTGAGAAATGATATGATCAATTGACTAAGGTATAAAGGGGAATAATTGGTTAGTGTGACCAATCTAGCATCATATAATTTATGTGATTGATCATTGCCTATAAGTCCCTAAGTGACTTTAGTCCAATGTATATCTCCCTAAGAGGAAAAAATTATTGAAGGGGTGAGAGGATATAATATGAATGGATAAAAATGCATGTTTCAATAGATGTGTTGGATGCAAGTGATGGTGATGGATGGGACATAATATTGTCAAATAAATGTTATTGATAGAGATGATTCCCATATCGAGGTCACATGCAAGGTAGTGAGAAAAAATGATAAAGGTATGGCACTATACATGCCTCATTTATGGGAAAAAATATTAAAATTTGAATGAATAGGAGATCCATAAGATTTTGATGTATCCCATTCAAAGATGCATACCTAGGATCAATGTGGGTTTAGATAATATGAGGATGTTATTGAATACTTGATATAGATTGTAATAATGACGAATGAGTGATTATTATGATAAATTATTAGACAAGATGAACCAAGATGTGATAGTGTGATGAATAATGACATGATTATGTGATGGTAGCTAATGTGATAGGGTTAGTTAGTATAATAATGGGGGATAATTGAGAAATAAGATGAGTTAGTGGATAGAGAAGTAAAACCTATTTATTTTATCCCTATCCCTTGGGATATGTTTGGCACTAGTTTATGTGATAGAGATGGTAGAAATTCCACATGATCCTCATCATAGTGAGTGAGGGCAGGAGTACTAGTTTCTAGATTAGTGCAAAACCATTATAGGTAGTGTTTTATATGGTATTTTGTATTTATTATAATTAGTTAAGGTTATTGTAAGAAAAAATGAATCTATATTTGGTGAAATATGAGTTTATTTTTACAAATGTGAGTTTTTGAAGCATAGATGTGAGATTGTTAAAGTTAGTCATGATATTGTTAAATCAGGTGAAGGAAACATAGACTCATGGTGGCCATAGATTCATAGCTAGGGCCATATATTTGAAAAGGGGAGTTACATGTTCATAAAACATCCTATGTAAATACTAGGGTAGGTGGAATGATATTGTGTATACAGAGCTATAGGATTGGGTTAGCTGATGTAAAATAATGACAATGACTCACAATAATGCCATGTTTTAGGAGAGATAAAATCATGGGTATACAAACATGGGATGGGTTAGAGGGTAATTTAATTAATTTAAAAAGTTAGTAAGTGATAAATAATTTATAGATGTGTTAATGTGTTTTTACGATGAATTGTCCATGAATGATGATTCAATATTGAATTTTCCTATAGGGTGTACCCATAGGTTGATCGATTAAATTCAATAAGTGTTTCAAATATTGGGATAGAAGTAGAAGTATTAAACTATATTAGACCATACTTTATGGTAGAGGAGGAGGATATGAGGGGACATTGATTGAGGTAGTGAGAATATAGATTAGGTAGGGATGTCCTGATTCTTATGATAGAATCAGAGTAAGAGACCATAGATTAGTTGAAGATCTAGATTTATATTATGGGGACTAAGAAAAGTTGGTGTGGGTGAGGGGTG
Organism: Torreya grandis; assembly: GCA_037957365.1. Classification (NCBI taxonomy): domain Eukaryota; kingdom Viridiplantae; phylum Streptophyta; class Pinopsida; order Cupressales; family Taxaceae; genus Torreya; species Torreya grandis. The sequence continues at coordinate 542,155 of JARHVA010004779.1, forward strand.
ATTTCCATAGTTGGTTAGTTATTTTTTAGGGATTGGTGTTAAGGTTGTAGGACTAGATAAAAATTTTATAGGGTCAGGTTATACATAGAGATATACGCATGACCCCTATATTATCATAGATGACTATGTTGCTTGGTCAAGTTACCTAATGAGATACACAAACTTCTACCATACAAGAATAGATCTAGTAGATGCAAAAATTCTAGGTATAGTTTGCATTACTACATATATGATATGATCAGAGGGATGTAGAGGCATAGATGGATAGGATAGAGGGAAATGCATGTTTGATATTTTTGGAATCACTAGGATTAGATGATGTTACAACCAAAATAATGAGGATTGTTTAAGAGACCTAGTGTTAGAGGGGATTATATGAATAAGTTGTTCTAACTAGTTATATCACACTATCTTACATAGAGAGTAGATAATCATGAAGTTGATCCAACTCTAGGACATGGACATGTTATTTATACCTACTATTGAGGCAACCATCACCTTTTCCAACTAGTTAGAGTGGATTGTCATTCTAGATGTATATTATATTTTGGCACATGGATGTCAATGATGCATAATGTGATTTATATATAAGATGATAGGATTAGGTATATAATGTACTTTTGATTTATATAATGGGTTGATTTTTTTTTAACATTTCATGGTACATGTATATTATAGATGATTGCATAGATTATGTATGATTTGACATGTGATATTATGAATATATGATGTACTTATTTATATATGTTTGAGGCTATATGTATGATGATATATTAAACATGTGATGTTAAGATTTGATTATTTTTATTTATGGATGTTATGGATTAATTAGATACCTATTGATATGTAGATGGATAGATTTGTATGTCATATGTTGTATTATAATGGATGCATGGGTGTGGTTAAATTATTATGTGTAATGGTTATTACATGTGAAGGATACATAAATTATGTGATTATCATAATGTGACATGTTATTATATTTATGGTCATGATGTTCATGTTATGATGCCATACTAATACTCTTGCACATATTTTATGTCAACCATTTTTATGAGAGATATGTGTTGATATGAGTTTTATACATGCCATATAAACTTTCATGAGGTAGCCTATAATGTTTTAGGATCATTGAAAAAGTATTCAATCCAGGGCATGATTTTTGGGGTATTGGGTTTTTATTAACTTTTTGGTGTAATAGCAATGAGGGATGTAGATTTTTTACCATAAATGAGTTCAATATGGGTGAACCTAGAGCTACATGAAATGGGTGGAAGGATGATCGCTCTAAATAATATGGGTAGGAATTAAAAATAAACTCAAAAAGGAGGGAAAATAATGGAAGGAAAGGAAGTTTGTGGACCACACTATCTGAAACCTTTCAAGACCATAAATTTAACTTAAGAAGGATAAGAAATCAGAAGAGCAATGTTTGTTGCAATATTGTAATAACTCCACTAGGTTTTATAGGAATATAGTAATTTTATTTAAAAATAATTACACATATTCATCATATGGATTTCACCAAGAGAAATATAATTAATTATCATTAACTAACTTCTTTATTTGAGATAACCAAAAAGCTTTTTTCTAATACACTTAGCTAAGGATCACCATGAACAAATATAACAATTGTGTTCAATTTTGAATAAATAATAAATATTATATCTAAATAATTAATTAGAAAGTATAAATTTAGCCATGGTTAATATAACATTACACCCACTCTTGTATAAGTATAATGAATAAAAATTATAGTTTTCAAAAATACATAATAATATCTCAAATAATAAAACATGATATAAAGTTCCACAGAGCAGAGTCTCTATGAGTCAAGAGTTTTCATGAATCAATTATCAATTCATAATCTCAAGTGTATTCCCTAATATATTACTCTAGTTATGAGGGGGAGCATCATTCAAGCACTTTTCCACACCAAGCATGGATCATAGATCCCTCACACTATCTCCCAACAAGGGGATGGCCCTCCCTTCATGGATGTGTAGATAATGATGGTGTGGGAATCCATAGTGACAAATGAGAACCCGTGTGTTGAATATATATAATACATAATGTGTATCATAAATAAATTTGTTTTAACATGATATCACACATATATGAGGACTATATAAAAATATGAAATGATAATGTTTAATTAAAACATTACTTTGGCCAAAGTTTTTAATAATTAATGATCTCAAAGATGTTTCAAACTCATACATGACACTCAATTGGATTACACCTCATCTTACATTGATGGTGCTAATTAAGCTAGTGGAATCCATCCATTACTTATTTAGGGTCATGAATGTGAGATTTGGTAGAAAATATAATAATATTAAACCCAATATATTATATCAAATATTTCCCTTTTAGTTGATAAAAAACATGTTATGTACATAAATATCAAATACATTCATTTAGTCTATCAAATGAAATGTAATTAATCCATACATCTAGTTTATTACAAAATAATAAACATAATAAAAAATTGTCCTCAATATATCATAACATTTTAGGTAATTATTTATCTAGACTACTAGTTACTCAAATTAAAAAGAAACTTATAATGTTATTTCATCCCCAAAATAATCATTATAACATACACTTATATATTCATTTATATTCTACATATATAAAAAATCCAATCCCAAAACATAAAATCATGCTTGATATTTAAAACTCATAAATACATGATTTTAATGCTTTCATACAACATTAAAATATATTCAAGCATCCATTTACACAATGTTATGATAATAATACTTTTATACATAACACATCTATGTACATATATAGATTTATATATATGAGGTATAATCAATTCAAGTTTCATTACATAATCACGACATATAACTTAATCAAAGTATATGTATAATTTTATAACTCTAAAGTACAAATTTAACACAGTATAAATACTTTATTGTATACAATATACTCTAATAAAACATAGACTACTCATTTTCTTAGAGTATTCTAGAAAAGCTAATTATACATCCAGCTAACAAAATAGTCCCATAACCCTTTTATTAACTGGATAAATCTCAATGTATTTTTTTAATTAAACAAAAAAAAATTATGTAATTTACACTATGAACACAACAAATCATTTATACCAAATACTTTTAATCAAATATCTCCATTCAATTGATATAAATTAACATTTAAATTAAATGCATATGATCAAATACATACACTCAACCAACCATTTATACCAACTCAGATTTAATCACATTATTCCATCATGCAAATTATATATAAAAATCTACATACCCTATCTTTTTATCAACTATGAAAACTCTTATATAAATCATAGTATATTATATTTATACAATCATATTAAATATTCAAAGCTAATTATTTATTCAATTCAAATATAGTGAATTCAAGTAAACTCTTAACTCTACCATATCCATATTAACCTTTGTGTATATATCTATGCATATAGGAAAGTACACAATAACATCTCACTCATTCACCTACCCATACCTAGGGTATCCATTATGGCCTTAAATCAATTTGTTTCCATATCCATTTATAAGTAATATGTAGGTTACGAGATTCATAATAGAGTCAAACACACACACACACACACACACACACACACACACACACAGATATATATATATATATATATATATATATATATATATATATATAAAATGATTTGGTTTAAAATAAGCAAAATTTATTTTCAAAACTGAAAAATCAGAAATCCATTCAAAACCAACACTTTGAGATTATTTATATAGACATCCTACATCTATACATACATACCATTTCCTTCAAAATCCCTAAGTTTCTAAAATATTTGTGTGTTTGTGTGTGTGTGTGTGTGTGTGTGTAATATTGGTTCAATCTTAGTAGATAGATACATACATATATACACACATACATATGTGTGTGTAATACACAATTCATTTTATATAAATAACCCATAATTTTAAACCCTAAAATCCAAATAGGTTTATACATAATTAAGCCCTTATACAACCCAAATTCTAATCATTTTTTGTTTTTAATACCTTAATGAATATATATCTTACTAGTTCAATAACAAACTAGCTTGAGCTAAATCATATTACCCATCAAGAAATATTCATTCCCATGGTGTAATAGATATTTTTTATTTGGAAAGGAGATTAAGTTAGATATTCATTATAGCCTAAATATCCATGGAAATTCCTACAACCCTACCCAATTCCCTCAGGTTACCCTAGGTTAGATTTAGGGTTTTATGGAGGTTGAGCCTTCCACAGGGCCCTTCATAAAAATAATTTATAATAACATTTCAAATAATGAAGACCCAATAACCATACCAATTAAAAATACTTTAATCATTAAACACATGAATTAAGTACAAAATAAATCTAATAACTATGCTGAGAAAACCAAATATACTCCTTCCTTCACTCCAAATTTCTCCTTATTCTCTTTTGATTGTATATATTTTATATGTTATGTACCATATCATGTCCTAAAGTGCTCTCCCACTTTATTTTATTCTTCCCCCTCCATCTTACATTCCACCACCTTCTCCTCTATTAATTACCAGCTAAATTGACTAGAAAATATGCATGCAAAAATAGCTCAACAGAACTTCACCATGAAATAATCCACCACCATGTAACCAACGACCAATCTCTATCATAATTTTCATAAAATGATGGTTAACCCAAAGTCAATGAGTGATCAATGACCCTAATCATCTTTAAACTTCCTTTAACTGATTAAAATAATCATTTTATATCCTTTATAAAATATACAGGACATTTACTTAACAAAATTCCATCATCGACTTCACAAAATGGACTATCTAAACCAAATAAACAATAAGTCATAATCCACATGATATTCCATGAAAGGTCAAACCTCAACTTAGTCCATGTTATATTTCCATGAAATGAATATCTACTTCTCAAAAATCATAATGATTATATAGCACAGTTAATATAAATATTAATTTTAAATACTATAGTTAATATTTACCATGCCATCCACAATAATAACTATGCAAATACAATGATTTACCTTAGTCATTTAACAATATATTCATTGTATAATATATTATGAATATCAAACCTTCGGTCAAATATTAAATAAAATATAATGACATTTTAAAACAATTTTATTTATATAATTTGACATTAGGATATACATATATTATAATAATAATCTTTTAATTATTATTACCTTAATCCTATAGATCAAATAATAAAAATGGAATCCATTTTTAATTATTATAACAATGCATACATAATATCAAATCATTATACTACACAACCATACCCAATAAGGTAGTAAGTTAAGTAAAAGCATATATGAATTCACTAATTCACCCAAGCAATTACATCATATAAGATAAGCTACGTATGAACATAAAATGCATGAAATCATTCAAACAGATCAATATGATTATCAAAAGCAACTATATCAGTGAAATTACGTAATCACATAAAATGATATGAGAACACAAAATATCACAATAGACACTTGTATAAAAAATAAAGCATACTAAAACTAGCTACTCATACAATTAATTATGAAACATGATATACTATGTGGTGTGTGCATGGGTTTCTAGATTCATTCTCTATCATCCCTCGATGATGTTCTCCGTCCATCACACTCTAAGGGAAGAATTTATCCTATATCCACCTCACAAAAAAGAAGTTAGTTATCCCAAAACAATATTATATCTATAAAATAATGTTGTATAATTAATAAACATGATCATAATGTACATAATATAAAAGCACTGCTAACTCATAGAGAACTAATCATGTAAATTAAGCATCATATAATTTTCCAATGATCAACTTATTAAAAATCTTAATCAAATATTTAATCAACTAGTAAACCATGATAATCAATGGATCAAAAAAGGTTATTCAACTTAGAGATAAATTAGGATGTGACATTCTTCCCCCTAAAGTTGATCATCATCCTGATCACATTAATTTAAATACAAATTATGAATTAAAAATATTATTCAACAAAAAATAATATAATATGTAGAAAAATATCAAGAAAAAAATGTGGAAACAACCTATAAAAATCATCATAGTCCTCCAAAGTGGCACTACCTTTAGAACATTGGTCTCATTAGACCTTACACTATGACAATTATATATTATATAAACTGAGTTGTGAGTGGCAATTATTTTGATTGGTTCTACCATGACCACCCTGAGGTCTGGAACCTACAAAACATTCTAATCTAGCACATGTGAAGGATCAACAACATAATTTTTAAGATAAGACACATGGAAGACATTACACAAAAGAGATAGATATGGTGGTAATGTAAGCCCATATGCTATAGGATTGACCGCTTACAAAAATTCAAAGTTTCTTACATATCTTAGGGAAAGTTTCACTTACTTCCTATATTTGATCGAGTTTTTTTTAGGCTTAACTTAAAGAAAAACATTATCACCAACAAAACAATACCTAGATGTTCTCTTTAGATCAACATAACTTTTTTATCTATCATTGGCCTTGACCAACCTCTACCTAATTATCCTGACTTACTCTTCCATTTTTGAAAGTATTTTAGTTCCAAAGACTACCTTGTATTATAACCTGTCCTAACTAATTGGTGTTCTACACCTCCTTCTATGTAATGCCTCAAATAGAGCCATAATCAATGCTAAATGGTATGAGTTATTGTAAGAGAACTCAGCCAATGGAAGGTAATCCTCCCACTTGTATTATTTATCCATGAAATACATATAGAGGATATCTTCTAAAACATGGTTAACTCCCTATGTCTATCCATTAGTGTTTGGGTGATAATAAGTGCTAAAATTTGACTACATATGTAGAGATAAATTTAGAGTCAACCAAAACCTATAATTCATCCTTTAATCTTGATCTAAAATGATCTTCTTTGGAAAACCATGCAATCAAAACACTTCTTTTATGAATCTCTTTAAAATCATAGGTGCATCATCTATCAAGTTACCTAATATGAAGTGGGATACCTTGGTTAGTTTACCAGCTAAAATCAGGATCATGTCATTTTAGTTCCATGATAATGGCAGCTCTTAGATGAATTCCATACTAATCACTTACCACTTCCATTTTGGTATATCATGTGGATATAGTAATCAATTTAGATGCACATGTTTATCTTTCACGCACTAACATTATATATAATGAGAAAAAAAATCCATTACATCTCTCTTTATTCCTTTCCATAAATAGAGTGGCCTGAGCTTAGCCATGAGCTTGGTTACTCTTGAATGTTTTGAATATGGATCATTATGAAATTAGTTTAGCACTACGCTCCTTACATTCTCTCTATCAAGTACATACATAATACCATTATACTAAAAAGACCATAATTATCTATCTTGAAACACTTATACTTAGGATTTTGAGCATCTCAGATAATGATTTTTTGACCTAAACATAGAATTAATCTCTTGGCAAAAATTTGATCACCTGGTCATGGAAAGTAATCCTGAGAGTAGCCATGGTTGATATGCAACTTTTATATCTTAGATCATAATCTAATCTATTATCCTTACCTTTGATATAATTAATATCAAAATCATAATTAGATTAAAAAAAAATCCAACCATTATCTTTAACAAGAATTCAAGTTTGGTTGGATGAAGATTTACTTGAATCCCAAGTTAGTAGTCTTGAGATAAAATAGTTTAAACAATAAATAATGCCTCTAAACTTGCAAACCATGCACAATTATTGTAATTTATAGGTCATGATGTGCATAATTCACCTCATATGGATTTAGTTTCCTTGACTCATAGGCTACCACTGATCCATCCTATATAAGGAATATTCTAAGTCCATCCTTAGATGCATCAGTAATCACTAAGAATTGACCATTAGGATTGAGAATTCTTAACATTGGTGCTGAATTAATCCACCTTTTTAGTTCTTAAAAGGCTACCTCACACTTATCTGAAAAAAAAAACTATGGTTCTTCTACTGAAGAGAGGTAATTGGATTAGTTATTTTATAGAAATTTGGAACTAATTTATTTTAATAACCCATTCATCCCATAAAACTTCTTCCCTCATGCACATTATTTGGTGTCAGCCACTCCATTATGGATCTTATCTTTTCTAGATCCACTAAAATACAATATGTAGAGATAATATGTCCCAAATACTTCACTTTCCTTTGTAAAAATACATAGACAACTTTCCATACAACTTGTGCCTTCATAAATGTTGTAAAACCAATTCCAAATGTTTTAGGTGTTATTCCTCATCCTTGGAATAAATTAATATGTCATCTAGAAAGACCAAAAAAATGATCCCAGTAATCTCTGAACACACTTTTCATAATATTCATAAATGTTATTGGAGCATCTATCAATCTAAATGGTAACGTTGTGAACTTGTAGATCCCATATCAAGTCTAGAATGTTATTTTTATAATATCCTCTTCATGGATCATCAACTGATGATATCCTACTCTAATATCAATTTTATAAAAGACTATGTCCCCTCATATTTGATCAAAGAGATCAACAATGCATGGAAATAGATATCTATTCTTGAATGTTTCTTTACTCAACATCTTATAATCTATACATAGGAGAAGAGTACCATCCTTCTTCTTGATGAAGACAATTGGTGAACTCCATGGTGACACATTTGGTCAAATCAGTGCTATGAAAAATAAATCCTAAAGTTATGTTTTTAACTCAACCAATTCAGTCATTATCATTTTGTACAACACCTTAGATTATGGTTTTGATCTAGGTATGATATCAATAGAGATATCAAATTCACACTTAGGTGGTAATCATGGTAATTCTTATGGAAACACGTCATGAAATTTTTTTAAAAAAGGATAATCTTTGATAAATTTTTCCCTATATTATTCTATCTCATTTATCTTAATGATAAATTCCTTACATCCCTTATTTTGAGCTTTCTTATGTTAAATGAAATAAATATTTCTTAGCCTCAACTCCCTTATATTTCCCTAAAGTTGTGTCTGATTCCTAAAATCATCTTGACACTCAACCTTCTTTAGATAATATTCAACCTTAGCTTTATGATTTTTAAGCCAGTTGACTCCTAGGATCACATCATATGATCCCAATAGTACTATAAAGTTATCTAAACTTGTAGTGAACTCTTGAATCCTAATATCTACTTCTCCTAGAAACTTGTCAACATTAACCTTAGACACATTCCCATACTACATCGAACATGAATTTTCCATAACTCTAGTTATTATAGATAATTTAATAAACATTATAGGAGTAATGAAATATTATATATCTCCTATGCCAATCAAAATATAAATTAGATTATTGAATAAAATACCTGGTATATATATGGGTAAAGCTTGATACTCAACCTAATGATTATCAATAACTGCATGAATCTATTAATGGAATGTACCTTGCAAAGAAGCATAACCCTTGTTATTTAACTTTTCCTAAGGACATTCTCAACCAAAATGATCACCTCTACATATGAAACAAAATCAAAATAGTCCTTTCTTATCAAACTATTAGTTTCCCTTGAAACCATTACCAAGTTTTTTATCCCCAAAACCACATCTTGATTCTTGAAATGACCCTTGGAGTCTCCACTCACTCCTCTACTTCTAGTTCCTCTTCTTGAAATTTGGTTTAGAACTTGAAATATTATTTTAGAACTTATCTCTAACTTGGGAGAGAGATTTTAGTTTATGTTCCTACTCAACTACCTTCTTGAACACCTAATCTATACTATATAGACCATGCACATCTACTCCACAAATAATTTAGGGTTTCACCATGATGAATTTCCTAATTTTGAAACTCTCATCCACTTGATACTTAGGTACATACTTAAGGAGCTTGGTGAATTTCTCATAGTATTTATTCACTGATAAATCCCCTTACTTAAGATTTTAAAAAATCATAATCTTTTAATCTAAGTAAAATTGTGGAAGCCATCATGACCTAAATAGTGTCATAAACTATTCCCAAGTAATGGTGGTTGAGTTGAGGTTCATCTTGAGTTTCTTATTTTCCCACCAAGTTTCTACTTCACCAACAAGCTGATAATCTCTCTAGACTAGTTTTATGACTTCAAGATAATTATGAATCTTGAAATACTTCTCCATTTATGTTAGTCACACTTCAGCTCCATCCTCCAAAATAGTTCCATTAAAATTGGGTGGATTTACCTTAATCATATCATGTGGTAACTCTATATCCAATCAAGCTCTCACATCCTTTCACACTTCTTCATGCCTATGTTCTTGAGGATGTTCATCATCATCAAGACACTCTTCAAGTTCCTCTTGAACATTCTCCTCTTCCTAGCGATGGAATTCATATTCTAGGGTTGTGATTTGGTCCCTAGTCTCTTACATAGTCATGAGGATTTGGTCCAACTTTGAAGCTTTCTTAGTAGTAAACTTATTTGGATCAAAATGAATTTTGATATTACAAATACCCTCACCTCCTTGTCTATATCATACCATTATTATTCCTTCTTATTCGGAGAATACTTTTACATTAGTACACACATTAAATCATACATTTTAAGGTTCATCTCTAATACGACAATTTAATAACCCCACTAGGTTTGACTAGAATATAGTAATTTTTTGTAAATTAATTACACAAATGCATCATATATATTTTTCCACAAGAAATCTAATTATTGAAATTTAACTAGATTCATTATTGTAGTTAACCAAAAGGTTTATTGATAATCCACTTAGCTAAGGATCACCATGAATATATATATATATATATATATATATATATATATATATATAACAATCATAATCAATGTTGAATAAATAATAAATACTATATCTAAATCATTAATGAAATAATACAAATTTAGCCATGGCTGATACAACATTACAACCACTATTGTATAAGTATACTGAATAAACATTACAGTTTTAATCAATACATAAGAATATCTCAAATAGTAAAACATGATGTAAAGGTCCACAGAGTAGAGTCTACATGAATCAAATATCAATTTGTAATCTCAAGTGTATTCCCTATTATAGTACTCCATCATGGAGGAAAACATAATCCAAGCACTTTTCCACACCAACCACATACCAGAGATCCCTCACAATATCTCCCAACAAGGGGATGACCCTCACTTCCATATGGGTAGATAATGATGGTGTGAAAATCTAGAGTGACAAACCATAACGCGTGTGTTGAAGATATCTAATACATAATGTGTATCATAAATAAATCCTTTCTAACATGATATCACATAAACATGAAAACTATATCAACATATGAAATGATAATGTTTAATTAAAACATTAATTTGTCCAAAGTTTTCAATAATTAATTATCTCTAGGATATGTCAAATTAATACACACCACTCAATCAGATTACACCTCATCCTGTATTGATGGCACTAATTAAGTGAGTGGAATCCATTGATTATTTATTTAGGTTCATGAATGCGAGTTTTGGTAAAAAAATATAATAATATAAAAACCAATGAATTCATTCAAATATTTCCCTTTTAGCTGATAAAAAAACATTCTATGTATGGAAATATTAAATATATTCATTTAGTTTTTCAAATGAAATGCAATGTATTCATACATCTAGTTTATTATAAAATAATAAGCATAATAAAAATAGTCCTGAATATATCATACCATCTAGGTAAATTTTTATGTAGATTGATAGTTACTTAAATTACAAAGAAACTTATATTGCTATTTCATCTCTAAAATAATCATTTTAACATAGGCTTTTATATATATATATATATATATATATATTATTCCACATATATAACAAAATCCAGTCCCAAAACATCATATTATGATTTATATTTAAGAATCATAAATACATTATTTTAATGCTTTTAGACAACATTAAAATATATTCAATCATCCACTTACACATTGTTATGATAATAATATTTTTGTACATAACACAATTATGTACATATATACATATATATATATATATATATATATATATATATATAATAGGTACAATCATTTCTAGTTTCATTACATGATCAGAATGTATAACCTATACCAAGTATATGTGTACTTTTATAACTCTAAAGTATGAATTCAACAAAATATAAATACTTTATTATATACAATATACTCTAAGAAGACATCCAATGCCTTTTATCTTAGAGTATTATGGAAACTCTAATTATACATCTATCTAAAAAATAGTCCTATAACCCTTTAATTAACTGGATAAATCTCAATGTTCTATTTTTAAATTAAACACACATAATTTTCATGTAATTCACACTATATACACAACCAATCATTTATACCAAATCCTTTTAATCAAATATCTCCATTCAATTAATTTAAATTGACATTTAAATTAAATACATATGATTAAATACACAAACTTGGACAACCATTAATACCAAATTAGATTTGACGACATAATTTCCTTCATGCAAATTATATATAAAAAGTGGTATACCCAATCTTTTTATCAACTATGTAAACTCTTATTCAAATCATAGTATATTCCAAGTATGTAATTATAATACATAATCAAATATAATTATGTGTAGTTTAAATATAATAAATTTAATTTATATATTAAATCTATCATATCCATATTAACCTTCATGTATATATCTTTGCATATAGCTAAGTACACAATAACAATTCGTTGATTCACCTACCCATACCCAGGCTATCCATTATGCCCTTAAATAATTTTTTTTCTAGATCGATTTCTAATTAATATGTAGGTTACATGGTTCACAACAAATTTGAACATATATATACTATGATATAGTTTAAATTGAACAAAATTCATTTTCAAAACTGAAGCATTAAAATCCATTCAAAACCAACACTTTGAGTTTATTTATACACGCATCTTACAACTAGTCATGCATATAGTTTCCTTCAAAATCCCCAAGTTTACAAAATAACATATATATATATATATATATATATATATATATATATTTATATTTATATATAAATATAAAATATTTTTTTAATCTGATTATGTATGTATGTGTGTGTGTACTACATAGTCCATTTTGTATGAATAAACCATTATTTTAAACCCAAAAATCCAAATAGTTTATACACAGTCAAGCCCTTATACAACCCAAATTATAATCATATATTTTTTTAAATACCTTAATGAAAATATATAATATTGGTTTGACAACAAACTAGATCGAGTCGAATCATATATACCCATCAATAAATATTCATTCCCATAGTGAAATATATATTTTTGAATTAGAAAGGAACTTAATATAAAGCTTCATTATAGCCTAAATAGCAATGGTAATTCCTAAATCCCTAACCTATTCCCTTAGGTTACCCTAGGTTAGATGTAGGGTTATATGGAGACTGAGACTTCCATAGGGTCTTATATACAACCCATTTATAATAAAATTTCAAATAATTAAAACCTAGTAACCATAATAATTCAAAATCCCTCAATCATTACAAATAGGAAATTTAAGTACAAAACTAACCTAATAACTATGCCAAGAAATCTGAATATACTCCTTCCTTCATTCTAACTTTTTCCTATTTATATTTTATATCCTCCATATGTTGTGTGCCATATCATTTCACATAACATTCTCCCACTTTATTGTATTATTATCCCCCCATATTAGTCGCCACCACTTTCTCCTCCATTAACACTCGAATAAATTGACTCAAAAATATGCATGTAAAAATAGTTTAGTAGAACTCCACTATGCAACATTCCACCACCATGAAAACAACATCCAATATCCATCATGATTTTCATAGAATTATGGTCAACCTAAATTTAACAAGTGATTAGTAACCATAATCATCTTGAAACTTCCTTTAACTGATTAAAATAATCATTTCATAGCTTTTATAAAATATGCATGATATTGACTTAACACAATTTGATCATTGAATTCATAAAACTAACTATCCAAACTAATTAAATAACAAGCCATAATTCTCATTAAATTCCATGCAAGGTCAACCCTCAACTTAATTGATAATATCTTTCCATGCAATGACTATCGACTACTCAAAGATCATAATGATTATATAGCATAGTTAATACAAATATGAATTTTAAAGACTATAGTTAATAGTTACCATGTCATCCACAAAAAACACTATCAAAACATAATTATTTTCCTTAGTCATTTAATAATATATTCATTGTATAATATATTATGAATATCAAACCTTTGGTCAAACATTAATTCAAATACAATGAAATTTTAAAATAATGATATTTATATCTTTTGAAATTAGGATATAGGTATATTATAATAATAATATTATATTTATTATTACCTTAATCTTATATATCAAATAAAAACAATGGAATATGTCCTTACTTATTATATAAATGCATATGTAACATCAAATTGATATACTACATAGACATACCCAATAAGGTAGTAAGACAAGTAAAAAACTATAAGAATTCACTCATTCAACTAAGAAATTGCATCATATAAGTTAAACTATGTACAACCACAAAATTAGTGAAATAATTCAAACAAATCAACATGATTATCAAAATAAACTAGATTAGTGAAATCACATAATCATATAAAATGATCTGAGAACACAAACGATCACAACAAGCATTCACATAGAAAAAAAAAGCATACTACAACTACCTACTCATATAATTAATTATGAAACATGATATACTATGTGATGTGTGCATGGGTTTATATATTCATTCTCTATTGTCCCCCAATGTCTCCATCTAACCATCCTCTCTAATGATTCTCTCCCTCTATCACACTCTGAGGGAAGAATTTATCCTACATATACCTCACAACAGTGAAGGTAGTTAGCCTTAAACATCATCATATACATAAAATAATGTTATATAATTAATGAATATGATCATAATGTACAAAATATAAAATCACTAATAACTCATAGAAAACTAATCATGTAAATTAAGCATTACATAACAATCACATAATCAATATATGACATAAAGCTTAATCAACCATGATAATCTATGGATCAAAAAAGTTATTCATCTTAGAGAAAAATCAGGATTTGATAAATCTATTGTATCACACTAACATTCAAACATAGTTAGGATTCAAATGAAACCAAAATTAAACATACTTAAACACATGAAATCAAAGGTTGCCACATTTGTTAGACTGTAATAACACATATACAAGGGGGATTATTACTTGTAAACAAAAGGTATCTAGATCATCTATATATTAATATGAATGACTAAATAAAATATAAATCATTAAAAATCAAAGACTAAGATACTAAAATATTAACACCTATAACATAATCCATAAGTTGCATAAGAATAAAGATTTGCACATCAAGACTAAATTTGTAGAACTCCTCATAGTTTCATATTAATCTCCACAACCAAAATTTTCCTCTATTTGGAATATGAGGATATAATTATAAATAATGTTGGGATGGGGAAGGTGTCACCTCTCAATTAAAGTCAAAAAATACAATTAAAAAAAAAAAACTATATGTTGATTTCATGTAAAGTATACATGTAAAAAATTGATCACTCACAATGAAGAATATATATATATATATATATATATATATATATATATATATATATATATATATATATATATATATAAAATAAATTTGAAACTAATAGTTCCTTCTCAACCAGACCATGCATGTACATATGTATAATTAGATGGTGCTAATATGGCACTATTGGAAGAGTTTACACTATGATAATGTTGATGTAGAAGTTAATGTGGATATAACTAGAGTTGTAAATAAAGTTAAAACTAACATAGGTAATGGAACTAGAGGTGAGCTTAAAGATGAATCTAATGTATCTACTATTATTAGGACATAAATTGGCCTAGTATGAGTATACACTAATGTGTACATCATAATTTGAGTACTCTTAGGTAGGGTTGGTATGACCCCTTATTCCATAGTTACTTTCTTAGCTTATTCCATCTAAATTTAAAGAGTATTACTCACTTGGAGGTTGATCATAATAGTCTCAAAATCAAGCATAGATATTTTGAATAAATTATTAATCTTATCCATAAGTTTCATCTGTATACCCAATGCATATCTAACCTCAATGTACAATGATTAAATCCCTATAATTTTATCTCTTAAAAAATTAACTATTTGGATTAACTTATCTCTATTTTTATAAACACTCTACTCAATCTCTACCCAAAAGTTGTCCAAAGTTGCTTGAAAAAGATTTAAAAAATGGGCCTAGGCACAAATTTCCCCTGTGGAGTGCTTACTTGAATGATTCTTAAGTTAGTTAGGATAGAGATAGATTCCCTCTCCTAGTTCATAAATTGTTGGACCAAACCCCACATCTATTGATTCCATTCAAGTATAATATCCCATTTTTTAGTAATATAGTTTTTTACCCCAGCAACTCTAGATGCTAACATTAAATTGAGATGGGCATGAGTCTTATTTCTTGTGCTTGGCTTATGAAAAAAATTTACCATCAATATAATTTATTTTATTAAACCTTTGAATAATTTATCCCCATTTGGGTTGGGAGGTGGCCTTTATAGACCTTATTGAGCCAATAATATCAAATAACTTCTTAGATATCCTGTATAAATTATCCACTCTCTCTCTTTGGGCCTATAAGGTAATCACCTATGACTAATTATATATAACTTGATCAAAACTTATAAAAATTTACTTTATTACCATTCCTATTATATATAAAAAACTATAAGGATTTTATCTAATCCTATCTGGGTTTGAAGGATTTACCATCCTGATCTTAGTTAGAGAGAAGATATTTTCTCTCTTCTCTAGCTCTATTTATTGGCCTTTAGCCATCATAGTTTTCCTTTTTAATATTATCAAAATGTTGGTATATATATTAAAATGGAATTTAATTTTAAGTATTTTAGTTATTACCATCTTATCTCCTATTTGTTTATTCTTTTTCTATTTGCTTGGTCCATGAAGGAATATTTAGGATAGCTTGTTGTTCAATTTATTTTATTTTCCTTACAGATGGTGTTTGTTGAGTTGGTTTTTATTGTTAGGTTTTTTGAGATGGCTGATCTCCTTGATTAGTTTAAGGGGATGGCCTTAGATTTAGAATATTCTTTGTGGAAGATGTCCCTTTTATAGGAAAATGAGGAATATCCTTCTTCCAACCAATAACTTACTTCTGGACTAGTGTATCTATGATGTATCTGGCCTTCCCTAATGCTTTGTCCATTGATATGTATATGTGTCCATTTATGTGGATCAAATAATAGGTATTTATATTTGTGTATATGTCTTGGGAGGGGTGATTTGTGTAGAAAATAATAGAGGTAGATACTAGGTTTTCAAAATGTACCCATTTATTTGACTCTTGGGATTAAGGACTAGTCCTACTAAAAAATGAATAGGTAACTAGGATGCTTAATATATTTTAAAAATAGTTAGTAACATAAGTATATGCAACCTCAAAATTCATATTACTAATTTCCATAGGATCTATAGTAGTAGGTTGGTCTATGGTGGGAGAAATTGGTAATGCATTAGGATATTGGGATTAAGTTAGTTGGCTTAAATAATACAAAGAATGTAAAGAATGTGTTATACTAGTTGTTATCATATAAATGGAGGAAGTTTCCAAAAAATGAGGACTTAGAGGACTTACAACCGAAAGATTAAAATATGGAGCATTGGCTATTGTAGTTTACATTATTATGATTTGAGGTGGAGATCTTGGAGATGTAATTGGGGATGGCTCCTATACTATAGATTGTAGTTATGACTCTACCTCTCTTATTACATATCTCTCTCTCTATTTGATAAATTTTTAGTATCTACCAAGATATAATATTGTTGGTTGACCTCTTTATATCCTTATATCAATTTTATTCGCCTAACTTTGTATTTTCCTTAGACAACCATTCATCCTATGTGTCTAATTCTATTTTTTTATTGATTGACCATGACTGTTTAGGTTCTATTATAGATACCTAGTCCTCTTTATTAACCATTATTATATCTTCCTATTCTCTATAATATAACATGATAAGGTATGATCTTCATGTGCCCCCTCTTCTATCTTCCCTCTCTTTAGGGAATTTTGCTAATTATTCCTTCACCTACACCTTTTGAGGAGAAATATATGTGGTCTTGGGATTTCTTTCATATGTTAGTATTATTTTGGTAATATTAGAGGCTAACCCAATAAGAGGTGGAGTGGAAAATGAATTAATGACAATTTTATGTGGTAATGAAGTGGTGAGATTAGTCACTACAAAAATAATGATGGATGGTGAGTATAATTTCCCAATAGGCTAGGATAATGTTTATAGTGGTGAAAAGGAGTAATGTGTACTTGAGAGAAGAATTAAGGAAGAGTTACCTATTATATAGTGATCAGTGGAGGAAAATGTAACATAGAAAATATAATAGTTGTTACACTTAGACTTTTAGGCTTATCTTCTTCAACTATGTGATTTGGAAAGGTAGCAACAACTATGTGTATAGGGGAATTTGGAGGACTCTCCACTTTCTCTTCATCATGAACTACCCTAAATGGACCAACTTTCTCTTGTGTTCTTGGTTTTAATTTATGAGGGTATCCATGAATAGGTTTGGAAATACATTAATACTTCTCAATCCTTTCAACATATTATTTAGTGGTAATAAGATCATATTGGATCCTTTATGCCATAATCATAGACATGTTGGACCTATGCATCCTAATAGTTACTTTAGAATCATCTTAAGAATTTATAGATATCATATCATGGTCATAGGCCTAGTGCCCATAGTTGATCCTAATTTTTCTTTAATATTTCTTGATGTGTGATCTGATGTTCCATCCAAGGTCCCAATGTCTATAGGATTCCCATTTTAATCCATAATGTATCCTAGTTTTCCTAATAATATATACGTGCTCCCACATTGTATATTAAATTCTCCTGATATTAAGAGGAGTGAGATGGAATCTGATATTCTTTGCCTTTCTTAACTTTCTATCAACATTATCTACTAATTAAATAATAATTTACTACTCAATAAATTTATCAATCACAATCCCTGGTAGGTATAAAGGATGTGATCTAGCACTTTTTATTCTAAATACTATGCACTAAGTGTACAACTAATAGTCACCCATTTTTAGAATAAATTTATTTATTTGATTGATAATATAGGCATATTATTTTCATAAATTGCTTGACAAAACATAGGGTAAAAGTTTTTAGTCAACCTATTGATATTCTTCCTAAACCTATACATAGAGAATGTTGACCACATATCTTGTTCTAAAGATACTTTATTTATGGTTGTTATGGTTCCTAAAATGGTCAGTGGATAGTCATAATTACATCATCCACTAAGTATTACATCATATATAGGTTTCTATATGTCAAACTTCTAGGATTGTTGATTCCAAGAATTAAGTTGGAGATGATGATCTCTCCAATTGTTATGAATTTATTGGATGTCATAATTATGTCTAATAAAGTGACCCATATCTCATTAACACATGCAATGGTAAAAAAAACTATATATTATATTTAAAAGGGACATGACAATTCTCTTCATTAGTCTGAAGATAGAAATAAGAATGGCAGAGGTAGGGATCTAGACTACAAAGTTACTTGGGTTACCATCCCATTCCTGTAACTTGTTGGTGATGTTATTATTGAGAAACTATGAATTCAACATATCTTGCTTAGATTCCATCTTAGGAACTAGAATTCTATAATACTTCTCAAATTAATTACCACTGATATATGCATCTAACATTTTGATTATCTTAAAGTGTCATATTTTTTTTTAAATTCCATTTACAAATAAACCAAATAACAGGTCTACGCATGCCATTACCTCAAGTTTGGCCTCTACATTGTGGAGACTAATATTTTTGATGGCCAAAAGGTCATATTTATATCTCTACATGAATATGGATAACTAATCCTTATCTTTGTAGGGTTGGGCTACCTCAACCATGTACCAAATGGTGGAATAATGCTTAAATTCATGGTTCTAAGCTATTGAATAAAATATTATATTAGTATAATTAGTTGTCCCTGAAAAAGAGTATGTAGATGAAATTGAAATATGAGTTATGACTATCATTGAATATCTAGTTTTTAAATATCTCTTTTAATATTTATAAATTTATTTATTGCAAGAGAGATCTAGACTCATACTACACACTTTGAATGCTTTTTAGGCAATTTGAAATATATTGATTTAGTTGTATTAGCCTTATGAATTGAATGCAACAATTCCTTTCTTCATGAAAATTAATGGTTTTAAGGACATTCATTACTTTTCCATACCTAGTCTTTTCATTTCAAATTCATAAAATCAACTTATATAACTTTTGAATTTCATGTGGCTTCTTTTACATGTTCATGAATGCTTAGTCAACTTAATATGATGAATCACTCTTTTCCAATCATTTAGAATTAGTAGTGGTGTCTTTCTTATTTTCTTGTGTCTTTAGAGGACATATGTTTACATGTCATCATTACACTGGTGGTTAAGGTGTGATATTTTATAGTTTACTTTTTGGGATATGGGTTAGTGAGATGATGACAAGTAGATATCTCTCAGTGGTCCACTTAGAAGTACATGCATAAATGTCCAAGATGACATCATCTCTAATTTAGTGATATGGTGACATATGTATCACCCTCAATGGTCCAATTTCTTAGGATCATATGAAAAAAGGTCAAATATGACATCACCTCTAGGTTAGTGTGATGGTGACATGTAGATGACCCTCAATGATCTATTTACTTGATATTATCCATATAAAGGTTTTAATGACATCACCTCTAGGAGGCCAAGATGATGACACATGGATAACTCTCAAGTATCCATTTTCCAAAGATTATCTATAAAAATTACTTTTTTAATGTCACCTCTAGGAGTCCAAGATGGTGGCATGTGGATAGTTCTTGGATATCCACTTTGTTGGGATAATCTATACAAAAGGTTTTACAAACATCACCTTTAGGAGGATATGATAATTTATACCTTTTAGATTGGTAGTCCAGAGGATAAAAAGGATGAATCATGGAAATAATGAACTCTAGGATGGTCTAATAAATGCCTAAGTATGAGATACTCTATATAAAAGACACAACATAGACAATAAACCCCACTTCAAGTAAAACACATCTACCTAATTAGCCGTATAAATCATAAATTAGACCATGTACATAAAAACTTAAATAAAACCAAAGATGAAGAGTAAATCATATAATATGGATCAAACACATCTTTTATTCTTTTTATCTTTGAAAACATCCTATAAAAATTAATATGAAACTTATGTATTGTGTTAAGTAAACAACCATAAACCAATACAATCAAGTGAATTTCTAAAGCATTAGATAAATTCCTTGAACTCACACTTTTAAAACTTTTATATCTTAGAATTCTACTTAAAATAATGACTATAAAAGGATTTTCAATTAATATTGGGCCCCTATTTGAAAATTTTAAAATGGGGTCTATGTGTGTGTGTTAGGGCATAATAAGATGTGATGTAATTAGTTGAGAATGAGATTTATGAGTAAAAAATAGATGATTAGGGTGTCAATAAGTAGGACAGGTGAAGATAACGGATAGGAAGGGGTAAAAATTGGGGTAAATAAGAGTATGGGGTGTAAAATAAATAATTTTCATATAAACCTTTACTAAAATTTACCTGTGGTATGTGAGAGAAAGATGGATAGAATCCCTCATGATTAACACTAGAGTGAGTGGGTTCAAGAGTACCAACATCCATATGACCATGATAATCTAGTAAGTAATTTTTTTTTTCATTTGGTATTTTAATTTAGCATTTAATATCATTTAATAGCTTAAGTAGGTTTATGGAATAAATCCATGTTTTTAAAACATGAGATCATTTGTAAAAATAATAGGATCAGTCTATGTACCCATAGGTTTATTATAGGAAACAAAAGATAGGGTAGTGAGTGGTAGGAATGGTTTTAAAAAATCATCATGGAAAGGTATGTGGGTATATTAGGGGTAACTATAGGTTTATAAATGTGATGCATATAATTGTGAGGTTAATTTAGGATGATCTCATGTCTATAGAGATGTGGAACTAATATGGTAACTAAAAAAATATATAAACTAGATGTGGGTTTAGGTGGGTTATAAGGATAATAGAATCACATATTCAGAGACGTAGGTTTGTGAATATGGTCAAAATTTTGAAGAAGGAACTTATGAAGTGACATATGGGTGGGGAAAATAATATCACAATATTATGGTTGGGATATCACTTGTGATAGATGTGGGATGTTAGTCTAGGATGTGATAACATAACTAGATTAGTAAAATGATGTTATGGCTTTGGATCCATGATATCATTATTAATATATGTGAGTTAGTAATAATAAATTAAAATTTTGTCAAAAAGGAATAAAAATTTAGTATGAAATTGGTTGAGTGAATAAGGGGGTGAATTAGACATGTGTCAAAGTTAATGATAATATGTATGATAGATAGCCTAACATGATGATGTGTGGATGTGGTGCATTATTATTTAAAATTATGAGTTAATGGGGTGGTGGTTAGTAATGTTGATGGTGATACACACACTACATGTTATGATTTTTAGCATTCTAGAGTTGCCTGGGATATATTACATGGCTTTAGTTTCATTGATTAGAATGGACAGGGCATTTATCACTACATCAATCAAGAGATGATATAGTAATACTAGTACATTCTATTTTATAATGAGGGATATTATTGTCACCTTAGAGTACATATTGAATATCTATTGTATTCTCATAAGAGGCATCTAATTATACTATAGGTCTCAAGCCATGATGGTGATGATCATGTGCTTGATAGATCATATGAAGGTTAGATTATATCAATGTAAATTGGATGTAGACAAGATATGTCACCACTAATAAATGTACAACTAACATTGACACTAATGGTTCTTATCAATGACATATTACTAACTAATAAGAGTGATTAGTATTTTTTAATTGATATAGGATCTTTAGTAGAATACATGGTTGAGATTTATCATGTGTTTACATGGGGACCTATTGTGCTAGCATAAATCTATAGGGACATACACTTATCCACTTACAATAGAGGAGGGAGTATCAATTCAATTAATTTATTACAAATTTTGGCATAGGAACATACAGTGATAGAGAGTCCTATGGAGAACCAACAAGTGTGAGAACTTGATGAGCCCATAATTTTTGGATGGGAGATGATATTTAGGACCTAGAGGGGTCACATAGGTGACCATCATTTTTTAAAATGGGTTATTTATGATTTGATGGATGAACATAGTACATTTATACCCTATAGGTTCATTTAGTGGGGCTAATATAAAGATAGAGTATCTATATTATATGATTAATAATTGTTATATTACTAGATGATAGGATACTATTATGTATAGGTATCACTAGACATGGTATTGTGGTAATTTTGTTAAATACATGGAATATTATAGGGTCCTCATATATTTTCTCAGGTGGTCAGGGAGAGGTGACTATGGGGTAATCTATTTCAAGGGATTAGTGACAATATATTAGGACAATGTAATTATGATACCATGAGACTATAAGATAATGGTATTTGATATGGGGTGACTAAAAAATTTGATGGATGGTGGGTACAATATGTGACTCTAAGGTTAACACAACCAACATGATGGGCACATATATTAGTTGATCATATCTTCCAAGTGATGTAGAGATTTGGGAAAAGAAGTTGATTGAGACAATTGGTATATGGATGATAGAGGTGATAGAGATATAGTGGAGTTGAAGGATTTTTTGATGAAGGTAGAGGATATGAGGATGATCTGAGAGGAGATATGGATGATGGAAGTGGAGGTGATGGATATGCATATAATTAGACCTAGATAGTATTATCAATAGGATAGCTCTAAAGAGGAGACTAGGATAGACCCTCTACCCCTATAAGATCTATAAATGATCAATGACTTATTGATATTTTTTAGGAAAATATCACAATATGGATGGGTGAGATAATATGGATAGAGAGGTAAGTAGCTAATTTTCAACTTTAGATTATTAGTACCTATGGGTAGGTAGGGACTATATTATATCATGTGATTTCTCACTTGATTGAGCTAGTGATATTTATGATAGATATATCCCAATTAATTATTTTTCAGGCACAACTTACAAAATGAGACACCCATATCATCACATTATAGGGGCAAGTGGTTTAATGATATGCACAAATTTTGACATAGTAGGGTCAAATGAGAGAGTTATAATTGGCCCATAGTGATATCACTAATATGTTGATACAACTAGAGTATAAGGATGAGCATATTTAGGGTCTATAGGGTGAGAGAGATACAACATAATAGGTAGTGTCATAGTCTTATTCTTAGATGAGAAAATAGTTGGTGAGGGTTGGGTAATAGACCTAATACTATTAGAAATTATATGAGCTAGTTGTACTGGTAGGATCAAGGGTACCATGCTTCATGGAGAGTATTTATTTAGGGGGTTATTATAGGACCCAATCAATATGATTTTTTCATCCACCACCATGAGCACCATGACTACCACCACCTAAAATCTAGAGTGGGATGTTGTATTTTGTCACATGTCCATGATGCATGTTGTACATATCATTTTTGATGTACTCATGGACATTATTTATATATATGATGATTCATTTTAAGTATCTTATGGGCTCATAATTATATATTATGATTATAATGAGTGTTTGTTTATGTATGATGTATGATAATTACTCATTTATGTTTGTATGAATGTTATAGAATTATATGTTTAATGTAAATGTGATTTATTGACATGGATGTAGATGATGATGTAATTTATAGTATGTATTGTGATTATTGATGTGACTTAGTGTAGAAATTATAGTTATGACATGAGATGATGTTTATGATGTAATATGATAGATAACATGTGATGTAATATATATGAGTTATGTGATGATATTATTATTTTTGATGTTATGTTTTAAATGTTTATTTGTGTTATTTCAATGAATAATTTATGGCTATGTAGATGATAGATTAATTTATAAATGTTAGATATATTATTGAATTTATTGATGGTTATATGCATTGTGAATGTATTACAATGTTATGGATGAGGTTATAGATATTTTCATGGATATATGATATATGCAAATGATTATTAGATACTGTAGATGATAGTGATTATGTTTATCCATGTGCCATGGATTTTTTTTATCTAGATAGTGACATGTTTGATCTTCCTACATAGGAGATGATGTTAACATGTTTAGGTGAGGATGGATTCATTGGTTTGGTTAGTCCAGATAATATGATGGGAATATGTTGATAAAGTTTTTGACACTAGGATAGGAGAGGATAGTTATGGGGGAAAATAGGATGGATATGGACATGTGATAAAGTCTTGTGCCATATTTATTATAACAATCCTTTTTAATGTTTTACTAGATAATATGCACCATAATATGTATGTGGTCATGATGATGTTGTGAAAAAGTGTGTATCCTAAGAATATAAATGTGTGTATACAAACATTAAACTAGGTGTACCACAAGCAACATCTTGGTGAGGCCTTTATTTCATGGAAGATAAAAGACAATATGCAATAAATACATAAAATTAAAAAATTAAAAGAAATAAGAAAGATATAATACATAAAAATAGACAAATCATACACCATAAAAATATGTATAAACAAACATGATGAATATTATTATGTCTCTTATGGGTATTATGGTGAGTGATCCATGATTGTGTTATGTCAATGTTATTCATGTTATTTTACCTAAGTATGGATGGAGACATACTAAGTAATTTTTTATTAATGACATGAGATGGGTTGATATAAGAGGAATGAATGATAGGATAAGACATGGGGATATGAGGATAAATATGGAAGGGTGGATAATAGACTACCTAGATCAATCATTAAAATCCTTAAAGAATGATCAAGATGAGAGGATGTCGATGAGGGATTGTGGGATGAAAGAAAAAAGGATAGATAACAGGGAGATGCGTAGGAAACTCCATATTTATCTCTAATATGATTCTATTATTAAACTAATTTTATTTTTAAATATTTCCTATTCTAATAAGGGATCACTACACACTATATATATCCTTCTCCAAATCATCATATGATTTAAGGATCGATGTCAATCAAATGGATTAAGACAAGGTATGGATGTGATGAATGGATAAGGGATAAAGGAAAAGGATGAGGTGGTATATAAAAATATATTCTACTAATTACTCAAGGTGTTCTTAGGAATGGGATAGTTTTATATGAAGGATTTATCATGAGTAATGGTCAAATACTAGTTTTCATCACTTTGCTTATCCAAGGCAACAAAAACTTGGTTTCCACTATTGAATAATATTTTTGTGACATAATCCTATGTAAAATAATGTATATATATGAGACATATTGATGTTCACTTAATTTTATAACTTCATCAAGTGCATGATATTCATAGGCTCATCCAATTCTTGGTCATGTTGAGTACCCAATCTATAGTCCCTAATCCAAATTTGGCAACAATAACATATGGTCTAAGCTGATTGGATTCAATTTTTCCATTTTTCTCATGGTTTACATGTATGTTTATTTTATTTTATTTGAGGACCAGGTCACCAATCTCAAATTTACTAGAGAATTCATTCTTGTTTTACTAATTGTAGATCTAATTTTGATGTGATTGTAAATTATTTATAGCATACATACATTTCTCATTGAAAATCTCAAGCTCTTGTAAATAGGTAGCCTGATAGGATTACTTAGTAATCAAGACTTGTAGTGAAATTTATAATGAAGGGAGTTTAACCTTTATTGGAAATATATAATTAGTGTCATAGAATAATGAATATGGAGTGGTGTCAGTTAGAGAATGGATGCTAGTGTAGTAGGCCCATAATGTTAGATATAACTTGGTATGCCAATAGTGACCAACATCATTGACGATTATCTTGATGATCTTGATCATAATTTTATTTATCACCAAATCTTGACCATTATCATATGGGTAGAGGGTGAATACCATTTGTGTTGGATGTGATATTACTATCACAAGGTTTTAGCGTCTTTATTTTTGATTGATTTTCCATTGTCTAAGATGATGACTGTAGGGATATCGAAGATAAAAAAGATGTGGTTAAGGATATAATTTAAATTATATTTACTAGTGATATAGGTGAATGGCATGGATTCCACTCATTTTGTAAGATATTTTATTTTAGTGGTGATATGTTTATGGCTATTATATGACAAAGGATTAATCTTGACAATGAGGTCTAATTCTCACATGTAAAAAAGTCATGGGCTTGTGATGGGCTATAATTCTTGAGATGGATCTATCATATCTCCTTGTTTTTGATTAGATACAAATTTACAAGCATAGTGATAAACATCATGATCCATAGTGGTCCAAAAATATCCAATCTAAATAATCTATTTGGTTAGGATCAACCCACTAGCATGGCTTCCACAAAGGCCATCATGGACTTCCTTGATTGATAAAAGAGCCATATATGAGTTTAAAAACCTTAACATAGTACCATCAAAACCTTGTTGATAGAGAGTTTTACTAATGATGATGTAACAAGAGGATTTTTAAATAAAGGATTTATAGTGATGAAGGTTGAGATTAGATGGAAGGATGTCATCATGACTATAGGTATAAATATATTAGTACTAGGGAGGACTATGATAAACAAATTCACATAGTTGTTTAGATGCCATTATTTAATGGGTAGATGGAGAAAGTTATCCTAAGAAGTGTGTCTCATACATTCTAAGAGTCATCTCAAGAAAAAATATTATATTTTCCATCACATATGCATACTTTCTTCTTCCTTTAGGGACTTTTTAAACTTATATATAATGACATTGTGTCTTCAAAGTATCAACCAACTATTTATATGGGAGCAATTTATCATCCTTTATCTAAAACTCATTATTGACTTATTTGATAAGAAATTAAGAGTCTCTAAATACTTGTAGATGTATTATATTACATTGAGTATCTAACTAAGGGCCTATATTTAAGGCTTCATATTATTAATTTTTTTTATATGGAAATTCTATACTAAAGCCTTGGGGATAAATTCACCTTGTGGTGTGACTAATAGAATACCAAATCCTAAATGATGGTTGCTAAAAGAACTATCAAATTAGATATTCTATGAGGGAAAATATTCATTTGTCATGATTAATTCATATAGGAATGTTGTGACTAGTGGTGCTAAATCAGATAAAGGAGTTGTTACTAATTAAACCACCAAAACATGACCTTTGATAGATTTTTCATTCACATACTCGATGTCAAACTCACATAAGAGCATGATATATTTGGCAATTCATCTACTGAGAGTACATTTAAACATGTACTTAATATGATTAATTTGTGATATGATCTTTACTTGAATATTGAGCATGTAGTGAAAAATATTTTGAGAAGAAAAGACAACTACGAGACATGTTTTTTATATTGGAGCATAGTTAAGATCATAAGATAATAGATTCATGTTGAGATAATATATATCCCTCTCTCTTTCCATTTTCATCATGTTTTGATAGTAAATATCCTAATGCATGTGGAGTAGTGGATATGTAGAGGATCATGGGTTTTTTAGTTATTAGAGGTGAAATTAGTGGAGATTTCAAAAAAATGCTTGAGTTTCTCAAAATATTTTTGACATTCTAGAATCTAGTGAAATTGAGCTTATTTATTTAATAGATTTGTGAAGGGTTGACATTTATCATCTAGTTGAGAGATGAAAAAATGAATGTCATGTAGTTTCTTTGTATACTTTTGAGCTATTTGAAGTTCTTGGTTGGATAAATTTTAGTGATAACTCAGACCTTATCCAGATCAACCTCAGTACCTCATCAAGAGATAATGCAACCCAAAAAAATTCTATATTTGACTCCAAACACACACTTCTTGAGATGAATTCAGACTTTATATTCCCTTATTCTCTCAAATATACTCCAAAGAATGATTAGATGATTAAATCATGTTCTATACTTTCCCAAGATATCATCCATAAAATAATTGAATATATCATGCATCATATCATGAAGATGATATTCATAACTCTTTGGTATGTATATCTAACATTTTAAAGTCCAAAAGGCATTACTTGATAACATAAGGCACCCCATGGACTAGTAAAGGTATTTTTGTGTTGATCTTCTGGGGTGATTTAGATTTGATTATAGCCAAAAAAATGCATCCATAAGTGAGAGAATTTAACAAATATAAGTGTAATCAATGATCATGTATATATTGGGTAGTGGAAAATAATCTTTATGGAAAGTGTTATTTATGTCCTTTAAATTAGTACATATCTAGATTTTTCCCTGAGGCTTACCAACTGCGACAATGTTGGATGTGTAGTCAAAATATTTTATTGGTTGAATGAAAATAGATTCAAGTAAATTTTAGATTTCTTCATTAACTAGGAGTGCCACATGTGGGTGAATATTGTAAAGATTTTGATTTATAGTCTTAGAATCTGGATGAATTACTAAATGATGCACTACCAAGGATATATAAAGTCATAACATATCATAATAACACTAGAAAAATATGTCAATTAATTATTTTATAAGAGTAATAAGAATTTCCATTTCCTAAAGGGTTAGGGTGGACATAAGTTTCATGATCCAAGGATGATATTCAATGCCAATATTAACATCAATGGTTTATTTGACAATGGATGGATACTAATCTTATAATTATGAGGGAGGAAAATGTAGTTGATATTATTATATTGATTAGAATATATTTAGAAAATATTAAAATAAATCACCATAAACTTTCTTATCTTTAGGACTAAGGGAATTATTGAATGCAATAAGAGGAGTTTATAGGTTATTAAGACACTCTTAGGATTATTATACTTCAATTTAATTTAGTGAGTCCACCTATTATCTTGAACAGGTTGAATTATTGAGCTTAACCTCAAACCCTTTCTTATGGTTAGCTCATGGCATGTGGACTCAAATTCCCATGTATTCATTAATGGCTTCAACATTTTGGAAAGTGTTAAAGGAGGGTTCATCTTAATAATCCTATTCAATAAGGGTATGGTAGTGAAGTGAAAAGCTAATGGTACATATGGAGGTTTGAGTGAAGATGTTATGGTATCTAGATATTCATAGAGGATATGGATGAAACCTATTTTGATATCCTCGTCAGACATGGGTTTTTTGGAAATTGATGAAGTATCTAAGATGGAATCACAAAGGCTAATTTTAAGTGGTTTATATCCTATACCTTGATGACATAGATGAATATTTATGAGGATTAGATATATGATGACTTATTACTTTCACCCTGGTCTTTTAAGTTTCTATTTCATGGTTTGACACATATAATTAGCTTTTTAGTATTCTATATCTTGATAGCATGACACAAGACCTTTTATTAGGAAATAATCATCTAATATTTCAAGTGGATCCTCTTAAAGTAGTTATAATTTTGAAAATGATGTTGTGATTGGTAATAGACATCTCATATACAAAGGGTAGTTATAGTTGGTAAAAATCAATGGTATGTCCTAGGGATTGAAAGTGATTTATTGGGAGGAGGAAAAATTGACCACAAAGGGTTGAACTTTATTGGCATAAATGTCATTGGGTACTTTATATTCATGAATAACTTTATTTTTAAGATCCATTATTGAGATTTGGGTAAGATTTTTCTCAAGTTATTGGATAAGTTTGTAATTTCCTTTAGGATTTTTGGATGGGTTTTGGGATATGTTAATCTTGATAGGATATTTTTAGGTGGATTTTGGGATGTTCCCCAAATATTTTAATCTTTCCACATCAGGTTGTGAGAGCATAATTAAAAGAGGTGCATTTAATCTTGATAATAAGATGTTATGGGATTTTTTAGAGGTAAAATCACTGGAGTGGGGTTGAATCAATGATGATAGATAATCCAATTTAATTCCTAAATCTTAAACATTTATCATACATAAATATTTATCAATTATTATAAACATAAAATCACATGCATCCAAATCATATATAAGAGCATACATCACGTGAACACATCATATATGTGGGAAACCCTCTTGGGAGATAAAATCCACTAAACCCTAAAAGATGGACTATAGTCCTATAATGAAAAGACCCAACATTTATACCAACAAAAATTGATCAAGGAGCACCCATCCCTTAGTTTAGTGAGATCTCAATCCCACAAGGAGTAACTACCCCCATCTAGCTGAGCACCCAAAAAAACTAGACCTTTAGCAATATTTACCTTAAAAAGAGGAAATAACCCCCTAAGAAATGAATCACCCACTTAGATACCTAAGTATATCACTTTAAACACCTATTACTACTCTTCAACTGATGATGATGACCTTGTCTACACTCTTCACCTCTAATCTCTCTCAAGTTGCCTCTAAGGCTAACTTGCTCAAACTGCCTCTTCTAGGCTCATTAGGTCCAATGACCAATGTGTCCTCCTACATAAAATTTATTAGATAAACATGTATGATCTATATAAAATATAATGGTCATAATTTAAATGTACTTTCTCTTTTAAATTTTCTCTTTTTCACTTGAATCCTCACTTACATAACTAGCTCAATTAGTCCAATTTGACCTTGTCCTTATACCACTCTCTTCCTTTAACCCATATTGGTTAGAAAATATGATTTACATATTTGAAACATTATTAAAATATATCCATGAAAATTTTACATATGATAACCACACACTCCTTAGGTTGGCCAATACCTCATTATCCCCAAACTACCATTAGGTCTTGGTGAGACCTGAAATAATTAGGCCTTTATACTCACATGTGACATGTGATACTAATTAGAACACCTTCATCCTTTAAAAATTATTATAAAACATTAAAAATATTTCAAATATCCCCTTTATTACTCCCATATGGTTCCATTCCACTTGGAACACTAACACACACCTTGAACCTACCAATTAGGTCTCCTTGCTCATTATGTCTTTATATATAGAATATATAGTCTCAAAATTCATAGGCAAACACTCAAATATTTCATATATACATATGATTATATCACATGGGTGAAAAATTCATAAAATATTAAACACTTTCATGTTCCTTAGACACTTCAACATAGGCTCTAAGCACTCAAATCAACTCTCTAAAAATGACCACTCAGACTGGTCACAAATAGTCAAAATATAGTCAATCTATTTTGACTCTCCATATCTGATCAGAAGAAAAAAATGAAAAATAATGACTTATAATAAACATTATATACTTATATAAAATCTCCAATCTCATTTTCTTCTTCAATTCTACTCAGAACACCTTCAACTTACTCTGTAAGATGGTCACTCAAACTACCAATGCATTCATCAAACATAGTCAACTTTAGTTCATACTAAATATAGATTTTTAAAACATAAAAAATAACATATAGATAGTACTCATGAAGGTTAAAACACTCTTCAATATTTATTTAATATTTAAAAATAAAAACACTATCAAGAATAACTCAATTATCCTTTTCAGGTCACTTACAGAACGTAGTCAAACACATAGTCAACTTTAGAGATTAATAAATTTGAATTTATGAAAATTCAAACCTTATAAATAGATTATATGGATAAAAACTGAAGTCATTTACAAATTTTATTTTCAATACATCAATAAATTCATTTTGGATCAAAAAATATAGCTCAAAAATTATAGATTAGTTTTCCCTCACAAATTTTAATATTTAAATTCAAACAGTCACTATGTTAATGTTAAACATCAAACACTTTAACTTCATTTCATGCTCTTAGATAAATTTGAAATAATTCACTCTATAATCATATTATCTTTGTCTTTATCTTGTAATGCTCACCATTTATCTTAGATTTGTGCTTCCACGATTGTGCTACTTGGTAGCTCTATGTGCCTTCTGTGCACCTTATACCATTCAATTAATGTGCTTGTGCCACTTGTTATATCTACATGATTTATGAACATACTTTGACATAAAATACACACCATTTTTTCACTAATAAAAATATCATGCACTCTTTTAGATCATTATCCAATAAGATGAAATGCTCAATGTTAGATCTGTGATCCGATAAATTTTCATCATTAGATATATCTAGACTAATTGACCCTAGACTTCAACATGGTTAAAATTGGTAGTCTTTGGTCCATCATATTTTAATATATAAACTTTGAATATTTGTATCTCAAGATATAAAACACTTCAAGACTGTAAATCTTCAAGATACCTTCTTGGCACTATAGACAACATCTCCATGAAAACCTTTTATCATTGTTGACTTTATAAGTACCTATATTATATGCACAAACCTTTTGGATAACTCATATAGTTATGATGTGAAGTGATGGTATGAATTTTATTAAGCTATAATATGCATGTTTCTCATTATAAAATATAAAATGACACACCATAACTTCATCAAGATATCTATGGATGCCTTACAACCTCTTTTTTATCCTTATTGATCTATACATATGCCATATATTCTCCAATATTTCAATTTGGTCACTTTTTCATTAATTCACTATGAATCATGCTCTATTTAACATAAATGACAACCTAAAATCAATGATTATTCTCAACAATTTCCCCCTTTGTCATTGATGGAAAAACACCCTTAGAATGACTTCATTTTGATCTTTCTCCCCCTTTGACATTAATGATAAAGGGTCTCTTACTCAACATTCCAACAATCATTCCTCAACATTATGTGTGCATTAAAATACTATTATATATTCTCAATATAATTACATACTTTCAATCATATAAATTAATTATTCCCCATTTTTCATACACAAAACTAAACTTGGACTTCACTAATATATGGACCTATATACCTACAAAACTCTCAAGCTCTCTTTGCTCATGCATGAAGATTCCATACCTTGTCAAAACACATGAATTAGTGTTATCATGTCATCATATCAATATTATTGAATTTACAATTTTAGCATACATATTCACACTTCTATCATGACTGAATCATCTTCACATATGCTCCCCCTTACATATTGCATAGCTTAATCAAGCCACTCAAGGTAACTGATTTAGTTCCTACTTATTCCATGGAATACATAACTTGTAATATACATAAATATGAGACCCTCTTCAACATATCAAATATATGAAAACACATTTTCCTCATATTCCATATCAACCTTATCTTCAATCTTCATTATTTGATTAATAAAATTAATCAATTAATAAGATCTTACCTTTAGGACCAAAAACCCTGAACACACCTTGAGTACATTATGCAATATAATATCTTGATAACTCACCATCCTTGATTAGAAAATTATAAACCTCCATTATATGCTTCTATACTTTTATAACCAAAATCAACCAAAGCTTAACTAGTATCCACCATGCTTCCTCTTACTCTCAAGTGTCTCCTTGAAGCCTAGATAGAGACACCCTAACCTATAATGTATTAGAACAATGTGAAACTAGGAGGTTACCATAACTCCTCATATTGCTTCTCCTCATTGGTCATCTAATACTAATAGTTATTCTTCTTCTTATTATTATTCTTCTTCTTCTTAGGCTTAAGAAAAGCAACATGCTAATACACTACAATATTTTCATTTTCTTCTAAGATTAGATTGATAACATATGGAGACAACAAAGATCCATGACATACCTTCTCAATTAAAGAAATAACCTCATCAATCGGTATTGACAACTAATGTTATTTTAATGAAACTTGATAAACAATAGCAAGATTTTCTCCTAGATCAATACATAACTCAGAACTAGCCTCATTTATCACTTTGGTCTTTTCCTTGAGCTTGACATGAACTAAATTTTGATTCTCCTTTTCTATCTAGATAGATGAAACATTTTCTTGGAATTTTTGAACCTTATTCATATTTGATTCCTCTTTTTATTTAGCAAGTAGTCCACCTTGATCTTTCAACTCAATTGATTTAGTTTTCTTGGTCTTTACTTCCTTAGGTTTCCATACCAAGGATTGACCTTTCTTGAGCACACTAGGATGTCCCTACACCTTCTTATGACTTGAGAACTTACTTATACAATATATTACAATATTACTAACTTGATGACAACTAAAACAAATCATATCATTTATACCTTCTTCTTGATGAATATTATGAATATTAACAAACATACCATCTTATCTCTTAGGTTCATTATGCTCAAGCTTGACTATCTTAGGTCTTTATACCTTGGTTAGTCTATTCCCATGCATTATGGGGTAGAGTATATCAATATATCCCATGTCATGAAAATTATAGTAGACTAAATTATCAATACCTCTAGGTGACCAGTTGTTCTTCCTTATACAGTTTGTTGACATATGACCAAAAATCTTACATGTAAAGCAATAACCATGAAGTGAACTTTCATACCTTATAGTGTTTGGTTACCTGATAAGTCTTCTCGTGTTTCACTTAGTGCTTCATCCTTCTAGTCTTGATCTAACCTCTCTTAACATTTGTCAATTGTTTTGACCTTGACAACAAGTTGCTCCTACTCATCCTTAAATGAATATAGTTTGGTCTTCAATTTAACTCTCTCATCCACTTTAGCTCTCATACTTCAACCTGTAACTTTTGACTAAATTCTAAGAACTTGGATAGGCTCCTTATCCATTTTAACTTATTTAGACATGTAATCCTTCAATATACATGCTTGATATTCAACAATATTCATAGAATCAATATTAGACTTCAACTCATCATGTTCACCACGTTTTGAACTCAACTTGTGTTTGTCTCTTCTAACTAAGTCTTGAGTTATCTACATTCTTCCTCTTTTGAACTCAGATTAATATTTTTAACCTTAACTGATCCTCAAGAATTTTTATCTTATCTTTATCATCTTTTGATCTTCCACTTACCTTTAATGATTATATATCCTTATTTATCTTGATACACTCATTCTTGTTAGCTTTATATCTTGAGTCCATGATCTTATTCTGCTCATAATCACTCAACTTACCTTTATACCTCTCAAAAACTACATTATATTGATTACACTTTTATTTAATTAATTTTAGACATGCATAAGTAACCTATACTTAATACTTAAAATCTTGATTCTCTTGATTCAATTATTTAGCCATATTACACCTTAGATCACCTTTAAATGGTTAAACTTGAAAATAAGGTCATACTATGATACCAATTATTAGAGGTATAATCACTAAGAGGGGGGTGTGAATTAATGATGCTAGATAATCCAGTTAAATTTTCAACTCTTAAACATTCAATGTACATCAATATTTATCAAGTAATATAAACATGAAATCACACACATCTAAAGCATACATAAGAGTATATATCACATGAACACATCATATATGTAAGAGACCTTCTTGGGGGATAAAACCCAATGAACCCTACAAGATGTATTATACTCCTATAATAATAAGATCTAACATCTATACTAGTACCAAATGGTCAAGGAACACCCATCCCTTAGTTTAGTGAGACAACAATCCCATAAGGAACAACTACCCCTGTCTAGTTGAGCATCCATAATAATGAGACCTTTAGTAAGTTTTACCTTGCAAGGAGGAAATAACCCCATAGGAAATAAATAACCCACTTAAGTACCTAAACATATCTCCTTTAACACCTATTGATACTATTCAACTAATGATGATCACCTTTCCCTACACTCTTCACCTACAATCTCTCTCAAATTGCCTCTAGGGCTAGCTTGCTCAAACTGCCTCTTCTAGGATCATTAGGTCCAATAACCTATGTGTCCTACATAAAATTGATCATATAAACATGTCTAATATTTATCACACTCTAATGGTGACATGTTCATAAATAACCAATACCTTCTCTTTTAAATGCTCTCTTCTTTGCTTGAATCATCACTTACATAACTAACTTAATTAGTCCAATTAGACTTTGTACTTGTACCACTCTCTTCTTTTAACCCATCATAGTCAGCCAAGATGATTTACATATTTAAATGATGCTTAAAATATTTCCATACAAATTTTACATATGAGAACCACACACTCTTTAGGTCATTCAATACCTCAATAGTTCTAAACCATCATTAGGTCTTGGTGAGACCTAAAATAATTAGGCTTTCATAATCACATGTTACATGTGAGACTACTTGGATGACCTTCATCATATACCAATTCTTAAAACACAATAAATTTTTTTCCAATATTCCCTTTATTTCTCCCATATGGGTCCATGCACTTAGAACACAAACTCAGACCTTGAACCTACCAATTAGGTCTCCTTGTTCATTAGGTCTTTATATACAAAAACCATAGTCTCAAACTTAGGAGGCAAAAAATTAATTATTTCTCATATCCATAAGATTATATAAAATGGGTGAAACCTTCAACACCTCTAAAAAACTTCCATGTTACTTAGACACTTCAACATAGGATCTAACACTCAAATCAGCTCTCTAAAAATGACCACTCAGATAGGTCACACATAGTTATAATACAATCAAGCTATTTTGACTCTCCATATCTGATTAGAGGTAAAATATGATAATTAAATCCTTATAATAATCCTTATATACTTATATAACATCTCCATTCTTATTTTACTCTTCAATTCTGCTCAAAGCACCTTCAACTCACTCTTTAAGATAGTCACTCAAACTGCTAGTGCATTCATCAAACATAATCAAATTCTAAGCCTTAGTTCAAAACTATTATGGATTGTTAAAACCTTGAAAATCCATAAAAATAGTATTAATTAATTATAAAACACTCTCAAATATTTATTTCATCTTGAAACATCAAAATACTATAAAGAACAACTCAATTATCCATCTTAGGTCACTTGTAAAACATGGTCAAACACACTATCAACTTTAGATCTTAATAAATTTAACTATACAAATATTAAAAAATTATAAATAGATTCTATGGATGTTCCTTTAATTATTTTACAAAATTTATTTTTACTACATCAATTAATTTCTCTTGGATTAAAAAATATAGCTCAAAAATTACAAACTAGTTTTCCCTCACAAATTTGAATATTTAAATTCCAACAATCACTACGTTAATGTTAAACATCAAACACTTTGACTTCATCATATTCTCCATAAAATTTTTAAACAAATATACTTTCTCTATCTCCTCAAATTATCCTAGTCTCTATCTTGAAATTCTCACTATCGATCTTAGATCTGTGCTTCTACAATCATGAAACTTAGTAGCTTTGCATGTCTTTTATGCACCTTGTACCAATCAGTCAATGTCTGGTACCACTTATAATATCCACATGATTTTTGAGTATCTTTTGACATATTGACTAAACACATATAAATAGATCACTACTGACAAGATCATAAAATTTGTTACATCATTATTTAATCAGATGAAATGCTCACTATTAGATATATCATATGATAAACGCTCACCATTAGATCTATCTAGACTATTTGACCCTAGAATTCAATGTGGTTAAACATAGTGGTATCTGGTCCATCATATTCTACTAAAACAACTTTGAATATTTATGTCTTGATCTAGAAAATACTTCAAGACTCCAAATCAGGGTACCTTCTTGACAAAATAGATAACATGTCCATGAAAACATTTGAACACTATTGACTTTTTGAGTACCTATATTAAATACATAAACTTGTTGGATCACTCATATATTTATGATGTGTAGTGATGGTCTAGATTTTATTAAGCTATAATATGCATTTTTCTTATTCTAAAATATCAAATGACACACTAAAATGTCATCAAGATATCTACGTATGCCTCAAAACCTCTTTTTTGTCCTTACTGATCTATATCTATGCCATATACTCTCCAAGTTATCAATCTGATCACTTTGTCATTAATGCACTATGAGTTATGCTCTCTTTGACATCAATGACAACCTAACATCACTGACCATGCTCAATATGATTTGGGTTTCTTCTAGTGTTTTAGAGTTAATTTTGATGGTGCTAATATTATGGATATAATGACAAAGGATTTGGATGAAGTTGACTTGGTTAGTGGATGAAAACTAGCATTGGTCCATATTCACTCCTCTTGACTTTTGGTCATGCTTCAAAAAAGGATCTTTTTAGATAACTAATTGCTAATCATTGGAATAAGATTTTTATTCACCTTATATTTCTATTTTTCCCTTCTCGATAAGGTATTAGATATAATTACTCATAAGCCTACATATTTTAGTGTTAGTCCTCTTGACATAGTGATAGTGATAATACTTAACCTCTTTAAACCACTTAGGATGTGGTTTATTGGTGTCAAGGGGTTTGATTTCTGGTAAGGTGATCATATTTTTAGAAATTAGCTTCTTCAAGACATATTCAATGGGTTCACCAAGATTAGTATAATCACATCACCGTGAAGCAGTTATTGTCTTGACTTTTGGAACAATGGTGTTTGAGGTATGTTATTGTTATTTGGTGGTGAGGTTAGGATAATGAATGTTATGATGTGGTAGATATTCATTACTCCATCTTCAACAACATTCTTATTTTTTTATAACAATTGGGTTTGTCTAAAGGGATGTTATTATTTTAATTATGATCATTTTAGAGTAGATTTTTATGACCTATTTTTATAAAATATCTCTTCTAATTCAAATTTTATTTTCTGTAATGTCATGAAAATAAATGACACAGTGAAGCTTTAAATTATGTCCTAATTATAAATTCAGGTTGATGAAGATATTTACTAATTATTTTTTAATAATTGAATAGTAAAATCAATTTTTAAGGCTCACCATCATTTTAGGTATGATTATAGACCATCTCCATTTATATTTTTAGTATTATATAGATCTAACATGGTACTTTCATGTTCTACATTATAATAGAAATGGGTAAACAATTTATCAATTAATTCCCCAAATGAATTAATATATAATTTGGGTAAATTCATGAACCATTCCAATGCTGGTTCACCAAGACTTTGGGGAAATAAATGTATCATCTAAGAATCATTTTAGGCCACTTAATGTCAAGACCTAAATAATTATTTGACATGTTCTCTTGGTACCCTTTCCATTCATATTTATAAAATTTTTGTGCTTCAAAATGGGAGGGAAAAAGTGCATGGAGAATTTTCATGTCAAGAGGATAAGAGTATAAATATTTGTATTTGTATTTCATGGAATGTGATCTTATATCTATATTTTAGAGAGCATCCTTCATGAATTGCCATTCATGAATGAATGTCAGATATAGAAAAGTATTTTAAGTGGTGGTTGGATTAAATTTAGGATTATTTTGATATTTATTGGTAAATGAGAGGAAGGATTTGATGGGTTTCTTAGGTGAGAATAGTTTGTGTGATTCATAATTTATTTTAAAATATAACGAGTTAACTTGTTGAGTAATTTGGTCAAGGTAGTCAAGTATGACTTCTTATAATATTATTTAACTTTTTTTTCCAAGATAAATTTTCCACTTATGTAAATTAACAATTATGAAACACACTAGAGACTAGAACAAAGGAGGTTGGATCAATCTTTGTATTAGCTCAAAGTCTACAAGATACAAATTGATAAAAATTTATCATACTTGGTAGAAGGATTTATATAATGGATTTATAAACCCAATTCATAAAATATGAGGAGAGAGAAGGATAATGTGATGAATAAGTGTGATATATAGGTTTTTATGACCATCATTCACCTAATAATTAGTTACCAAAAATAATGATGGGTATAAATAGTTCCATAACTCTTCCCATGCATTGTCATTGCATCATAATAGCCTTAAATGAGTTGTTTGGGCATAAAAGTGTGGTGGATGGCCTATTTTTGGTTATAGTTAACCCCATGAAGACACCATGATCCTTGAAAATTATTCATTATTCCTTGAAATGCATCAAGAGGTCATGCACCTATTATGAGAGGGTAGTTACATGTTTGAACATGTCAATTATTTTCTTAGATGCCACCCTTCATGCCATTCATAACCCATTCAATCCATTAGTCCTCCTAGTGGATGAGATAGCTAAGACTTTGACATACTCAAGTATGTTTTGATCTTGGTATTGGACTAAAAAAATTTATAAAAGGGTTTTTATTCTCTAGAAAGCCTCTTTACTGTGTGAACAAACCTACAATACTTTTCCCCTAATGAAAATGATGACTGTCCTTTCTCCTACCTTTAGGTCTACTCATTAAGTTTAATTTTAATACTATGGGGGTTGAAGAGTGGTTTTTTAAATACCATTACATTTTTTCACATGCCTAATATGCCTTTTTACTCACTTATGAGTTCAAACATGCCCTAGAAACACGAAGATAGTCTCAAAACTAGACCTCAAAAGCCATTTCCCTAAACATTTTGTCTCACAAATGATGAATTTATGGATTATGGGGAGTACAAGAGGCCTTAAGTTTCATCATAGTGTTTTATGTTGTATCATGGACATTAGAGTCATTAATATTAGTTTCTTTGCCATCAACTTCTCCATGAGGGTTTTTAAGGGTTTAGAGTGGCCTACCATCTTAATGATGGTTCATAATGTACAAGCCTTGAATTTAAAACTTAAGTATAATAAACCTTTAGTACATATACCCCCTCAAATATCCCTAATATCTCTTGGTCCCATGAATCTTTTACAGTGATATCTAAGCAAAGGTTGGTACCCCTCATGTTTCTTTATGATAGTCTGGGCATGTTCATAGTCTTGAGGAATTTTCATATAGTTTACCCCATAAATATAGATTTATACACCATGTATTGAAAGTGAATAGTTGTACTCAAGTTTAACTACTCTAATTATTCCTCATTAATTTCCTCCTATAAGATGTGATCATCTAAACTTGTAGGTCAAATTGGCAGACTATGGTGAGAGAGCTTGAGGAGGACTATTAGGCCAAATTATCATTTACCCTATCTTTTCCTAGCTATAATACATTATTTTATAATTGAACAATCATTATAAATCAGTTTATGGCCTTATATATTCCTTAAGATCTTTTCATATCACAAGAATGGATTTGGAGG
Organism: Torreya grandis; assembly: GCA_037957365.1. Taxonomy (NCBI): domain Eukaryota; kingdom Viridiplantae; phylum Streptophyta; class Pinopsida; order Cupressales; family Taxaceae; genus Torreya; species Torreya grandis. Next base: position 584,097 of record JARHVA010004779.1, read on the forward strand.
TCTGAAGGTTTATGTAGGGTTTTAGGCCGTACATGCCTAAACTAATATTCGAGGCACAATACCACCTATAGGTGCATGTGATGACTTCATAGCCTAATTATAATCCTTTTACACTAAAATACAAACGTTAACATATTCCCATGGTGTCTTATATATTTTTATTTGTAAAGTTTCTCTTTTAGGCCTATTATGGTCATCACTAGCCTATACTAGGTTACTAAGCTAGTTGATGCCAATGCCCTGAGTAGCCTTGTTCCCTTCTTTACTCACTTCTAAGGGAGTTAAAACCCTCATGTATTTTACCCATATATCTATCATCACCTTATTTTACTTGGTTATCCATAATACTTTTAAATCAAATGCACTTTATAATCATACACACATGTTGTGTGTGAGGCTCTAAACTCAATAGACCTAAACAGGCCCTTCAACCTTGTTAGATTTTCTTATTGACTAAGAGGATCACATGGGGCTTATGATATATACATATAATATCATTTACATGTAGTTTTATTCTTTTTTGACTTCATTTTCTTGAAAATAATTAAACCTTCCTCTCTTAGTTGAGGACCAACTAAGCTATTAGATAGTCCCATAGGTGTCTATGGATTGTATTTATAAGATCACAATGAGTTGATCTTGACTATATATTATTGAAATTTATCTTGTTAACCTTTATATCCTCAAGTATTTCCAACACTTTTTATATTTATTTAATATCCAAACTTATAATTATGCATGATATTCTCTCTTCAATATTGAGGACAACTTGAGCTATTTATATGTGATCATTTAGGGTCCTCACTACATCCTTAGAGTGGGAATCCCTTCATCATAGTCCTTTAGCATCTTTGGTCTTTCTGTCACCTACTAAGTGTGTGATTTACTAGGTTTATGAAACCTTGATGTTTTCATCTACTTCACAATATATGAATCCTTTTTAAAGTTCTATATAAAAACCAATGTGACACCTAAAACTTAAGATGGACCTATAGGTGATCATTTGTTGTGTTAGTTTATTCTTCAAGATGTTATGCATCTCATTACTCATCATAATTACTCCTTCAATCAACTTATATTAGCCATATTCCTTTAAATATGAATATCTACTTGAAAATATAATATTTAGTCTTTTGGAGTTGTAAGTTTGGGAGACAAGGCCTATTATAACATGAAAATTTCTTCGTGTATCCATCATGGCTCATATGTTTTTTTATGAGACTTCATATGGACTATTCCTCTATACTTAAGACCTCTTATTTAGACCTAAATATCCTTCACTTGGGTATTCAACAAAATAAATTCATTTGACAGATTTAATAAAGCATCTTTAGGTATAAAATTAACCCTATGAGTCCTCAAAGACCTCAAATAATGTTAGAAAACCTTAAACCATGTTAAGTAGCACATGGATTCTTTTGGAGCTAGTTTGTGTGTGCTTTCCTTGAGGGCCATATGGAAGCTTATTTATTTTGAAAGAGGATCTCCTCCATATTATTAAATCACCCTTGAAACTTGAATAATATGTCACTTATATAATTTTAGCTTGGAGATGGCTTTCCATGAGAATAACTAAGTCGTGCTTAGATTTTTTCTCCTTCCTTCACATTGTGAGCATTGAGGAACTTGAAGGATATCTATTATGACTGAATAATGACTAGGTGAAGTATGTGAGTAACATGGTAAAATCATGGAAATTTTCACTGATAATATTTTTTCCATATTCCTTCATGAAACACAAATTATTGCACATAAACATGTAACCTACCAACCATAAGAGATTGGATGTTGATCTAACCCTATAAGTGATATGAGAGCATGATTATAGGAGTTAAATATTCTTAATATACCTTTATATACCTTTCCCCATGCTAAATATATTATAAAGAGCTTAAAATTTTGATAAATATGCCTCAAATTTAGCTTACAGGTTTTGGAAAGGGCTTCAGACCACCTAGGGGTCTTAGTGATTGTTCATAAATTCTAGGAATTCAATATTAAAACCAATTCCATTAATTTCAATCCTAATAGGGACTTTAACTTTAGATAATGACTTAAGATATGAATCCCCTTATATGAACTATACAATCCAAATCAAATTGGCCCTTGTGAGCTTGCCAAAATCTTGATGGACATCCTACTAACATTTTTACCTTTATCTTAGCTCTATAAAAATGTATTCTTATCTATTATGCCTACAAGGGATCTCCCATTAGATTTCTAACCTCATCTAACTTTGACCTAATAATACAAGTTTGTACAAGTCTTTAAAACACCTATAAAACATCATTTCTCTACATTTTTTAGGTTTGATATGTTGAAAACCATTGGAGGACAAGAGGAGGGAGATGAGAAGTCAAACATAATTTTAAATCAAATGTGTGGGCCCCTTTGGTAAATGAAAGGCATTTTAATTCTAAAAATAACCTCTTTTACATATAAAACCACCTAAAAATGATATTATTTTGGTAATGAGACCCTTTTAGAGATATTTTACCTTTGATAATAAATTAGTGATGTCGTAGGTGCCATAATAAAACTATTCACATGGTTTGAACACCTCTTGAAGGCAATATATGCATGATCTCAAATGTAATATCAATTAAATAAAATACCTTAACATCTACTAAAAACCTTAAAATATGCTAAGGATTAAAATAAAGTTACCCACATCCTCATACTAACTCCAATATCTTTGAATTATGCCATTTTTTTAGGTCCTTGGCATGCTTAAATGGATACATGACTAACCTTGGGCTACAACGTCATATGTCATCCTTTCATGAGTGATTTTGGATCATAAAGACCACATCAAAACTTGTTATAGAATCTTATACATAATCAATCATAAGATGAATCCTTGACACAAGTACAAAAAAATGATATGGGGACCACCATGGCATTTTGACATAAGCTCACTACATGAACATGCTAGCTATAATCCTATTGACAACTAAACCTCTCCTTGACTATCAATACATCTCAAGGATGAATGAAGATGACCAAATAAAATTACAAGTGTTTTGAGAAGAAGTTTATCTTTTATAATTTCAAGGGAATAAAGGTTTGAACATCACTATGTACTCCCATCAATTGACCTAATTGCTGGTCAAGAGAACCAACTATCTCATACATGATAGTCATGAATCAATTGAGAGACCTCTCTAACATGACTTTCAAACAAAATTATTACTTTACAAGCTCTTAATTACTATGGTATCCTTACCACTCATACAATAACCAACACACCTAAGAAAGGAACAAGAAAACAAAGTAACTATCAAACAAAGCACATATGTAACAACACTTGGAGAAAAGAAATACCTAGATACCATATATAGGGACAATATATATGATCCTCAATAATATTACATAAGGAACACCTTGTTGACATGGATAGGGGGTTCCTCACCATTCAATCTTGACAAATGGAATGCATTTTGCTCCTTGCAGATGGTGTTGATATAAAGTCCACTCCATAAGATGTCAAAATTTGTGTTCTTACCTCATTTATCTTAGTCTTCATCCCACTTAATAATAATATCACCTTATGATAAATTCATTTAGACATCTCTCTTATAAAATAACATCTTCTCTTGATCTTGATGGGACCATATAACATGCATATCGTTATCTCTTGTCTCTTCTGACTCTATCAACTCATTAATCCTCACTTCCATAGCATCATTATCCATTAACTCAACATGGTGTGTGAGTTATAAAGCTAGTAACTTGAGTGATATGGGTAGCCTTGATTTTTTTCCATAGACAAAAAGGTATGGAGAATGACTAGTAGCTCTTTCTAGGGTCATCCTATCTACCCATAAGGATGTCCTTAGTTTCGCATGCCACTCCCTCTGGTTGTCTTCCATAGTTCTCTTTATGATCATAATTAAGTTATTATTAGTGGAGTCTACAAATCCATTACCCTGAAGATAGTAGTTTGAGGAATTAATAAGGTAAATTCCATAATATAGATCCCATTCGATTACCCTTACACCACTGAAAGCTAGCGCATTGTCTAATATAATTATTGAGGGGACCCCAAATCAAGTCACTAAGCTATCATAGAATTCCAATACTAAGATCTCATTTGCCTCCTTAAGGCCTACTACTTATACCCACCTAGTAAAGTAGTCTATAATAGTCAAAACCCATTTGTGGCCTACACTAGATGGAGGATGTATTATTCCTACAAAATCTAGGCCCCACTGCATGAAAGGTTTTTCCACTTAGATGGACTTGAGGGGAAAGGTAGTTGGTTTTTATTTCCTAGTAAACATGGCACACTTTTGACATCTCCTAACACAAGCATGTGATTATTTGAATAAGCTTGGCCAAAAGTAGCCTACTCTCATTATCCTTATTACTATAGTCCTAACTATAAAGTGGCCTCTTACAAGCCCATCATGAAACTAATCTAATAGCTTATCAATTTTTTTAGTCTCCACAAACCTTAAAATCATGCCATAAATATATTTAATAAATAAGAACCCATATATAAATACATAAGGAATTTATTTCAACCAATAATATCTCCTTTTTGTCATATCTATACCTATAAAACATTCTCCTATTTTAAGGAATATTATCATTTCTTAAGTTCAAATGGAATAAGGTGTAGGTGTAGATGCTTGGTGATCACTATGCATTTTTAAAGCCACCTATTTGTTCTTATTAACATATTATACCAAGTGATCACATAATCCTCTACCCCTTACTAACTTGTTAACCTTCACTTCTATGTCATACTCCATGCATATAATCACCCAACCTGCTCTTTTCTAACTCAAATCCTGATTAAGAATGAAGTATTTGATGCAAGGGTGAGTCATCATGACATAAATATTGTTAGTGGACACCATGTTTCTAAATTTTTTAAGTCTTATCATGAACACAAACACATTTTTTCTACATAGGTATATCCTCTTCATAGACCTTCAATTCTTGGCTAAAAAAAGCTATGGGTTACTCAAGGACCTCACTATTTTGTTGCATCATCATGGTAGATATGGTGGCATTGGTTGAAAAGGCATACAAAAAGAAGTATTTTGATAAATTATGGTTAAGGAGAGTGGGTACTTGAGTAATATCCTTCTTCATTTCTTCTAAACTCCTCTTTCCTTCCCTAGTCCATGTGAAGTCCTTATGTTTCTTGAGTGTAGAAGTTAGGGGTCTAACCAACTAATAAAACTTTGGAATGAACCTACTAATGAACTTGATATTACCTAGAAAGATCTATAGTCCCTTATTAGCCTTGGGAAGTGATAGGGCTGGAAATTCACTTATCCTCTTAGGTCTATGGAAAGGACTTCTTTAGACACAATGTGGCCTAAAACTCTATCCTCATAGACTGAAAAAATGCTCTTTTTAGGATTCAAAGAGACCCCATACTACCTGTACCTATCAAATATAAGCCTTATATGTGTCAATTGATCTTTGGCATCCTTTGAGAAGACCATGATGTCATCAATATATATGATAACCACCTCATTTATGATTTCTTAGAAGGATACATCCATTTCCCTTTGAAATGTGTCCCCTATATTAGATAGCCTAAAGGGTATCTTCTTATAAGCATAAGTGCCCCACTTAGTTATGAAGGTAGTCTTGTGTTAGTCCTTTTCCTTCACCAACACCTATTTATACCCTAAGTATCCATCAAGCAAGGAGAAACATTATCAACATATAAGTTATTAGAGAATCTAATCCATCGATGGTAGGAGTGGTCTCACAATGATACCCTATTAAGATCCATGAAGTCTACACATAACCTTATTTTCCCATTCTTTTTCCTTATAGGAACAAGGTTAGCCACCCATTAAGAGTGTTTGATGGGGAATATAATGTTGGATTCAATCATTTTAGTCAAATTTTTATTCATAAGGAGTTCAATATTGAGGTTAATTGATCTTTTCTTCTACCTCATAGGTTTTGCTATAACCCCTCAAGTTGTACTAAGAAAAAGCACTAGTTTTTTATTTAAAAAAAAATTATTTAAGATTCATTCCACATAAAATTAAAACATATTGGTATAAATTATAACAAAATTACTTCTAATTCAAATACTGAATACAATATTTATCTTATACAAGTCCAAGGAAAGTAAATACAATAGGACATAACTATGATTATTGTGCTAATATATCAAATAATGTTTAAATATAATAAAACATAATTATTGAATTTACATATTATTTAGGCATCAATCCTATTATAATAAATAGATACTAAGCCTTATATATCCTGAGCTGAACTATATCATGTAACTCTAAATCTCTAGTGTAGTCTCTAGGTGTGTCATATTGATGTGGGGAGGGAGAGCATCATCCGATCACTTTTCCACATCAAACACAAACCTAAAATCCCCCACATAATATCATATTATGGAATGGCCCTATCTTCATGGATAGGTAGATAAAATGGTGTGGGAATCTAGAGAACAAGATAATACCCATGCATGTATGATAAAACTAAACATGTAGTATATCATAGAAAACCCATTCTATTACAAGATATCACACTGACATGCAAATCATACATACCAAAGATAATGGCTCACTATACATTATTTAACCACATTATTTATATTAATTATATTCTCTTATAAATCATATCACATCACATACTGAATAAAGGAGTAAGAAAAGTATACATTTATTCATCTATGTATGAATGAATATTACATTTAAATCAATCCCAAATTGGAAATAATGACCACTATTTTTACCACCTAAGTAAAACACCTATTAAACTATAGATTATAACTACTAAAATATATTTCATATGACTACACCCCATGATATCTTTTTTTATCATATCTTGGTGTTATAAGTCATCATTACTAGTTTTCTTACAATCAGTTATATAAAGTAGCCATAATACACAAACATTAGCTTTTAATCAAGTAAGTATATAAAACAAATAGACTCATATAAATACATAAAATTATAACCTAAAATTCATTTACACTCTGAATATGGAATGCATGCATACGTGTTTTCCTACCAACTATTACAAAACATATTGTTTAAGTAAAAACCAACACAACATTTAATTAGACAACTTAGGTGACAGTCTAAACATATGTATATAGTATGTACCATCTGTGCATATACATTTAAGATGAATTATTATATGATATCCCATACTATCATAGCTCATTATAATTTATTAATCTACTCAAAAATGATCAATAAATAATACACTTAATAATTTAAACAAACAATTATAGAATTATACCACCTGAGTATACCCTAGATCATGCTACACATTAATAATTAGATGAAAACATAAATCCCCATGCTTACATATCAATGCAATATTTTAATCTATAAATGTCTAATCAATTGCACATAAATTAATCTCATAAAATATAATGCACACAAGTTCTCATCTTTACATAACACTATAAAATTTTACCTTACCATCATGTTTTCATAACACTACCATGCTATAGATATACTATTCATCTCTACTATCATTATAAGAAAACCCATAGTATAGATTTAGATCATATAAATAAATCACCAAGGATATAATATTAAACTAACATAAGTATAATAGGATTACCATAAAAATGTCTAACTTTACTATAGTTTATCCAAATCATAACAACATTCCTAAATAATATATAACTCTAAGCATAGTCATCATATGTAAATGGCTTACAAGGATAAATAGTCACATTTAATCACTGATTGACTAAAGTCGATCAATTAATCTGATAGATATTAATATATCACAATGAGATTGAGAATCAACCATCTCAACAAATCATATTCTTTGTCATATGACCATAATCCTTAATAATAAGTGTGTTAAGATTACATTAGTAAGATCCTCTGAAATGACTTTTGATCATAAGGATGTATTTATCCCAATTCACAAGGTGTCTCCTTCATGGTAAAACTAAATTGGCAAGTAAATTTATTTTCTAATCAATCTAGATCGCATATATCTATGTTGTGTTGTATGTAACAACCACATCAATTGTTTTACTATTTCTTAGTAAACTGAGAATATACAAACAATTCAACATTGATTATTAATCAAATTATGGGTTAATAATAAACCATTAATATTTTACTCATTTTTTATCCTCATAAGGACCTTTTGATAATCACACTCAAAACTTGAATATGTAACTCTAGATCGTAATGCAACTCCATTCAAAAAAAAATCTAAGGCATAATAACATTCAACCCAACATTCAATCTTGTACTAAGAGAAAAGACATAATTTATTTTATTTAAATAATTCAACCAATTTCAATAATATAAGTGTTTAAATAAGGTGACTCGGCATTATATCCAAATACTCACCTTTATAATAATTTTTGGGCATTTTAATAATTAGTTGAGAGCTTTAATAATTAGCTAAGCATCTCATACTATTGGTTGGAAGTCTATATTTCACTTAGATATTTCATACTTGGCATTTCATCTATGGCATGACATTTCATATACAAACTCAGTGATTCATAATAATCAACATTACATTTTAATACATAATAATATCAATTTCATACTCACCACTACATACCACTTAGTGTATCATTCATATCTTTGACTTTTATATTTTAGATAATGATTTTATTATACTAGGATTTATAATTTACACTAGGATATTTTCGCAAACCTTTTGTTTCAAATTTTGACCTAACTTTTTAATAAAATACTCCAGCTTTTATAATTTATAAAATTAGTGTTTTCCTTCCAAGGCTCGGTGTTTTATTTTAACTATATACACATCCTTTAATATATATGCACAAACTTTAATATATATGCATAGTCTTTAATATATTATACACAACCTTTAATATATATAAACATTCTTTAATATATTATACATGGCCTTATCAATGTGGTTGACTAGGCATTTCAACTTATAGGCTAGGCAATTTGATAAGTCACTCAAAAAATGACTGTTATCTATTTAAGATTTTGGTTATTTAGGAATTTAATAATATTAACCACTCAAGAAATTCATTCTCACAATAAACAATGATTCCATAAGGAGACTTAGCATCTCATTAAAATGTACTCAAATATTAATTCAATACACACATATAGTGTATATAATGCACTTATACAAATAAGACACTACCAATGTAGCCAACATGAGATATAGTCAACCATTAATAACTTTTTACCTCACTAATTTTTACGTGATATATATATATATATATATATATATATATATATATATATATATATATATATATATATATATATATATATATATATATATATATATATATATATATATATATATATATATTCAGATTTTGATATAAAACTAAATATAGATTGGAGAAAATATAATGTAGTCTTATATTTCACATAGAAAAGTACTTTTTAAGATCCAACCTGGTTTATATGACTAATGAATACACCTTTTCTTGCTTCCAATATTTTTATCTCTTCCCAATATCCTACCTAATTCTTTTCCATGTTTATCCCTCCTTACAAATTTACATAGGGTTTATTTATAAAATTATTCACCTCCTTATGTACTATTGCCTTTTTTGTATACAAAATCTCTCCTAGATTTCCATCCATGCATGACCTGATTCATTTTCTTAACATCGCTTTCCTATTGTTAAATTTTATTTTACGAGTCATAGTCTTATCTTTTTCCAACATTCATAATTATTATTTAAAACATTTTAATTATTTTAATCAAAAACACTATTCCAAAGTTATGTAAGTCATCTTAACATAAGTTTGGGTTGACTCATTAAATAATATATCTATTTTTATAACTTTCAATTAAATCTAATGTAATACTAATCTTAGTTAGTCTTTAATTACTCTTACAAATTCAAGGATAAATCAATCTCTTGATATTAATCAAGGCAATTGTTTATTTATTTAATAGATATATAAATTAATAATTACTTATAATTGTAAGATAACCGTATCTTCAATAACTAGTAAGTAAATATCTATTTCCTAATTATTCTAGAAAATCAAGATAATTAAAGTAAAGGAATTTAATGGATATCATGAACTAAATTTACATACTAATTTAATCACATATAAGATTTATTTTATTTATGCACTAGCCATTAAAAAAATGTTACACATAAAAATTTTAATCTATTGTGCATGTGTGTAGGGCCACTAGTAATTTCCTCTATCATCACCCATTCGTCCCATCTAGCTCATCCTCTCTGATGATGCTCTATCTTGTCAAGCTCTAAGGGTAGGATCAATCTTTCATCCACCTCACAACAAGTAGGTAGTTAGTCTAAGTCATCATATATCAACTAATGATGCAAAACTTAAAAAATAAATATCCATAATATATATAATAATAAAATATAACTTGTTACATCATGTATACTAATTAACAATATCATCGTTCCATACTTGTATATGTAATAAATCTCAAGTAAAGTAATGATAATCAGATAATAACCATATTAATCCATGGATTGAAGGTTATAAATCATACAGTGAAATTGGGATGTGACATCCTCCCCCCTAAAACTGGTCATCACCTTGATGACTCTTATTCAAATAAAATTTTTGATTAATAAATAAAGTTTAATAACATAAAAACATAGTATCAAGTTTCAAATCAGGAAAATAAATTAGAAATTTACATGAAGAACTCATCATAGTTCTCTCAATTAATATTATTCTTAGATTATTGGTCCCATAAGACCCTATTCTATGACTTTTCTTATTTTTCAAACAAGTTTTGTGATTGTCACTTATGGTAATTGCTTTTATCATGACCACCTCGGGGTTCAAAATAACAAGACAAGCCCATAATAACTCGATAAAAAATTTCTAACTTTTCAAAAACATATGAGATTATCACAAAAGTCAAAATAAATGACCAAGAAGAGTTCAAAAAAACCTTCCATCCCCTCTACACATCTCTACATCCTAGAGAGTTTATTTATCATACCAAAGAAAATTATTTAGAGAACCTAGAAAGAATGATGTGTGTATGTTAATACTATCACGACTCTACATAGCTTCAGATAACTATAACATGTCAATACTATCATAATTTAATTAAATATCTAGATAAGTATGATGATGAATAAAAACTAGTAATAATGTATACAAAATTATGGAATACCCTTCCATAGTATACATGTGTATGGCCATATGACTGAATTTGACAAGTTCCACCTATCAAATCCTAGATTTGACAAGTCCATATATTAGATCCAACTCAGTACCAAAAATCTAGGTTAATGTTAGGATAAGTAGAATATTGTCATATCACTTAGAACTCACATTTTAAATTCACCACTCTACCTTGAAGTCTCCATGACCTAATGATCTTTAATAAGAAGTGTACATAGTTATGAGAAACAAAAACCTATACTACAAAATCATATAAAGAAAAACTATATGCTAAATGATTCCATATATAATAACATACATATAAAAGAAATCATATAATCATTTTGAGATTGCATTAAGTTGATATTAATCAAACATAACTAGTGTCATATTTAATTTAACCTATAGTGTTATATTCATAGTAAAAAGGAAATAATATCACAATTAACATAACATACAAAGGCTAAGGATCATACCATCCTTAGAACCTTATAAGTGAGACAATGTCTCCTTGCTTGCATGACTAGCACACAAGTAAAAATGTTTGTATCAACCCTTTTAGACTATCAAGATGTTCTAAACTCTTATACCTTTCTTTATTCGAGAGAGAGATACACATATAACTCTTTAAAATATAGGTTTCAAGAAGATAATAATATCAATCTAAACAAATATATACAATAACATAATAATTGTAATCAACTAGAATTAATATAAATTCAATGTTAGCCACTCTTCATGGTCAAGTTCATAAGTTTAGGTACAATAGTGACTCTAAAAATTTTTAAGTGGAAAGTATAGAAATAACATCTCATAAAATGAAATATCCTATATACCTTTACATGGTAAAAAGAAACACCACAATCCATGTTGCCAATCACTATCTACTTACCAACCTTATAAGTGTAGGATTATAACCTACATCCATAATCGGAAGGAAAATACTAACCTCAAAGATGCATCAATCATCCAATCCTAACACTTCTCTTAATAATAAGTAGAAAAAACTATCTCATGAGCTTAAGGGAATAATATAAAATTATATTTTAGAAACAAGTTTTATTTTTAATGAAACACTTCAATCAACACCCTAAAAATATGAATCTTCTTGGTAGCTTTAAAATGATGTAAGAGGAGAGTGAGAACATAACAACTCACCTCTACGTGTTTCACTAAAATTTTGATTTATTTTATTTAGAAAGAAAGTTATAAAACTTAAAATAAGGGTGAGGTTAGTAGAACCTAGATATGTTATACATGCATGAATCTAGATGATTATGGATACTTCTCTTTGTCTAGGAAGGAAGACCTAAAAAAAGAAATCTAGAAAATGGTGGATTAGTGAGATAGTAGGGTAGATTGGCTAGGATGATCTAGATCCAATAATCACAAGATTACTTATAGGATATCAATCCACACTTTTAAAACACTTAAGTTCTGATAAATTGAAAATAGGTGCTTGTATGAGATAACAGAAGGTACTAAATTTAAATATAAGAATGCTTGAAAATAATTAAGTGATATTGATTTAAAATAATAATAAATGATTGAGTAATAATTCTAAATCACTCAAACTTGATTTAGAAAATAATTTGAAGTTTTTTTATTAAACAAAAACTGACAAACTGAGATTTGGGTATGACTAGATTGGTCAAATAAGCTTATTGTTGTGTAAACAGACATATAGTGACCGTCAATGATAAGGGTTTGACCATCAATAATTAGGTGACTGCCAGCAATTTTTAACCATTAATAGTTAGGTAAGTCTATCATTAATTAGGAAATACCATCGATGGTTACTGTGGGATTTGGTTTTGGGACAAGAATTTGATTGAGGAGAGTTATAAAGAGGTTTTGGGTGTAGTGTTTGGGTTGAATGTCGATCAAGAGATAGGAAATGATAATCAGAGGATCCATTTTAGGGATTGGGTATTTGGGGATTGAGAATGGTTTGTGGGTGGTTTTTTGTATGAGGTGAAATGTCTAGAGTTATACAACTCCAACACAAGAAAATGGGATGAGAGGGAAATAAAGGGAGATGACACAAGAAATGAAACAAATATAGCTAATTACTAAATTTTGATTTAAAAAACATAGATACTTAGCTTTTGGATGTTTCTAGTTTGAGGAATTTTGATGTTGGATAAAATATTGTCATGGATACTAGAGAAATGTCATAGAGTAATGGTACCTTAGCTTAAGATAGTGAGTTGTAGAAGCATCCAAAGCCTCTGACTTGATTTCTAGTTTGATGAAAGCTTTTAGATTGGCTTGAGATTTAGAATCTCTTTCCCTTAAATGATTGATCTTGATCATGATTTTAACCTTCTCTTATTCTTTTAATATAGAGGAAATGGAGGTTCAAATCAAAGAGTTTAAAAAATGATTTATCAAATAGTCTAATCACACATTGATCATGTGAATAGAAGACTAAAATTATATACCTGGAAATCAAAGATATAGTTTCAATCAAATTATAGTTGATTCCTTTTATCATGCAAGAGTTCAAGTAACCATTAACAATTAGGGTCAACCATAAATGGTTAAGGGTTGACCATCAGTGGTTAGGGAGATATTCAAAATGGCTAATATTAGTAATTTCTCTTATTTTTTATAGTTGATAAGTTAAGAAATGGTCTAAGGTAATAAAAGGGGGTCATGGGGTGCTTTGATGACTAAAAATGCATTACTTAGTTTTCAAGTGTCTACATTTAGACCCTTTTTGTTGTGCATTTTGTATCAACAAGATTTAAATCAAAAAAATCATAGGTTGGTAGAAGGTTGGATTCCCCAAGTATGGAAGGACGTGTTCCCACTCAAACCAAGAATTGATGAGGTAAAATAGAGTCAGGTTCAAGTTTGATAAGTAAATATGTGGGTCACAAGGTGGGTGATAAGGGTTTTTGGATAGGATTTTAAATGTAAACGAGTGCAAATAATGTGACTAAGTATGATATCATATATCACACATAGACTAAGATGTCATAGTTTAGGTAGGTGGTAAAATAAGGCTAGACTACAAGGACATGTGATAGGGTAATCAAGCCACAACGTTAGGCATAGTTGATATGGGTGACTCCTATAAACTCAAGTCTCCTAAGCAAGGTTGATGTATTTTTATGTATTCAAGGTAGGATTTGATCCTAAGAAGACAAAAAATGGTTGTAGGTGTTAGGACCATAAAGGGTCATGTTTCTAGGAACCTAAATGGTTGGTGCACAAAAGTAGTGTAAGTTTGTCAAATATGGCAAGGTAATTAATATAATCAAAGTGAACAAGGCAAGGTTGTTGAAAAAGTGTGAATGGTGGGCCAAAAATACCAAGGTTGAGGTTATGTGGGTGGTTGGTTAGTGAATAAGGAGTTTCTCTTCAAAGGTTTCATGTCTATGGTAAGGTGGTCCTTTGGGAAAAAGATGGGATAGGATAGGAGAACCCTAGACGGGTCAACCATCAATGATCAAGATGAACCATCAATAGTTATCTAATGACCATCGATGATCAAAATGAAACTCTAAAAGGGTGATCATAAAAGGTCAAAAGTGTGTTTCATTTTCTCATTAATAAATTCACCCAAAATGCTTCGTATTTTATTTTGGTGTGAAAATGGAGATGGTTTGTCTTGTGCTAGCTGAGTGAGTTGGGTAGTGTCTGATCAAGAGTTGATTAAGGAGTTGTAAGTTGACTAAGGTGGGATAGAGTAGATTATAGAGCCAACTAAGATGTATCAAGGTAGAGAGTAGGTCTAAAAAGAGGTAAAGGATGGATTAGGAATGAGTTCAATGTTTGGGTAGGATGTTAGATGGGGTAAGAGTTGGGGTTATTTAAAATAGGTATAATTTGTATATGTTGAAAGAATAACTTGGTTTAGGTAGGATTAGGAATGAGTTACATTTTTAGGTAGGATGTTAGATTGGGTAAGGGTTGGAGTTGTGTAAAATAGGTATAGGTTAGATAGGTTGAAAGAATAACTTAGTTTAAGTATGATTAGGTGATGTTGAGGTGAAGTTAAGGTAGGGTGAGGATTAATAGGTAGAGCACATAAGAAATATTTGATGGGTAAGTTAAACTAAGGTATACGTATAAATTTATAGGAGAGGGAATAACTATAGATGTGAGACAAAGTACCTCAGCTCTTGGATGAGGTACATCAGGTAGTGATAGACTAGGAGTGGGAGCAAATGATAGTAGTGGGCCTAGGAGGCATGAGGTATTATCATCACATGACTAGAGATATGGCTATGTTGGTAGTCCTCATCAAGAGATGGGACCTAACTACCAGAACTTTCTTGATTCTTATTAGAGAGATTACCATCCTAACTAAGGATATTCATCACATTTTATGGCTATTGATATGAGGTGAGCTGATAGAGCATATCAAAATTGAGGAGTGAGATTAGTATATGGATTATTTTTTTGGAGAAGACATTAATCATGTGAGATGTCACACTAGAGGATTCCACTATGAACTTATTTACCACATGGATTAGGGAGGGAGATGTATTGTCATTATGATGATGATGACGATGATGATGATATTTTTGACTTACTATGCACTGCCAAACTTTAGTAGTGGTAGATTTCCTTTTCTATTGATAGGCATTTTTATAAGGATGATGATGGACCAAATAGTGTTTGCTTAGCCCCTAGTATTACTAGTGTAAATCTACTAAGAGCTCTAGGGATATAAAGGACACAACCATTATGGTATCAATGTTGGATTTATTTTACATTGTTGTGCATATGAGCACATTAGAGTTCTACGGCTAGGTGGATTTCCATGGTACACATGGACCTAGATGGAATTCAAAGTTAGTTTCATGAGGCGGAGAGATGATTATACACTTATAGGATTAGGGGGAGTAACATGAGACTTAGAGTGGTATAGGGATAGGTTAAAGGTATTGGTGGATAGAGAGGTCATTTGGAAGCTGTATACTAAATTCTTAGCATGGGTGATCTATGCTAGGTAGACCCTATCACTACAAAGCTACAAGTGGATTTATGGGAGGCAAGACCATGAGGTGGAACTCATCCCATTTGATAAGGTCAAGAGATAATTTAGGCTTATGCAAAGTGTCCTAGGTGATTTATTAAGGTACAAGAGAGAGGATGTTGAGGTGCCACTACCTCTACCATAGCCTAAGGAGATAGATATTGATGGTGAGGAACTACTAGTGGCTATAGTTATTGATGATTTATGGGTTACACTAGATTACCTTATATGGTTTTAGGAATATTATGTAGTGGCAGTGTTTGGGGGAGATGGTGTATAATAGGCTCTTGATGTAGACATGGTGAAGGGGTGGGAACTAGATGGATGTAGATGCCCTTGATAGGTCGACACTTATTATAAAGAGAGATCAAGTAAGTGTAAATATAATCATAGCATACGAAAATTTAGTAGTAGTGACCCTAGAGAGAGATGTGGCATAAGTTGAGGTAGATACTCTCACATAAGAGAGGGATCAAGTGAGAGCGCCACTAGCCTTGGTCATACTAGAGAGAGATGCTCTCAGATAGGTAGGAGGGTGGGCATTGACACCTACAAGACCATTCCTATGGAGAAGTATGTGGCCATGTTAGAGGAAATCATATATTATGAGGCATTGGTATTTATAAAACTTGTAGATGAGACTTGATATAGTGAGTATAGGGCATTGGTTATTAGGGGAGTTAGTAGTGTGACACTGGGTCAATGGGTAGCATCTACGAGTATGTAAACAATGCTAGGAGATAGATAGGATCTTATGAGTAGTGGTGATCCTCCACCTTGTATTCCTATGAAATGACTATTTTGATGTATTATATGATTTTGATACCATCCTATGATCTGATGTAGTGAGATCTACACATAGTTATAAGAGACACACATATTATTATGATGTATGATTTTTTATGATTATGACCTTATTGATGTGATTATGGGTTACATATGTTGTTTATTTTTATGGTTAGTTATTATTTTCATGATGTGATGATTTTTTTTATGATATGAGCAAGATGTTATGTTAATCATTTTTGTTATTAGTACATACATGTTTGATTATATGTTATAAATGTAGGCATTTTGAATTAATGAATTTTGTGCTTCCTTATCTAGATATACATGTGATGGATAACTTATGTGGATGACTCATTTATTTATTAAAATTTTATATATTTTAAAGTGGATATGATTATTTTATGTGAGTGGTTAGAAGGGCGAAATGGTGTCTGATGAATGAGATGGTTGATTCATTAAAATGTTTTTATGATTAATAACACTTAAATAAATAAGGTAAAATAAAATCACCAAATAAAACACATGTTTTTTATTTAAATGTTTTTAATCAATTTAATTTGTTTATATGAAGGTGAATTAATATTAAAACACATGTAGTAAGTTTTTGATAACCAAACTATATGTGAGAAAAGAAAAGAAAAGAAAGATAAAACAATCAAAAGGTGATCATCTAGTGAATGTATCAACAAATAGTTATAAGAAATCAAAAAGGAGACATGATGATTATTCTTTGGAAATGACCTAAACAAATTGAATTTAGATCAGGTTATGAACATAATCCCTTCACATGCTTCACATTAATGTTTGTCAATTAGTTAAAAAGTCTCTTAATCACATAGTGTCAAGTAAGCTCAAAATCCCTTGTTTTATAGAGGGTATAAAAGGGAGATGGATGATAAATGAAACTTTGTTTTAGGTTATCTCACATCTTATGTATATTTCCAAAGAGTCAGTATGAACAAATTTTTCTCATATATAGTGTATATTGATTGATGGAGGAAGTATAATCATGAAAGCTAATTGTGGCTTCCAAATAATGGGTATTTTGATATTTTTGTTATTTATTTGGGTAAATTGATCAATGTGATAAGATTCCAAGAAATTTATTTCTTTTGACAAATGCATTTACCTAGCCATCCTTCAAAGGAGTGGTCTAATCTTTTTGAGACTTATTTTAGGCTTTGTGATAGATGTCCTTCAAGGGAGTAATCTACCTTACATTAAGCAATTTTTATTGGTTTTGGAAACTATCCTTCAAGGGAGTAGTCTACTAGTGTTATATATGAACCATAACATAGATGGATATTAATTTTTTTTCTTTTGATGACATAGACTTGCTTATATAGGCTAAAAGGTTTAACTTTATTAAGGTAAAACTAAAGGACAAGAAGGTTAAAATAGTGGGTGAGAGGATTATTTGAGAGACAAATACCATGGGATTCCATCATATTAGGGACATAAATTAGACATGAAAATCATTCCATGGGTAGATCCATGGTATCCATGTTTAGGATTAAGGTTACAGTTATGATGAAAAATCACATGATTTTGTGCTTTAATCGGTAGTCCTTAAAGTGAGGCGATGAAGATGAAAATATCATAAAATAAGGAATGATAATTAGTTAGATAAGAGGTGAGTTTTATATTATTTAACAAAATAAAGGATGTAGATATGAAGCATTGAGAGGCTCAGGTTTTGATTTCACTTCAAGGGAGGATAATTGGTAAGCTCTTAATCCATACTTTTGCATAATGATATAAGGTCCAAACCATTTGAAAGCAAACTTAACTTAATTATTTTTATCCACATTGGTTACATGTTTATTTTACTTTAAAATGAGGTATTCTATGTTTAATTCTCATTCTCATAGGTTTTTTTTATAAGTGTGCTTGATTTGTTATTGATATACATGAAGATGTTTAAGCATGGCTAGATAATGCTCATCAAGTAGCTTAAGTTGGGATAAATGTTCTTGACTATAATATCCCTTATAAATTATATCCTATAGGTATATGTGATGAGAGGGAGTTTTGAATTCAATATTCAAGACAACCTCTACAACAAAAATAAGAGAGAAAGGGGTATCACCTGTAGGGGTTTGAATGCTAGTACAATATGCCCATAAGGGAAAAGGGATGTGTGAATGCTAATACCAACTAGATGCATTAACCATTTTAGTTAGCATTTTATTAAGGGTTTTGTTAGAAATTTTTTCCTATCTATTAGCTTTTGGATGATAAGGAGAGGAAAAACTTAACTTAATGCTAAACACATCACAAAGAACTTGGACTTTTCAATTTTTAAAAAAATTACCATTATTAGTTACTATGTTGTGAGGAACACTAAAATTATAGATAATATGATTATTAATTAAATATATAATATTTTAATCTTTGGTTAAAATTATAGGAATAGATTCCACCCATTTGGTGAAATATTTTATCACAATGATGATATAAGGATGTCACTACAAAGATTGGGGGTTAATTTCACCAATAAGATCCAATCCCCATTGTGAAAAGGGCCAAAAATCCTTGTATACTTAGAGACTATTGTTAGGTGTGTGATGTAAATTGGCATGTTTTTTATATTTAACACACTTATTCACATAATCACAATAGTCTTGGTTAAGCATGAGCCAATATTAGCTAAGGTAAAGGATACATTTAGTGATAACTAGACCACGAAATTGTCCCCCATATATCATAGCATGCATTTCTCTGATAGCATGAGAAATTTCATGAATACATAGGCAAAATAAAAGGAGACCATAAAATACATGTTTATAAATAATTTTCCCTATTATGTAATAATGAAAGGTACTATGAATAAATGCTCTTTGACCATTCCTAGAAAGATTTGAGGGAATGATGCTTGGGTTGAGATAGTCAAATATCTGCTTACACCAAAGGTCCGGTTGGGTTTCCTCCACACTAAGTATGAAAGGAGGGTTTGATTTGGTATAATAAGTCCTGATAAGACTATGTATAGAAATAAATAACTTATAGTTAAAGGTTTGGATGGGATCTGGGAAGCAAGGGAAGCCATTATGTCAATGACCTTATTTATAGATCATAGAATGGCTTGGATAAGTTAGTTCTCAAATGATTCTAAGAGTGTATAAAATATATGTTTATACTGTTGTAAGACATCAATTATACATTTTTAAGATCCATTGATTTTATTGACCATGAGTTATGACTCACCAAAAATACTAATCATCTTGACTCATAAGGCTAAAGTAGTTTCAAAACCTATCAATAGGGCTTTGTACTCAGCCATGTTATTGGTACAATTGGAATCAATCTTAAAATATAAAGGAATGGTTTCAATATCAAGGGAAACTATAATGATACTATTATCCCCACCACATTATCACTTCAATCCATATAATAACATGGTCATTTGATATGTGACATTTTATTGAAAAAGAGTCACGATGGACTCATCGATAAACTCAAGAGGAGAAAGTTGGTTATCTATTAAAAGTGTTTTAGCCAATTAGTCAGAAATGACATGTGATTTTATTGACTTCTTCTAGAGTAACTCAAGGTTAAACTTAGATAAGAGCATGAGCCACCTAGCCATACGCTAGTTTTAGTATGGCTTGGAGTGCATATATTTAAATTGGTTGGTGTTGTTTATGGCATAGGTCTTGTCATTGAGAAGGTAGTGGTAGAGTTTGAAAGATAAAAATACCAGGGTGAGGAAAAGATTTTTGGTATGGGTGTATTGAGTCTCATACTCTATAAGTGTATGACTTATATATTATACAACTTTCTCTTTATGCTTCTCATCTCGATGTGCAAGCATTGCACCTAAGGAATGGTTGGTGGCATAAATATAAAGTTAGAAAGGTTAATAATATTTGGGAGTAATGAGTATGGGTGGAGAAATAAGGTACTCTTTAAGTGAATCAAAGGCCTTTTTTTAGTCCTTATTCCACTTAAAAGACACATCTTTTTTTAGAAGGTGGTGGAAATTTTGGCATCTATCAGATAGCTGAGAGATGAAGTGATGAATGGACTAGAGCTTCCACTATAAAATATATAGTTTATTGGGGTGGGTTAAAGGAGGCATGTCAAGGATTGATTTGATTTTGGTAGTATTAACTTTGAATCCTTGAATGTAGATAATAAAGCCAAGGAGATTTCTTGATAAGACCCCAAAAATGCATTTTTTGTGGTTATGTTGAACATGGTAATGGATGAAGATTTTTAAAATGACCTTGAAAACTACTAAATGATTTTTACAACATTTTAATTTATGAATAAGGTCATATATGTAATTCTCCATGGTTTTGTGAATAAGGTCATAGAAGATATAGGTCATGGTACATTGGTAGGTGGTACCAATATTTTTTAGACCTAAAGGCATGACCCTATAGTAGAATGTTCCCCATGGGGTGATAAAGGTAGTTTTATGTTGGTCTTTATGGGAAATCAAGATATAATTATAGCCCTAAAAGCCATCCATAAGAGATAACATCTCATAGCCAACTGTAAGATCAATAGGTTGGTCAATGATTGGTAGAGAGAAGTCATCCTTTAATCAAGAAAGGTTAAGATCATGGAAAGCCACACAAATGTGAATTATCCCTATTGTTTTGATGACAAGGATGAAATTTGATACTTTTTATGGATATTAAATGCTTTGGATGAAATTTATAGATAGGAGGCATTAAAGCTCTTTTTTGACAAGAAAGGATATATGAAGGTACATCCAATGAAGATTTTACTTGATAGGTTTGGCATGATAGGTAGTAATGATATTATGGGTAGTGATGAAAATGTTGATTCCTAGCATGTCATTGTAAGAACAAGCAAAATCTATGCTATGGTCTCATAGGAAGGAAGGAAAATCTTGAAGCTCCAAGGAATATAGAGATTGGTCAATTCTGAAAATGCATAGGTTATATTGAGTACCCAAGTTGACATCCATTGTGTATTCATTCAACATGGTTAAAGTCTTAAGATGGAGGGATTTGTGGATAAAGGAATATTTTACATCAAGATAGGAAAGAAGGAATTCATCATCCTAACACCAAATTGTATTAATAGTAGGAGAGTCATCTTCTACCATTTTAAGATGAGTTAGAGGAATGGTTACGATATCCTTATCCTTTTGATAAGTTAGGGTTCCAAGGATAATCATGTTTATGAAATATAAATTTAAGGAGAATGGTATCAAATCCTTAAATTTTGATGGGGAATGGGTTGGTGAGGATGGAACTTCCTTATCAATGATGGTAATGGGAGGTGAATTGGTTATCTCTTCAGGTATAACAAATTTGAAACTAAATTTATCATGAGGATTTTGGTTCTTACATGGAAATAACTCATGTGGTCCATGCTCATAACATCTTAGAATAAATCCCTACCAAGAACACTTATGGAGATATGTCTTGGCGAACTCTATTTTATCCAATTAGGAGAAATTAGAGATGAATGGTTAAGGAGAAGAGGAGGTAGCAAGTGGTTGATCAAGTCCCTCATAGATAAGATTAGTTTGGAGATTTTGAGGCCCAAAAGGGATAATGGTTCCAATATTAGGATCCTAATCAAGGTTATGGTCAAGGTTCCCATACTCATGGGGAGTAAGGAAGGAATCTAAGGCCAAGAGGTGATACTCCCAAAATGAGAGATTTTATGTTTATTCCAAGGGTTCCTTTGTGGGGATTTGGGTAGAAGGGATGAATGATCTAGTTGAGGCTTGGTTGGTGGAAGAGGTAGAATCATCTTTATCTAGTGAATGTTTAGTTGATGGAAGAAGGAGAACATCATTCAATCAATAACTAATGGTAACTAATTGACCCTTGTGCTAAAATTTGATGCACTAATGTAGGGTATATGGCACACAATTGATAGAATGTATCCAAGGGTGTCCAAGCATAAAATTATATTAGAACTCACCTTCTACTATGTATAAGATCTCAGGAACCATGAGAGGTCCTAAATGAATGTGGAGAATGAGAGTTTTTAGAATTTTTTCCATAGTGCCATTGAAGGAACAAATCAGCATTGTGGTTTTTGACATAATGTTCTCTAATAATTTCAGCTGGTCATATGTGTGGGAGAATATAATGTTGATGATAACTCCTCCATCAATAATAACCCTTTTGATATGGGTTTGGTTGATGTACATAGTAATGAAGAGGGGAGGATCTGGATCCTAGGGATGGATGGAGGGTATTTATAAATATTTAAAGGTAACATGGTTGGAAATTTGAAAGGCTCTAACAAAGGATACTAGAGGTTGTGGATATTCTAGTTGAACCTCTATGGACTATAGAGCCTCTATCATCACCTAGAAGTGATGGGGTAAGGAATTGATTAGTTCATATAAACTCATCTTCACCAACATTTGGTGAATTTTATTTAGAACTACTCTTTAGATTGACTCAAAAGGGTTAGATTAGGAGGAACCGAAGATGGAAACCTTAGGCATGGGTGAAGGTGAAGGTATTTGGGTTTGGTTGGGTGATTGGGTGGTGTAAGAAGAGTATGTCCATAGAATAGATACATTTATCTTCCCTTTATCCTTTTTTTTGGCTTTTGATCATGTGACCACATGTATGGTAAGGATTTGGGGAGGAGTTGGGCTAATGGTCTACTTTAGTTCCTCTTATCTCTTAGATGAGAGTGCGAGGATAGGTAGGATTGGGGTGGTTTATTATCGTTTTTGGATTCATGGTGGGCTCATGGGAGGATATTATAATAATAGGTCATCATCAACACATAGTTGATAGACTAGGACTTGGAGATCTTTATATTTCTCCATATCATACCCTAGTGTCTTGTGGTATGAGAAAATGAGATTGTCATTAAACCAGGATGGCTTATGACTATGGGGGTCAAATGGTTTCATAGGAGGAGAATTCTTTCAATAATATTTGCAAGATGGTTAAGTAAGACTCAAGTAAATTTGATAAGGGTGCTGGGGTTTTAGCTTTGGCTTTCAAGGTGGAAGCCTTCTTAGGAGTAGGATTTGCCACATGAGTTTTGGGTGGTGGAATATCATTGGTAGATGGTTTTGAAGTATATTTATTATAGGGTTAATGGTTTGGAAATTAATGTCTTAGAGGTAGATGGTTTGGAGGTAAAAGGTTTTGAAATAGAAAGCTTGGTAGTGGGTGGTTTAGAAATAGAAGGGTTAAAAATAGAATGCTTGGTAGTGGAGGCTTTGGAGGTAGAAGGCAT
The DNA here is from genome assembly GCA_037957365.1 of Torreya grandis. Lineage (NCBI taxonomy): Eukaryota > Viridiplantae > Streptophyta > Pinopsida > Cupressales > Taxaceae > Torreya > Torreya grandis. The sequence goes on from JARHVA010004779.1 coordinate 608,169, forward strand.
GGAAAGAATAGGTAGAGGTGTAGCTAAAAGATGAAGTTGGGTTTAGTTTATCTTTAGGAGACATGTATGATTAATAGAAGGATGAGGTCCTAGGATGGAATAAGGATGTGGTTCTAAAATTGAAGGTAATGTAGAAATGGGTGGTAAGGTTTTTGTTTTTGGGATCCTAAGTGGTTCTACTTTCTTGGTTAGCTTAATGTGGGGTTTTTTTTATGGTCTAGATAGTGTTAAATCCAACTTTACTAAAGGATGAGTAAGGATCTGAGTAGGGAGCATGCCTAAATATTTGATGGGCTCTATTGGGATGGTGGAAGGTACTTGGGTTACTTTAGGTGGAGCTAGTTTTATTGGTTTAACTATGGTTTGAGAGGTAGAGGTTTATACTAGTTTGGTTTGGATTATGGTGGGTTGACTAGTGGAAGTGGAAGGATGGGTTGGTAATGTTATGGTCAAGGGATCTTACTTGGTTGGATAAGGGATCCCAAGATAATGAAAAAATATGGCACGATCCATGTGGGGTCGGGATAGGAACTCCAATTTTTGAACTAGTCTAGAAAAAGGCTTATAGATGGGTTTGGTTCCATTAGTATTAGTCTCAAAATACAAACCCACGGGTTGAGAGAGGGAAGCAGTTACCTTATCCTTTTCCTCAATCAAAGACTCTAAGGTTTTATAAAGTGATTCTTCCATGGGAGGAGTAGATAAAGTGACTTATTCCTTATAAAGGCTTTCTAAAGGAAGAGTGGATTGCTATTGGATGGGAGAGAAAGGTATGATGGTAGTTGTTTCCTCCTTTGGTATGTCTTCTAAAGGATAGGTTGGTAGCTCCACTACATTAATAAGTGGAGAAATGGGAATAGTTTCTTCCTTTGTTTTAGTTTACAAAGGTATATAAGGTGACTCCACTACCTCAATAAGTGGAGGGGAATAAGAAATGGTTTGGGTAGTGGTTTCCTTAACAATGAGCTCACTAAGAATCACATTGATATTATGGACCTCATGGTTGTGAGAGGATTATACTTTATTATTTTCATTGTTTTTGGAAGGGGCATGGTTAGGAAAAATTTGTTTAAATATTTCAAGTGACTAATGGGGTTACATTAAGATTATCTATCACAAGTTCCCCCTTATCGATCAACCCTTGGATAATACTTTTGAAGGTATGCCATCTACTCACATCATGTCTAATGACATGATGATAACCACACAATTCATTCTTCTTATAGTAGTTAGGTATAAGATGAGAAGAACCAAATTGTTGTGGGGGTTTGATTAGAGGAAGTTATATGAGATTCACTCTCAAAGTTTTTTCTAATACTAAAGCATATAACCCCCTAGTGGAGTATATTACTTTTGGTTGTTACGGTTTTGGTTTTAGTTATTCTAATTAGAAGAATTAGAAGAGTTAGTTTGGATAATAAATGGAGGGATAGTTTTAAGGACAACTACATTGATGATTCCCTTAGTTTTGGTTTTGGTGTTGGAGTGGTTGGTGGTTTTGGAGGAGGATGTTTCATTTGAATTGAAACTATAATTCTTATTTCTCAATTTTGGCTTCCCTCATCAATGGCTCTAATATCTAATTTACGTGCCATGGTGAAAGCCTCATCAAAATTTTTGAAAGTCTAGACTTGTAAGGTGGAGGAAATATTTTGTCACAAGCTAGAGAGAAAATCTCAATTATCTTAGGTTGGGTCAAAGATAGAGAGTTGGTTTATCGAACCTCTCTAATATGCTACAAAATCATCAATTGACTCATCCTCAAATTTTTAAATGGAGTAGAGATAGGTAATGGAAATTTTTTTAGATATATTTATGGGAAAATGGTCTGAGAAGGTTTGAGCTATTTGGGAAAAAGAAAATAAGTATTTCTTGGTAATATCAATAGACTAATCTAATGTCGAACCTAATAGCGACATGGAAAAGGTGCAAAGAAAGAGAGCATAATCATAAGCAATCAAATATGAAGAGTGTCTAAATTCTCTAAGATGTTTCTTAGGATATTATTTTCTCTAAAAATAATAAAATTTTGGAATTTCCCATTGAGGATGATAAGGCCAAATTGGGATGGATGGATGAATTGGTTTATTGTAAATTTGTTTGTATGATAAAAAGTTATGGGCACTAGAAATAGATGACTCCAAATTGGTCATCTTGTGCATTAACATATTAACTAGATATATTTATGGATGTGTACCCCTATAGTTTTAGGGTAAATTTTGTTGAGGTTGGGTGGGTACAACATAAGGATAGTTAGTGGAAGGTTTGGAGGTTGCCACATATTGGTATGTGGACATGGGTGGTTGAGGGGATGCCATTTATGGGTAAAAGGTGGAACCATATACCTTTGTAGGTTAGGAATATTTATTAGGTTGTATGTAATGTTTACTTGTTAAGGAATTGATATGGGTTGGGTTGGAGGTATGGCTAGGTTGATAGATTAAGGATGGGTGGTAACCTTGGTACTAATAGGTGGAAGGGTAGAAGCTATGGGAACCACCAAGATTTGGAATGGAGTGGAGGTTGGTAGGTTTGAGATAACAAAAGGAGGGGTGGTAATACTAGTAGAGAGTACTCCAATGGTAAGTGGGGTATAGGTGACCAAAGGTTGGGTTGCTCCTATACTAGAAGAGTTATTGGTTGGGGTGGAAGGCATTTTGGTGTTGGTTGGTTGGATGGGTTGATATTGTAGTATTGGTGGTATTGTTGGTCGAAGAAGATGCTTGGGTTAATAAGGGTTGGGTGTAAATGATGGAAATAGATGTGATTTCCATAAGATGGGATGACATACCATAGGGTGGATCAATATATGGATCTAAATTAGGGGTGTAATGAGATATGGTGTTAAGGTAGTGTTAGAGGGATATAGGGTTGTTATCTATAAAGGTAGAAAAAATCATATTTCATTGGACAACTATTTGAGGTATAAAGGACTTCCATAATGGTGGGATGAAATTTTTACATCTGAATGGTACTCCATGGATGAGCAAGAAGTGGAATATGGGCAGTTGGGAAGTGAATCTAGTGAGAACCATGCAAGGAAGGGGAAAAGGAAGACACAATCAATCACACAACTCAAAAGAGAAGCAAACAAAATAAAAATATCTCAACTAAAATAATGTATGCACTAGAATGTGTTAAAATCCTAGGATAATTTATTATCTCTCTTCAGGCTTGTGCCTCAATTTTAAAAAGTTATCAAGACCAACTTGGGCTTGTAAAGAGATTACTAGAAGAAGATGTCTAAAAATGGTTTTAGGTAATTAAAGACACTCAAAATATGTACTATAACTTGGTATGTGGCTTGATATTTGGGCCTACCTTCTCAATTCACATGTCAAAGTGATAAGTTTATTGGGTGCTCAACCAAAATATATAAAGTTGCTATAGATTATACTCAGCTAACATACTGAGTTAGTTCTCCCCTTAGTGGTAAAATCTAAGTAGGATAGCTGAAGAAAGGTGACCACTAGGTCATGAAATCCTAGTTGGACCTTATGTAAATGTTTTGATTTTTTATTGAATGTGTGGTTTGTTATTATGTGTGTGATAAGAGTTGAGACTATGATTAATTTACTTGATTAAATTAAGCTATGTGAGCTAATCAATACAAGTAAACAATGGATGCATAGTTAATTTTAATCCAAAGAAAAGTTTTGAAATATTTTCAAATGAATAAAAAATAACTAAGATGCACATAAATGAGAGATGATGATTCAAATCCTAAACCTAGGATTAATAATTTTGATTTTAATAAGTGAAATCAAAACAAGACAATTTTTACATTTTTATAAGAAAGCAGAAGAAACTAGAACTTGCATTTTGGAAGGGAAGAAAGGAAATAAGGAATGTTTAATATTTTAGAAAATAATGAAATAATGAATCTTCTCTAATAAAACTAAATGTATTATAGCTATGAACCCAAGAGAAAGCTCAAGGGTCCCACTGGGCATGCTAGAATGTTTCACTAAAATTTTGAGTTATTTTCTTTACAATGAAAGTTGTAAAACTTAAGATAAGGGTGAGGTTAGTAGAACCTAGATATATTGTGTGTAAATCTAGATGATTATGGATACTCCTATTTGTTTGGGGAGGATGACCTATATAAAAGTAATCTAAAAAATGGTGGATTAGTGAGATAGTAGGGTGCTTTTCCTAGGGTGAGATAGATACAAGAAGCATAAGCTTCCTTAGAGGCTATCAATCCATACTTTTAAAAAATTTAAGCTAATATAAACTAAAAAATAGGTGATTACATGGAATAACATAAGGTAATAAATTTAAATATAGGAAATAATTGAAAATAATAAAGTGATATTGATTAAAAATAGTAATAAATGATTGAGTACTAATGATAAATCACTCAAACTTGATTCAAAAAATAAGTTGAAGTTCTGTGATGAAATAGAAACTTAGAAACTAAGATTTGGGTATGGGTATATGGGTCAAATAATTTTTATTTTTATTTTTTTTAAATGGACACATAATAACCATTGATGGTTTTGGTCTAATCATCGATGGTTAGGTGACCATTGACAGTTGTTAACTATTAGTGGTTAGGTAAGTCTATGATTAGTTAGGAAATACCATCAAAGGTTATTATGGGATTTGGTTTTCAAAATAAGTCTATTAAGGAGGGTTATAGAGAGGTTCTAAGTGTGGTGTTTAGGTTGAATGTTGGTTTTGAGATAGGAAATAATACTCAAAGGTTATGGTTTAGGGATTGGGTGTTTGGGTGATTGAGAAAGGTTTGTGCGTGGTTTTGGGTAGGAGTTAAAATGTTTGTATTTGCATAACTCTAAAACAATAAATTGAGATGAGATATAAATAAAGGGAGATGACATAATTAATGAAATAAATAGAGCTAATTATTAAATCTTGATAAAAAAAACATAGATACTTAGCTTTTGAATGTTTCTAGTCTAAGGAATGTTTATGTTAGACAAAAGATTTTTGTCGATCATGGATAAATGTTACTAGAGTAACATTACCTTGGCTCAAGATAGTGAGTTGTCAAAGCACCCTAATCCTCTAACTTGATTCCTAGTTCGATAGAAGCTTTTGGATTTACCTAAGAGTGAGAATATTTTTCCCCTAAATGATTCATCTTCGTCATGATTTAAACCTTATATTCATCTCTTAATATAGAGGAAATGGAGGTTTAAATAAAATATTTTAACAAATGGTTTATCAAATGGTCTAATCACACAATAATCATGTGAACAATAGACTAAAATTAGATAGCTAGTAATCAATGAGTGAGTTGTAGTTGAACTATGGTTTATTCCTTTGATCATGCAAGAGTTCAAGTAACCATTGATGCTCAGGATCAGCCATTGGTGGTTGAGGTTTGACCTTCAATGGTTATGGAGACATAGTCAGAATGGCTAATATTAGTCATTTTCACTTATGTTTGGTGGTTGAGAAGTTAGGAAATAATCCAACGTAATAAAAGGGGATCATGGGGTGATTTGATAACTCAAAATTCATTTCATGGTTTTTGATTGTCTACACTAAGAAACTAACATATATGACACTTTTTCTCTAGTTTATAAAAATATAAATATGTTAATCCACATATCAAACTCCTAACATAACATAATTCTTAACCATGACATCTACACTCAACTATAATAAAATTCCCACCACACTAGGTGGTGTTAATTTATAGTGTTCTTATTAGATTTTATCAAATCTAGGATTTGTATAATTAAGACATAAAACTAAAGCATAAATACTTAAGTAAGAAGCAATCCATGCTTTTAAAAAACTCACAAAACACAAATGCAAATGGTGAAGGTTATTCAAAAAAGAGATAATCATACACAAGGTGTTCAATCTAAAAGATCAAGAATATGGTAGAGAAATTTTGTTCACACTTATAGATATATGTACTCACCTACCTAACACCTTAAATATCCATCACCAATTAGACAATCGATAACCAACCCTTTAGCAACTATCCTATTGGGGTACGAGTTCTCTTAGGGTACACACCCAATGTACCACACACACATTAACATTTCTTCTCTCTACTAAATACAAAGGTACAAAAATTCTAATGGACTCATTAGGTCCTAGAGTTTGAGTCTTGATGCTGATACCACATGTTACAACCCCTCAAGTTATACAAATAAAAAATAATTTTTTTAACTTTTTTAGAAAAATTTTTACTTAACACTCATTTAACATATAATTATAACATATTGGTATAACTTATAATAATAGTACTTCTAATTCAAATACTTAATACAATATTTGTCTTATATAACTCTAAAGAAAGTAAATATAATAGGACACAATTATGACTATTCTACAAATGTAATAATTATTGTTCAAATATAATCAAACATAATTATTACATTTACATCTTCTTTAGGAATTCATCCTAATATAATAAATAGATACTAACCCCTCGAAAGATTGAGTTGAACCATCTCATGTAACTATGAATCTCTAGTATAGTGTCCAAGTGTGTAGTACTAATATGGGGAGGGAGAGCATCATCTAAGTGATTTTCCACACCAACCACATACCTATGATCCCCATTTAATCCCCTATTATGTAATTTCCATCCTTTCATATATAGGTATATATAATGGTACAATAATCTAGAGAACAAGCTAGTACCCATGAGTGTATGATAAAACTAAAAATGCAGTGTATCATAGAAAAGCCATTCTAATACAAGTTATCACAATGACATAGAAAGCATACATACCAAAAGATAATATCTCACTATACATTATGTAACCACAATATTTATACTATTATCTTATTCCAGTATTCATATCACATTGCATGCTAAACAAAGGAGTAAGAAAAGTATACATTTACTCATCTATGCATGAATGAATATTACATTAAAATCAATCCCAAACTAGAAATAATGACCACTATTTTTACAACTTGGGTAAAACACATATTAAACTACTAATTCTAACTAATACAATAAGTTTCATATGACTATACCCCATGATATCTTATTTTATCATTTTTTGGTGTTTAAAGACATAACTACTAGTTTTCTCATAATTAACAATACAAAGTAGCCATAATACATGGAAACATAAGCTTTCAATAAACTAAGTATATATAACAAATAAATTCATATAAATATATAAAAGTCTAACCTAACATTAATTTACAATCTCAAGATGGAATGAACGTATATGTTTTATCCTACTACCTATTACAAAACATATTGTTCAAGTAAAAACCAACACACCATTTAATCATATAACTTATGTGAGAGTCTAAGCATACAACTATAATATGTATCATATAAGCATATACATTTGATCCAAAGTATTATATGATATCCCATACTATCATATATCATCATGCATGGGTAATATACTCAAATATGATCAATCAATCTTACACTCAATAATTTATAAAATTAATTATAGGATTATACCACCTGAGTATACCCTAGATCATGTTGTGCATTAAGAATCAGATGAAAATATAAATCCATATGCACACATATTTATGCACTATTTTAATATATAAATGTCTAATGACTTGAAAATAAATTACTCTCATAAAATATAATGCACACAAGTTTCCATCTTTACTTGATGTTATAGAATTTGACCCTGTAGACATGTTTTCATAACACTATCATGATAAAAATATACTATTCATCTCTACAAGCATTATAAATAGATCCATAGTATATATTTACATAATATAACTAAATGACCAAGGATATAATATTAAACATGAATAAGTATAATATAATTACCATATAGATGTCTAACTTTGTTATAATTTATCCAAGTCATAGCGATATTCCTACAAAATATATAACTCTAAGCACAATAATCATATGTAAATGGATTAAAATGATAAATATCCACATCTAATCATTGATTGACTAAAACTCATTAATTAATCTGATGCATATTAGAGAATCATAATGAGATTGAGAATCAACTATGTCATAAAATCATATTCTTTGTCATACGACCATAATCCTTATTATCAAGCATGTTAAGATTGCCTGAGTAATATCCTTTGAAATGAATTTTGATCATATGATATATTATTCCTAATTCACAACATGTCTTCCTTGTGATTAAACTAAATTGGAAAGTTATGTTATTTTCCAATCAATCTAGATCATGTATTTCTATGTTATATTTTATGTAACAACCACATCTATTGTTTTACTATTTCTTAGCAAACTACGAATATAAAAGAAATTCAATATTGATTCCCAATCAAATTATGAGTTAATAATAAAATGTTAACAATTTAATCATTTTATATCCTCATAAGGACCCTATGATAATCATGTTCATTTTTTAAAGTGCAAATCTAGTTCAAAATGTAACTCCATTCAAATGTAAATTTAAAGCATAATAACGTTCAACCCAACGTTCGATCTTGAATTAAGAGAAAAGACATAATTTATTTTATTTAAATAACATAGCTAAGTTTAAAAATACTAAGTGTTTTAATAACGTGACTTGGTGTTATACCAAATACTCACCCTTATAATAGTTTATATGCATTTTAATAATTAGTTGAGATATTTATTAGTTAGCTAAACATCTCATACTATTGTCTAGACATCTATATCTGACTCAGCTATTTCATACTTGGTGTTTCATCTATAGTGAGATATTTCAGATACAAAGTTAACAATTCATAATACTAGACATTACTTTTGAATACATAAGAATATCAATTCCATACTCAGTACTACATACCACTTAGTGTATCATTCATATTCTCAGATTTTATCTTTTACATAGTGATTTTATTATACTTGGCTTTATACTTTACACTAGGTGATTTTCTCAACTTGGCATTTCAAATTTTACCCAATTTTTTAATAAAATACTTAATCTTTTTTAATTTATAAAATCAGTGTTTTGCTTTAAAGGCTTGATGTTATATTTTAATTATATATACATCCTTTAATATATATGCATAGTATTTAATATATTATACAAACCCTTATTAATGTGTTTGAATTAGTGTTTCAACTTAAAGGATAGGTGATTTGATAAGTGACTTAGCCAAAGACTATAGCTATCTATTTAAGACTTTGGTTATTTAGGCATTTAATAATATGAACCTCTCATCAATTTCATTCACACAATAAACAATGATTACATAAGGAGACTTGATGTCCCATTAAAACTTACTCAAATATGAATTCAATACACACATGTAATATATATAACTCACTTATACAAAGAAGACATTACCAATGCAACCAACATGAGACATAGTCAACCATTAATAAATTTTTACCTCATTAATTTTTAAATTAAAACTAAACTCCCACTTCTTTCATTTGGTATTTTATCTCAACTTAGACACCATATAAATAGACAAATAAGATTTTAGCCTCATTATAAATCTAAAACACACTCTATATAGTCAAATAAAACACAACCATCTAGAACAAAACAAAATGTAGTGTTAGATTATGCTTTATAGACTAGAATAAAATATGATGCTATTTATTGATGTTGTTCTTAGTTGGTATTTAAACTAATTGTATTTTAACCGTATACCTTGTCTTCTATTTCTATATTAATGATTAACTTAAAAATATAGATTTCAAAAATACATACATAGTGTTTTCATAATTACAAACACAATGTTGAAAATATATATATATATATATATATATATATATATATATATATATATATATATATATATATATATATATATATTCATATTTTGATATAAAACTAAATGCAACCTAGATGAAATATAACATAATCCTATATTACACATAGAAATGTAGTTTTACAAATCTAACTTGGTATTATTCAATTGATGAATACACCATTTTTTTCCTCCAATCTTTTTCTCTCTTCCCAATATCCTACCTGCTTCTTTTTTTGTTTCTCCTTCCTAAATTTATATAGGGTTTATTTATAAAATTATTCACCTCCTTATTTTTTACACCCTTCTCTACATGGAAAATCTCTCCTATCTTTCCATCCATACATGGCATCATTCCTTTTCTTAACTTCACTTTCATGTTTTTAACTTTTCCTTTACAAGTTATAGTCTTATCTTTTCCAACTTTTTATAATTATTATTTAAAACATTTTAATTAGTTTAATTAAAAACACTATGCCAAAGTTCTGTAAGTCATCTGAACATAAGTTTATGCTGACTCATTAAATTATATATCTATTTTCCTAACTTTTAATGCAATCTCATGCAAGACTAAGCTTAGTTTGTCTTCACTTACACTTAGAAATTTTAGGATTACTCAAGATCTTGAAAGTAATCAAGGTAATTGTTTATTTATTTAATAGATATATAAGTCCATAATTACTTATAATTGTAAGATAACCATATCTTTAATAACTAGTAATTAAATATGTATTTCCTACTTTATTCTAAAAAATAAATACAATTAAAGTAAATGAATTCAATGCATATCAAGAACTAAATTTACATACTAGATTAATCACATACAATATTTCATTTATTTATGTAGTAGCATTTAAAACATGTTACGCATAAACATTTTAATCTATTGTGTATGTGTATATGGTTACTAGTCAATTCCTCTATCATCACCCATTCATCCCATCGAACCCATCCTCTTTGATGATGCTTTACATCATCAAGATTTGAGGTTAGGATCAATATTGCATCAATATCAAAAAAATTAGGTAGTTAGTCTAAGTCATCATATATCAACCATTGATGTAAAACTTAATAAATACATAAACACAATGTACAGAATAATAAAATATAGCTTGTTACATGATGTATACAATATCACTATCCCATAATAGTATATATCATAAATATCAAGTCAAAGTAATGATAATTAGATAATAAACATATTAATCCACATATTAAAGGTTATAAATCATATGGTAAAATCAAGATGTGATAGGTTTGGTACTTGTTTCCAATTCTATAGTATGCTAAGCTAAAATAGGGTCAAACCCTTTCAAGTCACTATATTCCTAAGTAAATATGTTTTGAAACTCATTACAAACACAACTAGACACACACACGCACACACACACACACACACGCACACACACACCCACACACACACACACACACACACACACACACACACACACATAAAGGTTGTACTTTATTATCTATTATTCACTTTGTCTAGTTTGAGTATCCTATCTTTAAAGATGGTGACCTTCTCATAGTTTTATTCCTTAGTTGATATACTAACCTTATCCCTTCTCAACTGTTCATATTCATTAAATATGTTATCAAGATTCACCAACCTTAGGAAGTTTCTTTGTCTTCAATTGAACAATATAGTTACCATACTATTATTGAAGTTTGTCTTGGTTACATGAGATAAACTCTACCTCTTCTTCTAAGAAACATGTTATCTACCTATCACTATCAATGACATACTAGATGACTTCATTATCAAGTAAAGATGGTCTAAACTTACTACCTTTATTTTTTATTGATTCTTCATTTTTTTTACTTCACTTGGGATATCATATTGTGCCCATATAGTTGCCATCATATTTGCATATTGGTTTTTTTCTCTTGGGATTGAATGGATGTCAAGGGCCTCAAAATCCTCTAAGAGGTCCCAAAACCTATGCTTATATGCCTTTAAGAGTGTATTTTTGACTAAATTTTACCCTCTCACCTAATGGACCATCAATTAATTGTCTCCCATAGCTTTCAATAGCTTGATACCTCTTATAATTTCCCATTGCAACCTATGAATAAAGGTGTCATACTTTTTTGTATTATATGTGTAGATAAATTGGATACTTATGGTATAAACATAATTTTTCTTGGATGGAGAGACAAGCATGACACCTCCTCTTCTATTCTTACACCTAGAGCAATCAAAAAATACTCTCCATTTTCCATCACTATCTTGACATGTATTGGTAAGGGTTGGTGTGATTGCCTTCTCCTCATACATATAATATATTCTAAAGCCTAGTTATTCAATTCTATTTTATGGATCATAACCATGGCTATCTATCCCCCACTCATCAATTAGTAGGTCTAATATGCCCTTAAGTGGCTAAACTAGCTATTAATCACCAGGGTGCTCATTTTCATCAATGATAGTGAAATCAAAATTGGATATATTAGACATGTAGGGATCTAAATGAAACCTAGACATAGGCTCAGACGTAATGGTGATTTTAGTCCCATGCCTAGTTCTAAAGACCATAAGACCAATCAAAAGATAGGTAGCCTCTTATATTAGCAGTGAAAACCCTAGACAAACATAAGGAAAAATAGGGGGTAGATAAAACACAACAACATCTTATGATGTGGTGTAATTTGGGAAATTATATAGGATAAATTTTAAGTATTTAATATCTCCAATAATCTTAGTAAGAGTCCCATCTAGTTGCAAGACTCCCTTAGAGTTAGGATCTTATTTTAACCCTAAGTTATTTGGTATTTATTATAGCATGATATATGTACTTTCCCCAGTATCTATCATGAAATTATGTAATAAGGAGTCTCCTATTATGATATAAATATTCTATGGAGGGGGTTTATTTACCTTGGATAGATGGGGCTTATTAGGTTAACTAGTGTTGGTTAGGACTATACTTTCATTTTCTGCTTACTTGTCTAAGATGTAGATTTTGGACAACTCTTATTAGAGGATGTCTTTTTTCCCTAGAATAATCAATGTGTCCCAGATTGATATGGTGACATGAGCCTTATTAATCTGGTATATAATGTTGATGTGATAGCTAAAAACCTTTGATTACAACTTAGGAGAAATAATAGTACTTGGAGCTTGATTGAACTGAGGTATGAATGGACCCTTATCTTTCTGCACCTTCTCATATTGAAACTTTTATATTGGTAATGTTTCAAGGGATATGTCTTTCTCATTAATATTATGAGGTGGTTGAGAATATGAAAGAGATTCTCTCCCAAAATTTCATTCACCACTCACTTCCCTTCTTTTAGCCCTTGTATTACATGTAATATGACTTTCCACCTTAGTTTCACCCCCAAGTTGATTAACTACACATTTTATAAGAGAATTTTATCCTTATTAAAAGTTGACAAAGGTAGTATATGATTTTTCATATCCTCTACTCATTCCTTGTTTATTTGTAATTTCAAATTGAGTCATGAAAGGGATATCTCCACGTTACACAATAGGAACTTATTTGTTTTGTGTTAGAGTAGCCTGGTTGTTTTTCATAGAAAAAGCTTGATTTTGTTGCATAAGATAACCTTGATTAGCACATTAAATTGGGTTGATACCTTATTAATTATTTTTCCCCATTGTGTATAACATTGGCCTTCTTGATCATAGTTATTTTAAGTAAGAACTAATTCTCTAGATGTGCTAGCAGAATTAGGATTGAAGTTATTATATGGCCTTGCATGAGTGATCTACCATTGACCTTGAGGATTAGCTTGGTATGGAGGTATATTTAACTAATAAGGATTATATGGATCTTGATAAAGATATTGATAGGTTCTATGCAGTGGAATTTTTAGCCTCTCTAAGGGCATTATCTTGTTATTTTGTGTCTCAAGTACCCTGTCAAGTTTAACCAGCTTATTTGCCTAACTAGTATTTACCTGATCATTGTTAGTTGGTGTATGTATGGGGACCATGGTAGGCATATAAGGTTATATCTCAATAAATAATGGCATGAGGGGACTTGTTGTAATCTTGCCTAATTTAATGATATAGTTTTCTACCCTTATTGACAATTCTTAGGTTTCAAGTAATGTGTTCCCACCCATTGATTATATTATGGTTAACACATCAAAATTAAGGAATATTAAATAGTAAAAGAAGGAATAATTTATGTTGGGTTTAATTACTATTTGGATCCTATCCTAAGTTCTCTGAAACCTATAGTTAAAATTTTCCATAAACTCTTGAGGAACCCTTTTGATTGTAGTCAATTACTCCACTAGGGATAAGTGGTCACTTATATCCTCAAAATGCTTGCATATATGATCCAAAAACTCATCCAAAGTGTTTATATATGCATGTTATATACTTATGTACCACTAAAGTTCCTTACATCTCAATGAGGTAGCTATCAACCTTGTTGCTACATTCTTTTGAGTCACATTATCCATGGAATAAAGGTTTTATATGTATGCAATGTGTGCAAAAAGAATGGTAGAGTTTTATCATATGAAGTATGGGATATTTTTGAGCAAAGTATTAAGTATATCATCAAAATAATTATGGTTTAAAGTGATGCTACCATTTAAGGGTACAAATGCTTTATTTCTTGGCCTAGCCATTGGATATGTAGAAGTTGTAGCAGTACCTTGTTGAGTATGACTAGGTAAAGTAGGGAGTTTTGAATATGTATTATACCTAGGGTACCTATTCCTTATAGTAAATCCAAAGACAATTCAAAAAATTCAGATTTATTTCACTTAGATGAAGACCTTGTGATGAGATTTATCATGAAATTTGGATGTTAATTGTCATAAGAGAATTAGAGATCATTGATATCACCATATGCTAAGGGTAAGTGTTCAAAATTATTTTAATTATGGTCCCACCAAGCATGACATAAATATTTATCACTCTATATTTCACCCTTGAGACAAAATATTTTTAGACCTACATCATCCAACTAATATAATGGAATCACCTCTAGGTATGGGTGGCCTAATGGGTGAGGTGAGTCTCTAGTTTTAGAGATAGCTCCCTTAATGAATCAACTAAGTTAAAATACTAAGATTACTTGTTTTTAAAATGAAAATGGATAGGAAAGACATGAATTAAAACCTAAACTATATGAAGTGATGCACCAATACATTATGCCTCCTCTACTTGACCCTTTAACAACACTTTATGAATAATACAAAGACTGGTTATTAACACACACACTCTCCAAAGGATTCTAACACATCAGTGCTTCACATGGGGGATATGATAATGATTAGACCTAAGGATGATGAATGATAATCTGATTTAAGGCACTATTAATCAATATTCAATGTGAACATAATTATTAGCACCTTCACACATAATTTAATCTTCATAAGGATGATTCACTATAATCTAGGTGAGAAGTAAGGACCTAAAAAGAGAAAATTATCAACCACTTAGGAAAATAAGAAAAACATGAAATACACTAGAAACTAGTATAGAGGAGGTTGAATCAGTCTTTGTATTAGCTCAAAGATTACAATATTTAAATGGGTAAAACTTTCTCATACCCATTAGAGGGATGCATACAATGGCTTTCTAATCCCAATATATACAACATGAAAAGGAGAGATAAGTATAATGTGGAATAGAAGTGTGGTATAGAGTACATGATTACCATAATTAGTCTAATAATAAGTTACCCACATGAATTAGGAGAAAAAAATAGTCATGTAACTCTTCCCAATTGTTACCCTTATAACATGTGGCCTTGAATGAGCATTTTAGGCGTGGAAGTGTGGTGGATGGCCTAATTTTTGTCCTTTTTGACCCCATGAAGACACCATGGTCCTTTAAACTGATCCATTACTCCTTGATATGCATCAGGAGGTCATGTACCTATTATGATAATCTAGTTACATTTTTGAACATGCCCATTATTCACATAACTACCACCCTTCATGCCATTCATAGCCCATTCAATGCATTAGTAATATTAGAAGGAAAGAGACATAAGAATTATAAATCCTTAAGAATTTTGTAAGCTTTGGATTGTCTAGGAAAAGTTAATATAAAGGTGATTCTTATTTATAAATCCTCTTCACCATGTGAGTAGACCTAAAATACTTTTCCCTTAATGGAAATGATGACTATCCCTTATCCTAACTTTACGTCTACTCATTTGGTTTACTAGTACTAATTTAGGGGTTGAATATTTTTTATTTTAAGATAATTCCATTTATGCATAGGCCCAAGAGGCATTTATGCTCACTTAGGAGTTCAAACATGCCATGGAAACATGAAGACAATCTCAAAATCAAACCTCATATGCCATGTCCTTACATATTTTATCTCACACATGCCAAATTTTTGGCTTATGGGGAGTAAAAATGTCTTGTAACTTTCTTCCTAAAGTTTTAATGGTATTTCATGGCCATTAGAGTCATCAGGATTAGTTTCTTTGCCATGAATTTCTCCATGAGGGTTTTGGAAGGTTTAGAGTGGCCTACCATTTTAATGATCATTCATTAAGTATAAGCAATAAATTCTAAACTTAATGACATAAATATTAATTAAATAGACCCTCTCAAATATACTTAATATATCTTCATCCCATGCATCTTGTATGGTGAGATATATGCAATTTTTGGTAGCCTTTAAGTTTCTTCATGACAGTCTAGGCATGCTCATAGTCTTAAGTATTTTTCATATAGTTGTCCTCATAAATCTAGATCTCTCCACCATGGATGTAAAGTGAATGTGTTTCCTTAAATTTCCATAATAACACTATTAAATATTCATTTCCTCCTATAATATGTGAACATCCAATCTTACAGCTCCAATTGGTAGACTATGGTGAGAGAGGTTGAGGAGGGTTGTTAGGCTAAATTAACATTTCCATTATCTTAGCCTACCTAGAATACTTTATTTTAGACATAAACCATAATTTCAAACCATTTTATGGACTTATATATTCTTTAATATGTCTTGTTTCACAATAATGGATTTGGAGGTCTAAGGGTTTATGTATGGTTTTAGGTTTTATAGGCTTAAACTAATCTTTGAGGTATAAGACCACCTTTAGGTGATTATGGTGATTTAAGAGCCTTATTATCATATTTTTACACTCAAATAAAACATTTTACACATCATCATGGTTTCCTATACCTCTATCTTTATAGTTTTCTCTTGTAGGCCTATTATGGTCATCACTTGCCTATACTAGGTTCTTAAAATAGTTGATGTCAATGCTCTAAGTAGATTTGTTTCCTTGTTTTATAATTTAAAAGGGAGTTAAAACCCTGATGGATTTTCCCCCTATATCTATCAACACCTTCTTGGACATGGGTCTTCCTCATACTTTGAAATCAAACACACTTTATAACAAGACACATAGGTTGTGTGTGAGGCTCTAGACTTAACAAACCTTAACATGCCCTTAAACCTTGATACCTTTTCTTAATAACTTAGAAGATTACATGGGGATTATGATATATCCTTATACTATAATTTATATTTATTTTTATTCTTTGTGACCTTTTTGTCTATTATGATCCATACTTATAATAATTGGAAATAATACAAAATATAATATAGTTAAACACAACACAAAAGATATTTTTGGGACAAGATGCCAAAATATTCAACATATTAAGAAATGGAATAATCATACTTATGTTAGGTAAACACCATCCATTACTCCTTTAGGAAGTAATAAATCCATAATGTCTCTTCGAGGGGATAACCTCTAATATCCTCGTATAATATAAGACTCAATGATTACTTGATTCTTTTACAATGATTATCATATATATATATATATATATATATATATATATATATATATAGTAGATGATAATCATTGTAAAAGAATCAAGTAATCATTGAGTCTTATATTATATGAGGATATATATATATGATAATCATTGTAAAAGAATCAAGTAATCATTGAGTCTTATATTATACGAGGATATATATATATATATATATATATATATATATATATATATATATATATATATATATATATATATATATATATATATATATATATATATATATATATATATATATATATATATATATATCTATATATATACCTCTATCTAACTAACAATGGATGGGTAACCTCCTAATCCCAATGTATTCTGACCATTACCTAATGCACTAATTCCACAAGTTACTCAATTATCCAAATATATTGGACCCATATAACTAATGAAGCGGGATGTGTGCCACATGTTGGCATCTCCATCAACCCATATAAATTAATATATCATATCCATAGTTACATATCATTACTTCCCTCCTTTACATGTTTCATCTTTGAAACATAAGAAGAAACCAAATAATGAGTGTGCTCTAAATCATTACACACTTGTCTCCAAGCTCGATCATCCAACCACCCATATGTGATCTTGGTAGGTGATAGATTTCCAACCTTATATACAAATTACAATATGATACTCTAATTCAATTCATGATAATAACTATATCACCTTGGTGTCCATTAATAATTATTCCTCCCTTGATTCCATGTACCATATTCTATTACACTACTTTGATTACATTCATGACCATAGTAGTTATTATTCCATCCATAGTCATAGTGAGTTCCCCATTGATACCATGTTCCATAGGCAATTATGCTACTCTAATTCCATACCTGACCATATTAGTTCTTCTTGGGCTTCCATGCATATCCATAGTTATTATAACTTTGATTTAGTATATATCCAAAGTGCCTATTATTATGACACTCCCTCACATGGTTCCATGATTATTTCCTCTCCTGATGATGTGACTAACTATATATCTTAAATTTTTATGATACTTTGACCTTAGGCACCTTTCCTTCTACCTCCTCCACCTTTTTCTTCTTTTTATCTTGAGTATATGAATTATCCATTTCTAATTGTATTATTTCCTCAGCTATGTCATTTGAATTTTCCTTGTGCTCTTCATCACCTATTTTAATCTCATCCTAATGATCCATCTTGACTATTATTGGTGCCTTTCCCACTATTATATCTTTTAAAGTAACCTTTTTCTTATATCAAAACTTAATTAACCTATTTTGGACATTAATATTAATTATTCCTAAATTTCTAACCATGGATATCCAAGAACCATATTCACACCATCCATATCCAAAGCATAAAAATTTGAATGTAAAACATATTTTTTCTTAATGAGATTCAAATATTCAAATATTGGAATATTCTTACCATCTAATTTAAACCCATTTATATTCTTTGATTGAACATGTAGATGTTGCATCACATTCATGTTGATTAATTTATGCTTATCTATAGGGTTTATGAACACAACCTTCTTCATTTAAATGTATCCATGAGACTAAAAAATTGAGTCAAATTTTTTTGGATCCAAATTATTTTAACTCTTGTCATCCAATTCTTATTATTTTTTGACATCCTCTACCTCTCCTTCTGCACCATTTGTACTCTCCTCATTATCATTATGCTTAATTTATTTTTCTTATTCATCATCACTTACATGTTCTTCCTCATTGTCATTATTATTTTCCAGTTATTTTCCCTCTTCATCATCTCCATTATATTTTTCATTCCATCATTATTTTATTACTCATATTCATCCTCTTTTTCTTTTATATCCCATCAATCTAGGAAAACATGTTCCATTTCTTCCCATGAATAATACCTTCATGTGAAGCTCAACTATTTAGACTAATGTTTTGAAGGCCCAGATAAAGAAATAAATAAGCATGTTTGCCAAAAAATTATGAGTATTATTCTCCTTAAAAAGGAGTCACCATTTTCTATCATCAATATCATCCTCCCCAAAAAATACTTGTAACTTCATGATCCACAAAAAAAACTAGGGTTATTGAAATACCCTAAAATTTCAATAAATCATTAGAAACTAATCCAAATAGTACAATTTTTTTATTTTATCTTCCAAGTATGACATTGAAAATTCACTTAAAATTTTATGAAAAATTGCCACAAATTTTAGCCTCTTGAGTGAATCTATGAAAAATCATAACATCATAATAAAACATTGAAAATGTTTCAAAATATTATAAAATTTTGACTATATCTTTCCTATATTTTGATAAATTATCAATGAAAAATTCATAAAAAATTACTTATATTTTAGAATACATAAGGAAAGTATTTCAAACCATAAAATAATAATAACTCCCTCAACACTAATCATAAAACCTTGATGTTTTTATGCTAAATTCCTTATAATATTTTCCAACTCTAGTAAAATAACTATGTAAAAATTCACAACTTATTTCAAGTTATTAATGATTCTAGAAAACTAAGGTTTTGTCCCACACAAATTACCCAAATCTAAGCTTTGATACCACTTGTTATGATATACATTTATAATATTTGGAAATAATGAAGAATATAATTTAGATCACAACAACACAATAGATATTGGTGGGCCACGATGCCAAAACATGGAATGCTCACCCTTAAGGTAGGGTAACACCATATAATACTCCTTTAGGAAGGAATAACTCCACAATGTATCTTAGAAGGGACAATCTCTAATAACCTCTTACAATATAGGAATCAATTCTTACTTGATTCTTTTACAATGATTATCATCTCCTTTATACAGACCTCTATCTAACAAACAATGGATGGGTAACTTCCTAATCCTAATATAGACCAATGCACAAATTCCATAAGTTACTCAATTATCCTAATGTATTGGACCCATTTAACTAACTAAGGGGGATGTGTGCCATATGTTTACATATACATCAACTAATATATATTAATATATCATATCCCTAGGTACATATCATTGTCCTTAAACTAAGTAGGCCTTTCTCTCTTAGTTGAAGACCAGTTAAACTACTAGGTAGTCCTGTAGGTGTTTATGGATTGTATCTATAGGGTTATAATGCATTGGTCTTGAATATATTTTATTGACCTTTATCCTTGGGTATTTATATCCTCAAGTGATTTCAAACACTTTTTCTATTTATGTAAACTCAAATCTTATAATTATGCATGATAGTTTCTACTCAAGCTTGATGATAGCTTGAGTTGCCTATAGGTGATCATTTATGGTCCTCACTACATATTTAGAGTAGGAATCTCTTCATCACAATCCTTTAGCATGTTTAGTCTTTCTAACCCCTGATAATGGTGTGCTTTATTAGGTTTATGAAATATTTATGTATGCATTTGCTTCACAAGATATAAATCATTTTGAGATTTATGTACATAAACCAATGTGACACCTCAGACTTAAGATGGACCTTTAGGTGATCATTTATTGTGTGAGTAGGTTATTTTATTCTTTAGGATCTTATGCATCTTATTACTCATCAAAAATACTCCTTCAATCAAATTTTATTTTCCATCTTCCTTCAAACTTGACTATCAACTTGAAAACCTAAGTTGTAGTTTTTTGGAGTTTTGAGTTTGGGAGACAATGCCCATTATAAGGTGAAAATATATTGATACCTCATATGGACTATTCCTCTCTAATTATGACCACCTATTGAGACCTAAGTATCCTTCACCTAGCTATTCAACAAAGTAAATGCATTTGACTGAGTGAATCAACCATCTTGAGGGAGAAAATGAAACCTAGGAGTCCTAAAAAACTTTAAACAATGCTAACATACCTTAAACCATACTAAATAACCCATGGATAATTTTAGACCTAGTTTGTTCATCTTTGTCTTGAGGTACATATGGAATCTTGTTTCTTTAAAAATAGAATATTCTCCACATTATTAAATCAACATTAAAGCTTTAAAAAGACCTCACTCATATACTTTCATCCTGGAGATGGCTGTCATGAGAATAACTAAGTCATGCTTGGAGCTTTCATCCTTCCCTCATATTATTAGCATGGAGTAACTTGAAGGATATATGTTATGAAAAAATGGTGACTAGATGAAGTATGTGAGGAACATGGCATAAGCATGGAAACTTTGCACTAATCATATTTGTGCTCTGTTACTTCATGAAACACAAAAATTCTTACATGAACATGTAACCTATCATCTATAAGAGATTATAAATTGATATAACCCTAAACGTTCCATGATAACATGATTCTATGAGTTAATGGAACTTAAAAAATCTTTAGAGACCTTTCTCCATTCTCAATCTATGACAATGAGCTTAAAGTTTTCATAAATCTACCTATAATTGAGCTTATGGGGTTTGTAAGGGGGTTAAAACCACCTGGTAGTCTTAGTGATTGTTCATAAATCATAGAGCTTTAATCTATAGACCAATTTCTCTAATTAAAATCCCACTAGGGACTTTACCTCTAGATAAGATCTTGGGATCTGAATCCCCTTGTATAGACCATGCCATCTAACTCAAATTGTCTATTATGAGCTTTCCAATAGGTTGATGGACATCCTACTAGCATTTATACCTTTATTTTAGATCTATAAGAATGGGTTGTTCTTTTTTATGCCTTCAAAGGATCTCCCATTAGTTTTCTAACCTCCTTTGACTCTAACTTGACCATACAAGCCAGTAAAAGTCTTGTAAACACCTATAAAACATCATTTCTCTACATTTTTTTAGGATTGAGATCTTGAAAACCATTAGAGTACAATAAGAGGTACATGAGAAGTCAAATATACATTCAAATCAAAGGGTATAGATATAAATAAGTTCAAAAGTCAAATTTTCAAGTGTGTGGGCCCCTCTTGGTAATGAAAGGCATTTAACCTCTAAAAAGACCCTCTTTTACTTATAAAATTACCTAAAATGATATTATGATGGCAATGAGACCCTTTTAGAGACATTTTACCTTTGATAATTAATTATTGATGTCTTAGGGGTCATAATAATACTATTTACATGGTTTAAACACATCTTGAAGTCAATATATGCATGATCTCAAATGCAATATCAATTGAATAAATTACTTTAACATCTACTAAAAAACCTTAAAATATGTTAAGGTTTTAAACAAAGTTACTCCCCCTTCCTGATACTAAATCCAATCTCTTTGAAATCTACCATTTTTTATAGGTCCTTGCAATGCTTATATGGACACATGACTAGCCATGGGATGAATCATCATAGGTCATACTTTCATGACTGATTTTGGATCATAAGGACCACATCAAGACATGTTATATACTCTTATACATAATCAATCATAAGATGAAGCCTTGACACAAGCTTAAACAATAAGAGATAAGGACCACCATTTGATTTTGACATAATCTCACTACATGTACATGTTACCTATAATCCTAAGGATAATTGAACCTCTCATAGATTCTCAAGACATCTCAGGGATATATGAAGATGACCAAAGACAAGTTGAAGTGTTTTGAAAATAAGTTGATCCTTTCTAAGTCCAAGGGTAGAAAGGTATCAATAGGTTGGTCAAGAGGTCTAATCAGGGTACTAATGATTAAAATCCACTTTAAAACTATGATAAAACTACATCAAACTCAACATGTGACCTTCATTAATATAATCCATTTGTAAATAAGTAGGAGAGGACAAAGGAGAGAGTTTAAAAACACTACTACTAACATTCATAAATAATCACACAAGTACATAATTTTTAAGCATGTGAGGAGGTAAGAAATATATTTATTCATCATTAAAAGGAATAGTAAAATTGTTTAGTTGAACATGGGTTCACCATACTCTACTAAAGGATCCTTTCAAATCCAAACAAAGATGTGTATATAGAAAAAAGAGAGAAAGAGAGAAAGAAAGGGAATAAAAGAGAGAAATGATAAGTCTCAAGCAGTCATGCCAAGAGTTGAAATCAAGATGGAGGTTATAAAATAGTCTCATAAGGTATTTAATGACATGTGTTTCTTTTTTGATGATGTTTCCACTCCCAAATGGCATAGGGGTTTCTCTATTTATTTGACACATCTTGTCTTATTCAAACTACCCTCCTCTTGGATTCAACAGTGATAAGTGTCATTCCTTGGTCATCAACTCACCTTGAACTACCATTTTATATAATATTTGACACCTTGCATGTTTGAGGATTATCCATACTGATATTTTAGTGATGATCATATCTTATTAGGTGTCTTGAAACCCTTCAATCTCATTATGCCTATCTTTTCTCAAATACCTCAAATCTTGATTTTATTTTCATGAATGCAATACCTCTCAATGAATAACTTCTCCATTCCTTAATAAAACTATATCAATCCTCATATATGACTTGAACACTCTCAAAGATTTCATATAACACCTAAAGCCCATACTTGTCTCCATTTACTTGTATCCATAAAAATAGACAAAGATCATTGTGTATAAAATTATACAAATTATCCTATAAAAATAAACATATTTTTGATTACCTACTATGTTATTTCTACTTTGTAGAAGGTTTCATGACCAAACACTAACTGCAATTGTGCTTACTCCACTTGTTTTTTTTTCTCAATTAGACCTTAATTAGGTCTATAAGACTATAAGCTAAGATTTTTTTCTAATAAATTATCACACATTTGAAACTTCAAGATAATATTTGATCCACTTTAACAACCTCCTCATCATGCTCTAGGTTTAAAATGAGGGTTTGAAAGAACTTTTAATGCTTCCAAATAGCCTGATACATTCATTATTAACCCTTTTCCATACACTTTATACCCTAAAAATGCCAAATAATGGATTGATAAGGTGATAATGAGAGGTATTAATGTGTTTCAACTCATTACAAGGGTCATCCAACCCATTTTGATTGCTTAGAGACACTATTT